>JAGFNQ010005056.1:344713-399158 GCA_024364735.1 Boesenbergia rotunda | reverse complement strand
TTATGGAAGTTTTGAAAAACTTAAGCTTAAAGTACTTATAGAAGTTTTTGAAAAACTTAAGTTTAAAGTACTTAATAGGTTTTTTCTTTAAAACAAAAAACTTAAGTATTTCTAGAAGGGTTTTGAGAAGTTTTGAAAAGTAGCTAACTTTTTGAAAAAGATATTGAGAGTTTGAATTTTTTTTTTAAATTTAAATTTGACCTCTCTGCTTTCTATAAAAATTTTAAAAATTTGACCTCTCTGCTTTCTATCTCTCCCCCTTTGCCATATATCAAAAACAGATAGATAAACAGATAGATATTGCAGAGTTTAATTTGCATAAAAAAGGAATGACCTTTTTTTTAAAAAAATATTTTCTTAAAGAAAACATATTCATATGATTTTGCTGTACTGAGCCAAGACTTGGACCAAATCAGTTAATTTTCTCTTGTAGGGATCTATCTAACCCATTTAGCTACTTACTAACTGTTATAAGCAGTAGTTTTCGCTAGGGTTAGTCAAGTTAAGTGTTTTTGTTCAAGTTGGATTTTCTAAGCTTGACACTTAACTTGATTGCTGTATAAGTTGTATTTAGTGCCCCAATTACTGCAGATGCACTGACTTAAAGCATCTTGAATTAAGGCAAAGACCTAAGCATCTCAACCCTTTCTAGGTTATCAATCAAAGTACCCTAAAGTGCTTGTGAGATGCTGGCTTCTAAGTCTATAGGTGCATGCAGTTTTAGTGTTAGGGCCTAGGCTAAGTCCATTTGCGAAAAAGCCCTAATTTTGAAAAGTGATAGTTTTGAAATAAAACTAAGTCGAAAACATAAAAGAATTTATTTTAAAACTTTTTCAAAATTAAGTAAGAGCTGATTTTGAAAGCATTTTGAAAGAATTGATTTAAATTGAAAAAAACAGTAATGAGTTAAATCTATTCTATAATCCTAACTGCCGAATAGAAAGGAACCAAGTACTCATATGCTAGTCAACATAGGAAAGTCAACACAGTCATACAGTCAAACATAAGTCAACCCTACTGAATAGGGGCAGTCAAATAGGTACTGGTACAATGCTGAGCAAATCTAGGACGAGGGACCGGGATGATTAGATGGGCCCGGCTGCCATGAATCGAAGCGTGCCATCATCTCAATGAATCGTGCATCAGCCACTTCTCGATCGGCGCTACGAGCGTCCATCTGCTCTATGTGATAGGCCTCGACCTCCTCTCGGAGACTCTGGACCTGTGTCTCTAAGTGTGTCACTCTCTCGTAGAGTGTCGGTGGAGCGGGCTCGTCTATGTGCGCTCGGGCTGCTGCCGCTATGTCTCCAACATCCACGTCTACCTCCTCGTCTGAGTCGATCGGAGGAGCTGCTCTCTGACGTCTCCAGGATAAGACCCCGGTACCGGACACCTCTATACCAGCTAGGGCGAAGTTTCTATAGCCTATTTCATCGTAATCGGTCAAAGCGGCTATCTCTCCCTCGGTAATGTTTCTACCGTGGTGATGTAATATGGACGTAATGATGTGGCAGTAGGGTGTGCGTACCCGCCCTTGCGTGGTAACACTAGATGCGTGAAGGATAGCATGAAACATGTGAAGTCCTATGTCGATGTCTAGCTGGTGAATCAGGGCGTACAGGAGAAAGGTGTGGAATGGTCGCATAGTGGTGACGTCCCTGGTGGATAATGGCAAAATACATCGGACTATGACCCTATATAGAGCGTAGTCCTGGACTTCTAATTCGACAGACTGAAATCGTCTGGCCACGGGTCGCCTAAAGAAATATGAGTGCAATGTATCTAAGGTAATCTCAGAGTAGGGAGCATCAAAGGGAGGCTCCCTAGGAGGGTAACAACAGAAGGTGGACTGCGAGAGTCGTAGTCCTAGAAATCGATTGAGGAATGTTGGTGTGATAGTTAAGGGGATTCCTTGAACAGTGGTGGAGAACATGAGATTATCCTGTCTAATTATGTTATTGTAAAATTCTGCACATAAGGAAGTATTGATTGAGTGGGTGCATAATACGAGATTGTCAAGTTGGTAAAAGTTTATGATGTTCATTGCTAAGGGACATGATTGGGTAAAAAATTGTCTATTCAAGTAGCTTGTCTTCATAGGTTTATAGGTGGTACGAGCGAACTTATTACACAATTCTAAATTCGGAAACCTAGGATCAGGACTAGGTTGGGTACCGGGTTCTGCCTGGTTTGGTCGGCGTCTTCTAAGATAAAGAATGTGTATTTAAAGAAAGTATGCATTTAATGAAAAATTGAAAAGAAATTAACTTAATTAAGAAATTATATCGGGTTGCTCGGGGAGGCATTGTTGAAGATGAGAGCTTGAGAGGGTTGCAAGATCTCTTGGAAAGTAGAGTTGAGGAGAAGGAGTGGTTTGAGTGTGAAGAGAAGAAGGAGAATGGAAGCCCTTTTATAGGCAGTTTCGGGCACCCTTTATCGGGAGGGCGCCCTGTCTACAGAGGGCGCCCCGGCTGTCGAGGGCGCCCTGACCAGAGCTCCAGTTACCTTTCGGCAGCTTTCTGCCGTTGAAGGACTATAGGAGGGCGCCCTGCCTGACGAGGGCGCCCTAGCCAGGGCTGCAGCTGCCTTTTAGCAGCTTTTGACCAACCTCGGGGCGCCCTCAAGGGATTGGGCGCCCTAAGGACTGGTTTTGACCCTAGAGGAGTGTTTTTGACCAGATTTGACCCGATTTGAGTGTTTTGACCAAGGTTCGTCTACATTGTCTGTGGTTTGACTACTTTGACCGTAGTTTGACTACGTTGACCATGGTTTGACCAAGTTGACCATGGTTTGAAATATAGGATTAAACTACAATACAGGTATTTAAGGGAATCATAATTGAGTTTAATTTTACTGCCTCACCCAATCTAGGGTTGTCAATCACGTTAGCCTTATAGATTTTGTGAGTCAGATTGTGAAACATAAAATTTATTTTGAAAATCTTAATTAATTTTGAAAAAAACATTTCAATTTATTTTGAAAGGAGATGTTTGAATCTATACTTAACTGAAAATTGTGTTAGATTTGAATTTTACAAAAAGTAATTTGAATTTGAAACTCAAAAATTGGCTTCCAGGTCTTGGCGAGGCACTAGGCCTTCTTTGGCCGTAGCCTTATTGGATCATCAACCCTTTCCTTGACAAAGCCGTTTAATGAAGTTTCATTTTCAAAATTAATCTTTGAAAAAGTTCTGGTCTAACTAGTTTGGATTTTGGATCGGTAGCTTCGGCTAGTTTCACCAGTCTAAAGAGACCAAGTAAACTTGATCTTATTAGAATTGGTTTCCCTAACGTACTATCATCTTACCTCCACCCAATACTATGTTTTCAAGTTTCAGTTAAGTTTGTTCAATCCCTAAACTAACCTAAGTCTAAGCATAATAAATTGCATAAATTTAAATAAACAAGCAAACATGCAAAATAAAATTGGATTTTATTTAACAATGAATATAGTTTTCAGTTTGGCTCCCCCTGGACTATAGCCATGATAATAATTAGGCAAGATGTGAATCTTGTCCTTGGGGATCCAATACTGATTTGATCCAGTCGATTTATTCAGGCACAGTTTGGGTACCCATGCCTGAATTTTACCTCTAGACTAATTCAGTATAGCAAGGTAAGATCTTTGTCGGGATTTGGTTCTATAGCCAAGTCCGGATCGATTTAGAACGGACTTCTGTTTTCCAAGAATCATGTCTAGACCCTTGGAACCAGAGGTAAATCGTTCTAAAGCTGATCTAAGATCCTTAACCTGAGATTTCAGGGAGGAGTTCTCTTTCTCAAGTTTTTCAACTTGAGTAGGAGTTCCTTCTTGAACTTTCTCGGTTGAGGGTTTAGATTCAGCTCCTTCTTTCAGGAGTTTTACTTCCTGTCGGAGGGATTCAATTCGGAGTTTGGCTTTCGCCAAATCTCGAGAAAGATATGAAATTTAATCGTTTAACTGACTTCTATTGAAACCACTTACCTTGATTTCGCCATCCTCTGAGAAGGTCAATTTGCCGTCGTCCTGTTCTGACTCTGACTCGGTTCTGACTTCTTCTGAGGCGGTCAGGGCTAGAAGGTTGGACTGGGGTGCCTCTTCTTCTTCTGAGGAGGAGGATTCGTCCCAGGTTGCTTGCAGTGCTTTCTTTCTTCTCGTCTTTTTAGTTTCCTTTAGGTTAGGACACTCTGACTTGTAGTGGCCCTTTTTCTTGCACTCGTAGCAGGTTACGTTGGGCTTGTTTTTGTCGTTTGCGGGTTCAACTGGTTCATCCTTTCTTCGGCCGGCTTTCCGTCTGTTGGTTTGGTTCTTCAGCTCTTTGTAATAGCTTCGGGCCAGTCGGACCTGCTTAGTTTGTTCTCCTTCATCTTCTGTGTCTGAGTCTGAGTTAGACTCAGGTTCAGTTTGCGGTTTCTTCTTTGTTGATCTTCCAGATTTTCCTGCAAAGAAGGCAATCCCTTTCTCGACCATATTGGAGTTAGTCTGTTCGTGCAGTTCTAATTCGGAAAATAATTCGTCTAACTTTATTTTAGAAAGATCCCTTGAAACCTTGTATGCATCTACCATAGATGCCCACAAGGTATTTCTAGGGATGACGTTTAGGGCATACCTTATTAGGTCACGGTTTTCTACCTTGTGACCTATAGTGTGAAGATCGTTCATCAACTCTTGGATTCGTGCGTGGAGCTGGGTTGTTGTTTCGTTGTCGGCCATCTTGATGGTGTACAATTTGTTCAGGAGCAGATCCCTTTTACTGATCCGAGTATCTGATGTCCCTTCGTGCAGCTCGATTAGTTTTGCCCAAAGCTCCTTGGCACTGTTGAAGGGGCCCACCCGGTTCAGCTCCTCTTTTGTCAATCCGCATTGGAGAGTCTGAGTTGCTTTTGCGTCGGCTTCTATTTTGCGCTTTAGGGTGTTGTCCCATTCTGAGTAGGTCTGCGGTACTCCTTCGGCATTTTTGGGGATCTCCAGTCCGGACTGGATGATGATCCACATGTCCACCTGAGTTTTCAGGTGGACCTCCATTCGATATTTCCAGTAGGAAAAGTCTTCTCCATTGAAAAGTGGAGGTCTGGCGGTGCTAAAACCTTCTTGCATGACCATTTACTCTGTAGAATAAGAAAACTAACAAAAAAAAGATTTCCCAAGACTAGGTCTTGGATTAGTAGTGTGGGATGAAATAAAATGAAATAACGAGGGGTGTTGCACCAACCTCAATTAACAAAAAAAATAGAAAATTCGAACGAAATATTAAAGAGAATTCGAACGAGAGAGGGAAAAAAAATTTCAAACTGGTGGTTGCACCAAGTTTCAACTTCCCCGCTCTGATACCACTTGTTGGATCGAGATAACCGATAGAGGGGGGGTGAATATCGGAAAACTTTCGGATTTGAAAACTAAGAGAAATTGCACAGCGGAAGTTAAAAACACACAACGCAAACACGGGAGGTTTTACTTGGTTTGGAGCCTAGGTCGACTCCTACTCCAAGGCCCACAGTCGTTGACCGTTTACTTTGGGCAATTCTATATAGGCGCAAAAACAATTTACAAATATTGATTACAGAGTAAGCGCAGTAAATTGAAAATCACTATTCTTTACCGACGTCCGAAGTAGATTGACTTTTTCGGAGCAGCAGGACGTCGTCGGCTTGAGTTGGGCAGTTTCCGGAGCGAGGCGTGAGAGCAGAAGAGCGTAGAAGCGTTGTGTTCGAGATATCTTTGGAAGCCTGAGCGTTGGGTGCTATTTATAGCACCTCGGGGTGCCCTGGATGTCGGGGGCGCCCCCCCACGTGTCATGTGATCCGAAGTTCGCTCGGTCCAACTCTATCCCACTCGAATAGGGATGAGTTTTGACACTGGGGGCGCCCTGGAAGCAGGGGGCGCCCTGCTTGACTCCTTCCTCGCGGGCGTCTCGGCTGGATAAGGATGATTGGCTTCGCTGGCTTAGGCGTGGGGCGCCTTGGCTGCTGAGGGCGCCCTGGCTGCTGAGGTCGCCCCGGCCAGTATACAGCCGAGGCTCCTTTATGCTTCGTTTGTTTCATCTTCACCTTGGGGGCGCCCTGGACACTCAGGGCGCCCTATCAGCTGCTGCCTCATTCCATTGAGGCTCTCTGAACTGCAGACACTCGTTCCTTTGGTCCTGCATCCAGGGTTAGTCCAAAAACAAAATAAAGCAGTAAAACATAAGATTATACAGCCTTAGCTGTCTTGATTCTGACTTTGGGTTTCCAAAATGAAACCCTAGGTCGAACCGACGCCTACTGTTCCCTCGACGGGGAACGCGTCCTCACCTACTCCTCTCGGGAGAGTTTACCTGACGCCAATCGTTCCTCTGGTTGGACGTTTGCCTGACGGTCCTTTGCCAGGTCTTGGATGCCGAGCTGTCCTTCGCCCGGTGCCTAGCATTCCTTCGCTAGGGCTTCTGTTCTGGCATTCCTTCGCCAGTGCCTAGCATTCCTTCGCTAGGGCTTCTGTCCTGGCATTCCTTCGCCAGGGCCTAGTATTCCTTCGCTAGGGCTTTTGTCCTGTACACTAGAGTAACATGTTAGATAACAACTAGGACTTAACTTTTGAACCCTGTTGCCATTATCAAAACACAGGTTTGACTTTGGTGCTTTCTGCACCAACATAGGCCAGCTTCCCATCGTAGTGTATTGCGTCTCAACATCCTTTAGGAGATGTCCGAAGAAGTAAATGGGGTATTGCACCATACTTTCTTCTCGGGCGAGTGTTGAGCCTACTGCTTGTTCTGCCGCAGATAGGTAGACAAATAAGGTCTCCCCTCCACTGGCTTGTAGAGGATGGGGAGCTCGGCAAGATAATTCTTCAGGTCAGCGAGTGTCTTTTCACACTGGTCATCCCAATCAAACTTGGCTGCTTTCCTCAAAATCTTGAAGAATGGCAGGGTCCTATCTGCAGACTTGGAGATGAACCTGGAGAGAGCCGTGATTCTTCCATTCAGCCGCTGCACTTCCTTGATGTTACGAGGGGATGACATATCCAGAATAGCCTTTATCTTTTCTGAATTAGCCTCGATCCCCCTCTCTATCACCATGTACCCCAAGAAACGGCCGCTCTTCACCTCGAACAAACACTTGGCAGGTTCAACTTCAGCTTATTGGTCCACAGGGTGGCGAACGTCTCTTCTAAGTCGGCTATCATGTCCTTTCCCTTGTCAGTCTTCACCAGGATATCGTCCACGTACACTTTAATATTTTTCCCGATCTGATGCTTGAAGACCTTGTCCATCATTCGCTGATAAGTTGCCCCAGCGTTGCGCAATCCGAAAGGCATGACATTATAGCAGTACATGTCATCGGTTGTCACAAAGCTGACTTTCTCCTGGTCTTCGGGAGCAAGAGGCACTTAATGGTAGCCTTGATAAGCATCTAACATCGAAATGAAATCACAACTGACCGTAGAGTCTACTAATTGGTCTATTCGAGGCAAGGAGTAGCAATCCTTGAGGCAGACTTTATTCAAATCACGAAAATCAATACAGACCCGCCATTTACCCCCTGGCTTAGGGACAAGGACTACATTAGCTAACCAGGCCGGGAATTGAACTTCTCTTATGTGCCCAACCCTTAGCAGCTTGTTGACTTCATCTATGATAACCTTGTCCTATTCTGGTGTAAAGTGTCTTCGTCTCTACTTCACTGGTCGAGCTCCAGAGGTGACATGCAGGTGATGAATGGCTAGAGCCGGGGGTACCCCTTTGATTTCTTCAGCGACCCAGGTGAAGACGTCTCAATGGCTCCGCAAGCAGTCTATAAGACGACTTCTCAGTTCCGGTGCATGGTCGGTGGCGATCCTCATAACTCCCCCCTTCTACTAAGGGTGAATCTAGACCTCCTCGCTACCGACCTCCCTTCGCTCCTCTTTAGGTCCTTTGTCCTCTCGTGGGTCGGCGAGATCAATTTGCAGGGCTTCGTAAGACTTCGGATTCTTGTGGGACTCCGATCGTACTTCCCCGCTGTAGCATGCCGAGACACCAACTGGTCCCCCTTGACTTTTGTCACTTGATTGCCCATTGGGAATTTGATCTTCTGGTGGTAGACCAAGACCACCACCTGGAATATGCTGAGAGCCGGGCACCCCAAGATGGCGTTGTAGGAAGAGGGAGCATCCACGACCAGGAAGGGGGTCCTCCTGGTCCTCTCCAGAGTGTCACTGCCCAACGACAGTGATAGGGTAATTTGCCCTATCGGCTGTACCCGATATCCGGTGAAGCTGAAGAGCGGGGTCAAAACCGAAAGTAGTTCATCCTCGTCAATCTGCATCTGATCCAGAGCAACCTTGTACGGGATGTTCACGGAACTATCTGTATCCACGAAGATGTGCTTGACCTCATAATTCGCGATACGCGCCAGAATGACCAGGGTGTTCTCATGGGGGGGCTTCTGTGTCCTCTAGGTCCTTTGGGCTGAAGGAGATTATGGGGTCGCGACTTTGACTACTACTCGTCCCGATGGCGTAGTTCCCCAATCGTCGAGTATGAGCCTTCCATGCACAGTTGGAGTCCCCTCTAGGTAGGACCTCCAGTGTAACGCCCACTTTTTTTTTTCATAAAGCGGCGCTACGTTAACATACTTAAGGCATGTAGACATCATAAGGCAGCGGAATAACTTTAACTTATACATACATGCCCTACTACCATTCCTAACATAATGACATGGAAACTCGGCATATTGACTTCATACTTAAACATCATATCATGTCATACTTAACATCACATCATAGAGTTCCATAAGTCATTATTCAAGCATACAAGTGACCAAAGTAAAGTTCTAGCATAAACGATAAACATATGATTCCCTGGGCCAAGTCACTACCACACACATGCGTTCTTGCCCTCCTGCTGCTTCCATCATTGTCCCCTTGAATGATCTGCGGTATAAGGAAATAAGACTATAAGCACACAGGCTTAGTAAGACTCTTTCCTACTCACAAAAACCATTCATCATCTCATAATGAGCACCTGAAACATTTACATGCTTGGTGCTCTACTTAGAACATAACATCTTGAATCACTTATCATATACATAGCATGGCATGAACATAAACATAAGTGAACATTCCTAACATGGCATGAGACATGGCATAAACGTAAACATCGTAACATTCTAAGCATGGCATACTACGTGACATGAACATAAGCATGATAACATTCTAAACATGACATACTATATGGCATAAGCATAAACATAATCAACGTTCCTAGCATGGCATAATTCATGGTAAACATGGCATACCACATAGCATAATTCATGGTATAAACATAACATCCTAAACATTCTTGACATGGCATAATACATGGTATAAACATGTCCATAAGGTGTGAAACAACCTGTATGGCCTAAACATAAGCATACTTCCTATCATAGCATATGAACATCTTCTTAACATAATCATGACATAGATCATTTATTTTCATGCATCTTTCTTAACATGAAGCGTAAGCATAAAATCTTATTAGCATAGCATAATGCATAACATGAATGAATGCATGAGTGGAATGCATATACATAAGGATGCTTAACTTTTAAAACATACTTTTAAATGCTTAAACATAATCATCATATTATTGGGCCCTGGCTTGTACCACATACATACATCATAAGCGCGCATCCCTAAGTAAGTACGAGGTAGCTAGCCTCGACCTACTAGGGTAAGGACAGCATAGTCGGTAGTCCCCGAACCGAGGCGTTCTTAAGGTGCCCATCCCTGTTGCACAACTACGGTAGTGTCAGAACCGTGGACAGCATAGTCGGTAGTCCAGAACCGGGGCGTTCTTAAGGTGCCCATCCCTTGGACCTATACTTCGGTCCGGTACAAGCCCATTCATAAAGTAAAATACTTTACATGCTTCATCATTCATAAGACATTCATGGCATCTTTAACATAACATAACTTGTTACGGCTCGGCCCGTCTACCGGCCCATTTACCGGTCCTCACGACCGTCGTACCGTCGACCATCGACCGTGCCGTTTAGCATATTTATGCCTTAAAGACATAAGCATCATCTTTCATTCATAACAAGGCATGCATCTTCTTTCATAAACATGGCATGCATCATCATTCATAAAACATGGCATGCATCATCCTTATCATGAACATAAACATAACATACTTATCATGGCATCATTCTTATCATGAACATAAACCTAACATACTTATCATGGCATCATTCTTATCATGAACATAACCCTAACATACTTATCATGGCATCATTCTTATCATGAACATAAACATAACTTACTTATCATGGCATCATTCTTATCATGAACATAAACATAATATACCTGTCATGGCATCATTCTTATCATGAACATAAACCTAACAAAATAACATAGCATGGTTCTTAACATAACATGAGCATATAACATAGCATGGTTCTTAACATAACATAAGCATATATAACATAGCATGGTTCTTAACATAACATAAGCATACATAGGTAGGACTTCCATAAACATGCTACCTACCATCCAAGTACATGGCATAAACATAAGACATTCATAAATACCCCTATTAAGCATGTCATCCAATCATAAACATAAGACATAAACATAAAACATGGTGCTTAAACTTAGGGTTATTGGTAACATGATTTCTACCACATGCTTGAACCTATACATATATATACTTCATGGTAAGCATAAACCATCATTCTTTGAACCCTAACTCCTTCTAAACCCTAAATTCCTTTGCTTGGCCGAAACCTATAGAGCTAGATTCCATCATTCCATTAATCATGTAACATAGCATAAGGTAAGGAACCAACCATACTTTACTTATAAGACCATGGGAGGCCATTAGGGCTCATAATTAGGGTTATCCCTAACCTTTAGCCCTCTTTCCATGTGCTGGCCGAAACCCTACAAGGCCATGGGTTCATGGAAAAAAATTCCATAAAATCCCCAATCAAACATTAACACCAAACATACTCTACCATGAAGCCATTGGGACCCTTGCTTGATGGAAATCCCTAACTTATTGCCCTAGGTCTAACTTGGACGAAACTTGTGGGGGTCACAAAGCCTTGTAAAAGTTCGCATAAGCCCCCCTCAATCTCCCTTATATCATGAAAACACACAAACCACATGCTTGAGGGTTTAAGTTCAACTCTACCCATGGATTCATGGGATGGCCGAAACCCTAGGGGATCCTAGGGTACCCCAAAAATTCTCAAAAATTATATTTAATCTCTAAACATCATGAGAACACATTAGACAACATTATGAAGATTTTTATCATCATTATAGACCAAGAACCCATGGTGGCCGAAACCTATAAGGTTAGGTTCATGGGTTTCCTTTGGTTTTCCAACATAAACATCACATACAAGACTTTCATATCATGTAAATCTTCAAGAAAAACCATTATATCATGCTAAAAACATATGAAACTATTACACCACAGGTGAGGGAGTCTTACCTTGGGGTTTCTTGATTTTTCACCTTGATTATAAAGAATCAAAAGAACTCCTTAGACCTTAAGTCACCTCTAGCCCTTGTAACCTTGGGAACCTTTTAGATCTTGGAGATGAGACCCTCTTGTGAAGCTTTTCCAAGGGAAATCTCCTCTTGAGATTTTCGGCTAGAATGAGGGAGGAAGAAAGAAACTCCCAAACCCCCTCTTTATAGCACATTAAGGAGGGTAAGTGAAGAGTCATGGTGTCTCTTCCTCTTCCCCTAAGCCTTAACCAAACTCCATTTCATTTCCTCATAGAAATCCCTTGCTAGGTGAGTTGGTTAGAGCATGCATGGTTATACAAGAGGTCCAAGGTTCAACTCCTTGGTGCATGCATTAATTTTCCATTTTATTTTTATTTTATTTTTCCTAATATTCGAAAATCCCCTAAAAATTCCCCCATAATTATGTTAATATTTCTCATTAAAACCCCTTTATATTTCTATAAATTTTTACCGAAAATTCATCAATAATCATGGTACTAGAAAGCCCATATAAGGCCCATTAGTGCCTAATTTCTCAATTTAAATAGGAAACCATGCTAAAACTCACCCATAATCATACTAATATTCCTAATTAAAATTCATTTATATTTATATTAAATTCTACCTAAAATCCACTAATAATCATGGTACTAGAAAAGCCCATATAAGGCCCATTAGTACTTAGTTTCTCAATTTAAATGAGAAAAATCATGGATTTCTAGGCTAAGGTTCGTACTAATATTTCTAGGTCCCTCGGAAAATTATCTAGACATGATCAATATTTTAAAGAAAATATTGAGAGAATTTTCCGGGTCGTTACAATTCCCCATACCTCTTGAAAGTTCATCCTCGAACTTAGAATAGCTCCGGGTACTTGCGTCTCATCTCGTCCGCGCGTTCCCAGGTAGCTTCCTCGAACCGTTGACTTTGCCATAGGACCTTGACTAAGGGTACCTCCTTACTCCTCAGCTTCTTGACCTCCCTATCCAAAATCTGGATGGGTCTGCTCTAATAACCTAGGTCCTCTTGCACTTGTACTGTCTGCGACTCGATCACTTGGTCCATATTTGGGATACACTTTTTAAGCAGGGACACATGGAATACGTTATGGATAGCTGACATCTTTGGAGGCAGCTCTAGCTCATATGCCACCTTACCGACTCTTTTCAGAATCAAGTACGGCCCCACATAACGCGGACTTAGTTTTCCTTTCTTCCCAAATCTTGTCACCCCTTTCATAGGAGCCACTTTCAGGAACACCAAATCTCCAACATTAAATTCCAGTGGTCTACGCCGGACATCGGCATAACTCTTCTGCCGGCTCTGAGCAGTTTCTATCCGTTGTCGAATATTCTGTATAGCTCGGGTAGTGCTGTCAATGACATCCGTTGTGAGTCCCATTTCTTTCTTTTCACCACCCTCGTACCAACAGATCGGAGACCTACATCTCCTCCCATACAAGGCTTCATAAGGTGCCATTCCAATAGTAGCTTGGTAGCTATTGTTGTAAGAAATTTTTCCGCTAAGCATAGATATCGGCACCAACTCCCTTTGAAGTCCAAGGCACAAGCTGCAACACATCCTCTAATACTTGATTCACCCATTCAGGTTGCCCGTCGGTCTAAGGGTGACCAGCGGTGCTGAATCATAGTTTCGTGCCGAGAGACTTCGGGACGCACTCCCAAAATGGGGGGTGAAGCGACCATCCCTATCTGAGATGGTGGTCTTGGGAACTCCATAAAGTCTAATTATCTCCTTAGCATATAATTGAGCTAGTGTCATTAATAGCTCTATGATGTAATTATATGCATATATCATAATTATTTACCTATTATAATTATGGGTAAACCTAATAATAGTATGCTTCCGAAATATTAGTTCACAACCCGAGCTATGAATCATATTAGTTAATGGTTGTTACATGATAAGTGAGATCAAATATTAGTTCACCACATGAGCTATGAATTATATTAGTTAATGATTATTACATGATAAGTGAGATCATATTTGTTATATTACCATAAAATAACTTAAGGAAATCTTATATATTATATATAAGATAATAGTGAAACATACGTTGAAAATTCTAATATTTATAATTAGTATGAAAATATAGTGGACCCCTAATCTACAATAGGTGTTAACTTATAGGTTGAGATGATACATGTCAACCTGTATGTAGGCTCATATTAAGAACCTATATGATAGGTGAATTGTGACAATACTTATATGATAAGGAATTAGTATAGCTATATTTATAATAATCTTACATTAGTACACACTCTCATATTATTATCATATGCTTTATATAATATAATATAATTATATTATATTATATGATGGGTAACTCATATAATGTACAGGTTATATAACATTATGTTAATACTAGGTTCACCTTACTTACTAATATTATGATGGTGCTTAGTTAATACCATGTTTATGAACATAAGGTTGAATCACACTTATGACTAATTGTATCATGACTAACTTAGACCTAATGTATAAGGCAGAATACTTATACATGATTGCCTTATGATGTGACTTAAGATAAGTTATGATATAAGGTATATTGAGCATCAGGTCGGCCGATAAAGTAGTCTCATTAATTCTATTACTCTGTCTTCTAGTCATACTTCCCTTCATAAAGGTCAAGTATGGATAATATGAGTTATTGCTATTCCTACCCCCATACTAAATTCTAAATTATTTGATCTTCATAAGTAAAACAATTGAAAAATATCGTTCATATGTACATATGTACATATTTTTGCAAATAAAATATGCAAATACTTTCCATCATCTATCATAAGGTATCATTCATTCTTGCATATTCTAGAATCATAAAACGTCCTAGAAGTGCTTACTACTATAAGATATGTAAAGAGGTACTTACTTGGAAGCGGCAGGAAAAGGGCTTGATGTGTGTGTAGTGAGATGGTTACCGCTCTGATACCAACCTGTAACGCCCGTTTTTTTTTTTCATAAAGCGGCGCTACGTTAACATACTTAAGGCATGTAGACATCATAAGGCAGCGGAATAACTTTAACTTATACATACATGCCCTACTACCATTCCTAACATAATGACATGGAAACTCGGCATATTGACTTCATACTTAAACATCATATCATGTCATACTTAACATCACATCATAGAGTTCCATAAGTCATTATTCAAGCATATAAGTGACCAAAGTAAAGTTCTAGCATAAACGATAAACATATGATTCCCTGGGCCAAGTCACTACCACACACATGCGTTCTTGCCCTCCTGCTGCTTCCATCATTGTCCCCTTGAATGATCTGCGGTATAAGGAAATAAGACTATAAGTACACAGGCTTAGTAAGACTCTTTCCTACTCACAAAAACCATTCATCATCTCATAATGAGCACCTGAAACATTTACATGCTTGGTGCTCTACTTAGAACATAACATCTTGAATCACTTATCATATACATAGCATGGCATGAACATAAACATAAGTGAACATTCCTAACATGACATGAGACATGACATAAACGTAAACATCGTAACATTCTAAGCATGGCATACTACGTGACATGAACATAAGCATGATAACATTCTAAACATGGCATACTATATGGCATAAGCATAAACATAATCAACGTTCCTAGCATGGCATAATTCATGGTAAACATGGCATACCACATAGCATAATTCATGGTATAAACATAACATCCTAAACATTCTTGACATGGCATAATACATGGTATAAACATGTCCATAAGGTGTGAAACAACCTGTATGGCCTAAACATAAGCATACTTCCTATCATAGCATATGAACATCTTCTTAACATAATCATGACATAGATCATTTATTTTTATGCATCTTTCTTAACATGAAGCGTAAGCATAAAATCTTATTAGCATAGCATAATGCATAACATGAATGAATGCATGAGTGGAATGCATATACATAAGGATGCTTAACTTTTAAAACATACTTTTAAATGCTTAAACATAATCATCATATCATTGGGCCCTGGCTTGTACCACATACATACATCATAAGCGCGCATCCCTAAGTAAGTACGAGGTAGCTAGCCTCGACCTACTAGGGTAAGGACAGCATAGTCGGTAGTCCCCGAATTGAGGCGTTCTTAAGGTGCCCATCCCTGTTGCACAGCTACGGTAGTGCCAAAACCGTGGACAGCATAGTCGGTAGTCCAGAACCGGGGCGTTCTTAAGGTGCCCATCCCTTGGACCCATACTTCGGTCCGGTACAAGCTCATTCATAAAGTAAAATACTTTACATGCTTCATCATGTTGGTGCAGAATGCACCTAAGTCAAACCTGTGTTTTGATAATGGCAACATAGGTCAAAAGTTAAGTCTTTCTTGTTTTCTAACAAGTTAATCAAGTGTGCAGTGAAAGCCCTAGCAAAGGACCGCTAGGCACTGGCGAAGGAATGCCAGAGTTAAAAGCCATAGCGAAGGACTGCTAGGCACCAGGCGAAGGACAGTCTGGGACTGAAGACCTAGCGAAGGACTGCTAGGCACCGGGCGAAGGACAGCTCGGCATCCAAGCCCTGACAAAGGACCGTCAGGCAAAAGTCCAACCAAAGGAACGGTTGGCATCAGGTAAATTCTCCCGAGAGGAGTAGGTGAGGATGCGTTCCCCGTCGAGGGAACAGTAGGCGTCGGTTCGACCTAGGACTGCATTTTGGAGACCAAAGTCAGAACCAAGATAGCTAAGGCTGTATAAATCTAATAATTTTTTATGTTATTGTGTTTTGGACTAACCCTGGATGCAGGACCGAAGGAACGTGAGTCTGCAGCTCAGAGTGCCTCAAAGGAGTGAGGCAACTGCTGATCAGGGCGCCCGGAGTGTCCCGGGCGCCCCCAAGGTTCATACAAAACAAATCAAAGCAAAGAAGGTTCGAACAGCTGCTGGGCGGGGCGCCCCCGTGCTCTCGGGCGCCCCCATGCGCGTACCTCGAACCAGAACCCCTCGAAGCCAAGGCGGATAAAGTTTGACCCGGTCAATCCGGGCGCCCCGAGTCCTCCGGGCGCCCCGGTCAAAGCGGATCCAGAGGATCAGACGCGACCGAGGCTTTGCCGGATCGAAGGCCACGTGGGGGCGCCCCCGACATCCCGGGCGCCCCCAGGCCCTATATAAGGGACCTTCGACCAAGGCTTCAACACAACTGTTCTCTCAACGCCCCAACGATCTTCTACGCTCGTGCCTTGCTCCGGAAACACTCCAACTCGAGCCGACGACGTCCCGCTGCCCCGAACAAGTCAAACCCATCCGGACGTCGGTAACGAAGATCGAAATTTTAATATTGTTATTGCACTTATTTGTAATCAAATCTTTGTAAACAATTCTGCGCTTATATAGAATTGCCCAAAGTAAACGGTCAACGACCGTGGGCCTTGGAGTGGAGTCGACACAGGCTCCGAACCAAGTAAATCGACTGTGTCTTTTGTGCTGTGTTTTGTTTTATTTTTCCGCTGCGTACGTGCTCTTTTCAAATCCGAAAGTTTTCCGATATTCACCCCCCCCCCTCTATCGGGCTTCTCGATCCAACAAGTGGTATCAGAG
This sequence comes from Boesenbergia rotunda, assembly GCA_024364735.1. Lineage (NCBI taxonomy): Eukaryota > Viridiplantae > Streptophyta > Magnoliopsida > Zingiberales > Zingiberaceae > Boesenbergia > Boesenbergia rotunda. The sequence continues at coordinate 382,150 of JAGFNQ010005056.1, read as the reverse complement.
CGGGGAATTCAAACTTGGTGCAACCACCAGTTTGAAAATTTCTTTTCGGATTTCTTTTTAATTTTATCATTTTATTTTCTTTATCTTACGAATTCTTCGAAGAAAAATTTCATTCGTTTTCTTTGGCAAGGTTGGTGCAACACCCCTTGTCTTTAATTTATCCAGCACTGCTAATCCAAGACCAAGTCTTGGCAAATCTCTTTTAGCTTTTCTTTTTCAGTCTAAATGTCTATGCAAGAGGGATTCAGCACCGCTAGACCTCCACTCTTCAGTGGAGAAGACTTTTCCTAGTGGAGAAGACTTTTCCTACTGGAAAAGTCGCATGGAGGTCCACCTGAAAACTCAGGTGGACATGTGGATCATTATCCAGTCCGGTCTGGAGATCCCCCGAAATGCAGAAGGACTTCCACAAAGCTACTCGGAGTGGGACAACACTCTAAAGCGCAAGATAGAAGCCGACGCAAAAGCAACGCAAACCCTACAATGCGGGCTGACAAAAGAAGAGCTGAACCGCGTGGGCCCCTTCAATAGTGCAAAGGAGCTATGGACAAAACTGATCGAGCTGCACGAAGGAACTTCAGATACTCGGATCAGCAAGCGGGATCTGCTACTGAACAAATTATACACTATCAAGATGGCGGACAACGAATCAATAGCCCAACTCCACGCACGGATCCAAGAGGTAATGAACGGTCTTCACACAATAGGTCACAAGGTCGAAAACCGTGACTTAATAAGGTATGCTCTAAACGCCTTCCCTAGAAACACCTTGTGGGCATCTATGGTAGATGCATACAAGGTCTCTAGGGATCTTTCTAAAATAAAATTAGACGAACTATTTTCTGAACTAGAACTGCACGAACAAACTAACACCAATATGGTTGAGAAAGGTATTGCTTTTCTTGCAGGCAAGACTGGAAGAACAACAAAGAAGAAGCCTGAACCTAAAACTGAATCTAACTCAGACTCAGATTCAGAAGAAGAAGGAGATCAAACTAAACTGGTCCGGCTCGCTCGAAGCTACTACAAGGAGCTGAAGAACCGAACCAACAAACGAAAAACCGGCCGAAGAAAGGACGAACCAACTGAACCAGCAAACAAGCCCAATGTGACCTACTACGAGTGCAAGAAAAAGGGCCACTACAAGTCAGAGTGCCCTAACCTAAAGGAGACTAAAAAGCCGAGAAGAAAGAAGGCGCTCCAAGCAACCTGGGACGAGTCTTCCTCAGAAGAAGAAGAAGAGGCACCCCAGTCCAACCTCCTAGCTCTGACCGCCTCAGATAAAGTCGAGACAGAGTCAGAATCAGAACAAGAGGACGGCGAGCTGACCTTCACAGAAGACGGAGAAATTAAGGTAACTGGTTTTAATAGATTACAGTTAACTGAATTGATTTCTTTTCTTTCTCGTGATTTGGCAAAAGCCAAACTCCGGGTCGAATCCCTCCGACAGGAAGTAAAACTCCTGAAAGAGGGAGCTGACTCTAAACCCTTAACCGAGAAGGTTCAGGAAGGAACTTCTATTCAAGTTGAAAAACTTGAAAAGGAGAACTCCTCCCTGAAAACTCAGGTTAAGGAATTTAGAACAGTTTTAGAACGATTTACATCTGGTTCCAAGGGTCTTGACATGATCCTTGGAAAACAGAAATCAGTTCTAAATCGATCTGGACTTGGCTACCGAACCAAATCCCGACAAAGATCATATTTGTCTGTACTGAATCAGTCCAGAGGAAAAATTCAGGCATGGGTACCTAAACTATGCCTGAACCAACCTACTGGATCAAATCAGTATTGGATCCCCAAGGACAAGATTCACATCTTGCCTAACCATCACCGTGGCTTTAGTCCAGGGGGAGCCAAACTGAAAACCATTTTTATTATTAGATAAACTTGTCATTATTGATTTAAATTGATTGTTTGATTGTTTATTTAATTTCTGCAATATACCATGCTTAGACTTAGGTTAGTTAAGGACTGAACAAACTTAGCTGAAAATTGATAACATAGTATTGGGTAGAGGTGAGATGATAGTACGTTGGGGAAACCAATTCTAATAAGATCAAGTTCACTTGGTCTCTTTAGACTGGCGGAACTGGCCGAAGCTACCGATCCAAAACCCAAACTAGTTAGACCAGAAATTTTTCAGAAATTGATTTTGGAAATGAAATTTCATTAAAAGGCTTTGTCAAGGAAAGGGTGGATGATCCCATAAGGCTTCGGCCAAAGAAGACCTAGTGCCTCGCCAAGACCTGGAAGCCAATTTTTGAGTTTCAAATTCAAATTAATTTTTGTTAAATTCGAATCTAACACAAAATTTCAGTTATTTATAGATTTAAACATAAATTTAATTGTTTTCAAAATTAATCAAACTTTTTCAAAATAACTTCTAATCTGTCTCACGAAACCTATAAGGTTAACGTGATTGAAAACCCTAAGATTTGAGTGAGACACTAGAATTAAGACTCAAGTAATTTTTTTTTGATAATCTTGTATTTGTCAAACATTGGTCAAATCATGGTCAACCTTGGTCAACACAGTCAAACATTGGTCAACATGGTCAAACCATGGTCAACCTTGCCAAACTATGGTCAAAACAGTCAAAATCAATCCCAACCATGGTCAAATTGATTAAACCATAAGTTAAACAATGACAAGACAAGTTTTTGTCTCTACATACCCTTGAGCAGGGCGCCCGGGACCACACGGGCGCCCCCCCCTTCACTTTTTCGTTCCTCGAGACAGAAAAGCTGTCTTACCCTTGACCAGGGCGCCCGAAACCACGCGGGCGCCCCCATCACCTCCAATGCAGTCAAACCTGCAAAGCAACCTGTGGAGGGCGCCCGGACTGTCCCGGGCGCCCCCAACCAGTCCTTTAAACTGCCTTTGGCAGCAGCCCTGACCAGGGCGCCCGGAAGCTCCCGGGCGCCCCCATGAAATTGCCTATAAAAGGCATCCGAAACTCCTTCACTTCCCACACCAAAACCAACCTTCTTCTCCACTTCTTACTCTTCAAGAAGACATTGCAAGTCCCCTCTCTCAACTATGCCTCCTCGAGCCGTCCGGTATGATTAGTAATTTTATTGCATTTAAATTTATTCCATGCAATATCTTCATTCATTCTTTAAACTCTCTTAACTTAGAAGACGCCGACCAAATCCGGCCAACCCCGGTGCCCAACCTAGTCCCGACCCTAGATTTCCTAATCTAGAGTTATGTAATAGGTTTGCACAAACAATCTACAAGCCTATTAAAATGAGTTATCTCAATAGGCACTTTTTTACCCAATCATGCCCTGTCACAATGAACATCATCAACTTCTATCAATTGGACAATTTTGTCTTCTGCACTCATACAATTAATGAAACCTTATGTGCAGAATTTTACAACAACATAATTAGACAAGATAATCTAATGTTTCATACTACTGTCCAAGGGATCCCTCTGACCATTACCCCTACTTTATTGAACCGATTCCCAGGACTGCGACCCTCTCAGTCCACATTCTGCTGTTATCCTCCTAGGAACCCCCCATTTGATCCACCCTACTCAGAGATTACCCTAGACACCATTCACTCCTATTTTTTTAGGGCAGACCTCCCAGCAAATAGACGCTTCCTAGCTATTGAACTTCAGGCTCAGAACTATGCCTTATATAGAGTCCTGGTCCGCTGTATCTTACCACTCTCTACCAGAGACCTTGGGACTATGCGACCCTTTCATGCTTTCCTTCTTTATGCCTTAGTCCACCACCTTGACCTAGACATTGGACTCCATATGTTTCATACCATTCTGCATGCGTCCAGTGTCACGACCCAGGGACGAGTGCGCACACCATATTGCCACATCATTACTTCCCTTCTACATCACCACGGGCGGGACATTACCATTGGTGAAATCACCGCTATGACTGACTTTGACGAGATAGGGTTTAGGAACTTCTCATTAGCCGGTCTAGAGGTATCGGCCACCGGGGTTCTGAGCTGGAGACGACACCAGGCCGGAGCTCGAGTCGATTCAGATGAGGAGGTTGAGGTCGATGTTGGAGATGTAGCTGCAGCCGCCCGAGCACACGTCGACGAGCCCGCTCCACCGACACTCTACCAGAGAGTGACACATTTGGAAACGCAGATCCAAAGCCTCCGAGAGGAAATCGAAGCCAATCATGCCGAAGACTTGGAGACAAATCGGGGCTACTACACCGAGTATATGAGCGCCCTTAGAGCTGAGCGGGAGGCCAGAGATGCACAGTATCTAGAGATGATGGCACGATTTGATGCATGGCAGCCTGGCCCGTCCGATCACCCCGGTCCTTCATCTTAGATTCACTTGGCATTGTACCTATTTGACTGCCCCTACTCAGTAGGGTTGACTTGTGCTTGACTGTTGACCATGTTGAACCTAGAGTACCTGCTTTTATTTTATGATGACTAGTTTATGATTATTGGTTTCTTGTTAATCAGTTAGGATTGTGTTCAGTAGAATAGTTTAACTCAATTGTTTTTACTCTACTTGATTTCAAAAATAAGTTGTCTAAAATTAGAATTTTGAAAAACTGTTTTATTTAAATTTCAAAACCAGATTTCAACTTAGTTTTTTTCAAAAATCAATTCTAAAATCTTCTCGACTTAGTTTTATATTTATTTTAAAACTACCCCCTTCAAAACTAGGGCTTTTTCGAAAACGGACTTAGCCTAGGCTTTAACCCTAGAACTGCATGCACCTATAGACTTAGAAGCCAGCATCTCACAAGCACCTTAGGGTACTTATGATTGATAACCTAGAAAGGGTTGAGATGCTTAGGTCTTTGCCTCAATTCAAGATGCTTTAAGTCAGTGCATCTGCAGTAATTGGGGCACTAAATACAACTTATACAGCAATCAAGTTAAGTGTCAAGTTTAGAAAATCTAACTTGAACAAAAACACTTAACTTGACTAACCCTAGCAAAAACTACTGTTTATAACAGTTAGTAAGTAGCTAATTGGGTTAGACAGACCCCTACAGAGAGAATTGATTGATTTAGTATAAATTTAAGTATGGATTGATTCAGTACAGCAAAATTTTACTTATTTCCTTATTTATGCTGTATTTAATTGTTTTGATATATGGCAAAGGGGGAGAGATAGGAAAGGAGAGAGTAAAATTTTCTTTTCAAAAATTTCTTAACTCTATCCTTTATTCAAAAAGTCTTTCTGAAAGATACTTAAGCCTTCAAAACTTCTACTTTCAAAATCACTTAAGCCTTTTCGAAACTTTTACTTAAAGCTTTCAAATTGTGCAAAGTACTCTAGCTTCAAAATATTTTTTCAAGCTTTCAAATTTTGCAAAGTACTCTAGCTTCAATATTTTTTCAAGATTTCAAATTTTGCAAAGTACTCTAGCTTCAAAATTTTTTTCAAGATTTCAAATTTTGCAAAGTACTCAAGCTTCAAAATTTTTTTCAAGATTTCAAATTTTGCAAAGTACTCAAGCTTCAAAATTTTTTCAAGCTTTCAAATTTTGCTAAAGTACTCTAGCTTCAAAATTTTTTCAAGCTTTCAAATTTTGCAAAATACTCTAGCCTTTCAAAAGGTCTCTACTTAAGCTATTACTCTAAAGCTAAAATTTTTCAAAATTATTAAGTACTAAAGTGTTTTCAAAACTACTAAGCTAACATTTTGAGTACTTTAAAACTTAAGACTTTAAAAATTTTCTTAAGTACTCAAATCATGCTTTAAAAACTCTACTATGTACTTTTAAGTTACTTATAAATACCTAAAACTTAAGTTTTCAAAGTACAAGTAAAGTCTTTAAAAAAAAAAACCCCACGAATTCTTGAAAAATATAGGGGGAGATTCCTTCCAGGGGGAGGGAATAAAACTTTTCAAATGTTGCTTAAACTTAACTTTTTGAACTAGGGTTGCCATAAATCAAAAAGGGGGAGATTGTTGGTGCAGAATGCACCTAAGTCAAACCTGTGTTTTGATAATGGCAACATAGGTCAAAAGTTAAGTCTTTCTTGTTTTCTAACAAGTTAATCAAGTGTGCAGTGAAAGCCCTAGCAAAGGACCGCTAGGCACTGGCGAAGGAATGCCAGAGTTAAAAGCCCTAGCGAAGGACTACTAGGCACCAGGCGAAGGACAGTCTGGGACTGAAGACCTAGCGAAGGACTGCTAGGCACCGGGCGAAGGACAGCTCGGCATCCAAGCCCTGACAAAGGACCGTCAGGCAAAAGTCCAACCAAAGGAACGGTTGGCATCAGGTAAATTCTCCCGAGAGGAGTAGGTAAGGATGCGTTCCCCGTCGAGGGAACAGTAGGCGTCGGTTCTACCTAGGACTCCATTTTGGAGACCAAAGTCAGAACCAAGACAGCTAAGGCTGTATAAATCTAATAATTTTTTATGTTATTGTGTTTTGGACTAACCCTGGATGCAGGACCGAAGGAACGTGAGTCTGCAGCTCAGAGTGCCTCAAAGGAGTGAGGCAACTGCTGATCAGGGCGCCCGGAGTGTCCCGGGAGCGAGCAGTGAGCGAGCAGTGAGGTTGAGTTCCCTTGCTGAACTGCTCCGGGCGCCCCGTGCCCCGGTCAAAGCGGATCCAGAGGATCAGACGCGACCGAGGCTTTGCCGGATCGAAGGCCACGTGGGGGGCGCCCCCGACATCCCGGGCGCCCCCAGGCCCTATATAAGGGACCTTCGACCAAGGCTTCAACACAACTGTTCTCTCAACGCCCCAACGATCTTCTACGCTCGTGCCTTGCTCCGGAAACACTCCAACTCGAGCCGACGACGTCCCGCTGCCCCGAACAAGTCAAACCCATCCGGACGTCGGTAACGAAGATCGAAATTTTAATATTGTTATTGCACTTATTTGTAATCAAATCTTTGTAAACAATTCTGCGCTTATATAGAATTGCCCAAAGTAAACGGTCAACGACCGTGGGCCTTGGAGTAGGAGTCGACACAGGCTCCGAACCAAGTAAATCGACTGTGTCTTTTGTGCTGTGTTTTGTTTTATTTTTCCGCTGCGTACGTGCTCTTTTCAAATCCGAAAGTTTTCCGATATTCACCCCCCCCTCTATCGGGCTTCTCGATCCAACACATCATTCATAAGACATTCATGGCATCTTTAACATAACATAACTTGTTACGGCTCGGCCCGTCTACCGGCCCATTTACCGGTCCTCACGACCGTCGTACCGTCGACCATCGACCGTGCCGTTTAGCATATTTATGCCTTAAAGACATAAGCATCATCTTTCATTCATAACAAGGCATGCATCTTCTTTCATAAACATGGCATGCATCATCATTCATAAAACATAGCATGCATCATCCTTATCATGAACATAAACATAACATATTTATCATGGCATCATTCTTATCATGAACATAAACCTAACATACTTATCATGGCATCATTCTTATCATGAACATAACCCTAACATACTTATCATGGCATCATTCTTATCATGAACATAAACATAACTTACTTATCATGACATCATTCTTATCATGAACATAAACATAACTTACTTATCATGGCATCATTCTTATCATGAACATAAACATAATATACCTGTCATGGCATCATTCTTATCATGAACATAAACCTAACAAAATAACATAGCATGGTTCTTAACATAACATGAGCATATAACATAGCATGGTTCTTAACATAACATAAGCATATATAACATAGCATGGTTCTTAACATAACATAAGCATACATAGGTAGGACTTCCATAAACATGCTACCTACCATCCAAGTACATGGCATAAACATAAGACATTCATAAATACCCCTATTAAGCATGTCATCCAATCATAAACATAAGACATAAACATAAAACATGGTGCTTAAACTTAGGGTTATTGGTAACATGATTTCTACCACATGCTTGAACCTATACATATATATACTTCATGGTAAGCATAAACCATCATTCTTTGAACCCTAACTCCTTCTAAACCCTAAATTCCTTTGCTTGGCCGAAACCTATAGAGCTAGATTCCATCATTCCATTAATCATGTAACATAGCATAAGGTAAGGAACCAACCATACTTTACTTATAAGACCATGGGAGGCCATTAGGGCTCATAATTAGGGTTATTCCTAACCTTTAGCCCTCTTTCCATGTGCTGGCCGAAACCCTACAAGGCCATGGGTTCATGGAAAAAAATTCCATAAAATCCCCAATCAAACATTAACACCAAACATACTCTACCATGAAGCCATTGGGACCCTTGCTTGACGGAAATCCCTAACTTATTGCCCTAGGTCTAACTTGGACGAAACTTGTGGGGGTCACAAAGCCTTGTAAAAGTTCGCATAAGCCCCCCTCAATCTCCCTTATATCATGAAAACACACAAACCACATGCTTGAGGGTTTAAGTTCAACTCTACCCATGGATTCATGGGATGGCCGAAACCCTAGGGGATCCTAGGGTACCCCAAAAATTCTCAAAAATTATATTTAATCTCTAAACATCATGAGAACACATTAGACAACATTATGAAGATTTTTATCATCATTATAGACCAAGAACCCATGGTGGCCGAAACCTATAAGGTTAGGTTCATGAGTTTCCTTTGGTTTTCCAACATAAACATCACATACAAGACTTTCATATTATGTAAATCTTCAAGAAAAACCATTATATCATGCTAAAAACATATGGAACTATTATACCACAGGTGAGGGAGTCTTACCTTGGGGTTTCTTGATTTTTCACCTTGATTATAAAGAATCAAAAGAACTCCTTAGACCTTAAGTCACCTCTAGCCCTTGTAACCTTGGGAACCTTTTAGATCTTGGAGATGAGACCCTCTTGTGAAGCTTTTCCAAGGGAAATCTCCTCTTGAGATTTTCGGCTAGAATGAGGGAGGAAGAAAGAAACTCCCAAACCCCCTCTTTATAGCACATTAAGGAGGGTAAGTGAAGAGTCATGGTGTCTCTTCCTCTTCCCCTAAGCCTTAACCAAACTCCATTTCATTTCCTCATAGAAATCCCTTGCTAGGTGAGTTGGTTAGAGCATGCATGGTTATACAAGAGGTCCAAGGTTCAACTCCTTGGTGCATGCATTAATTTTCCATTTTATTTTTATTTTATTTTTCCTAATATTCGAAAATCTCCTAAAAATTCCCCCATAATTATGTTAATATTTCTCATTAAAACCCCTTTATATTTCTATAAATTTTTACCGAAAATTCATCAATAATCATGGTACTAGAAAGCCCATATAAGGCCCATTAGTGCCTAATTTCTCAATTTAAATAGGAAACCATGCTAAAACTCACCCATAATCATACTAATATTCCTAATTAAAATCCATTTATATTTATATTAAATTCTACCTAAAATCCACTAATAATCATGGTACTAGAAAAACTCATATAAGGCCCATTAGTACTTAGTTTCTCAATTTAAATGAGAAAAATCATGGATTTCTAGGCTAAGGTTCGTACTAATATTTCTAGGTCCCTCGGAAAATTATCTAGACATGATCAATATTTTAAAGAAAATATTGAGAGAATTTTCCGGGTCGTTACATCCAGAGATCACTCCAACGTGTCCGGAAGGAGGGCCACGTGCAGGGGTTTCGCCTTTCTTGGGGTCTCTTTTCAATGAGGGAGATATGCGGGGTGCAACCTCCTGACTTCTCCCTCTTGATTGCGATCGAGACCGTCGTCGGGTCTCGTTCTCTATCGACCGTCGTTGCCGGGGAGACAAGTGTTGGTGACGAGATGGCTATAGAGGGGGGGGGTTGAATATAGCCAATCACTTTTCCTTTGAAGAGTTAGCAAGTTTCTGCACTGAGGTTGTTAGTAGCACAGCGGAAGTATGGAAAACAGGATGTGCAGAAACTAAAACCGAAAACTAACTAGCAAGATTAGCAAGATCGCTAACAAGGAGATTTTACAAGGTTCGGGGATAACTTGCCCCTACTCCTTGGCGTGCCCTTAAGGTGGGCGATCCCTTGATCGTCGGCAGATCAAGCCCCGGTTAACACCGGATAATTCAGCATCCTCCTTCTCGGTGGAGAAACCTCTCCACAGTGTGTTTCAAACAAGGATATAGATTAAGCACAAAGAAACACCAGGAAGGATCTTACTCAAACACTTAGCAAGGACAAAAACACAGCAAGCTTCCCTGAGCTCCACCCAGTGGCGATCTCACGCAAGAACCCTTCTTCGTGTCTTCCCACTGTCGGACTCCAAGCTTCTTGTTCTCTCTTTCAAGCGCTCAAGTAATGGTCGATTGCTTCTCAATTGCTTGCTTGGAATAATGGAAACTTCAAGAATACAGCAAGCTTAATGTGGAGAACTCAATACACTGGAACTCAAGAGCACAAGCTGAAGAACTGTCGAACTCTATACCACCGAAAAACTCTCTCGTTCCTTTTGTTTCTCCACTAAGCAACAAGTGACCTCATCTCCAGCAGCCTACAGCTGCCTCACTGCCAACGCGCCAGCTACACTGAACCCTTAGTGAACTTCCTGAGCTCCCTCAGCCAAGCTTCAGTCAGCGGCTTCAGTCCTGCAGCTCCAGCCGTTGCAACCTGAGTTGAGAAAGGGACAAATCTGCTCCAAGGAAAGCCCTCTTTGACTTCTCCTTGAGTGTTTGAATCCTCCCCTGTCACCTGTAACTTAATCAGACTGTTAGAGCAGCAAATCACGCAATAAATCAAATATCAGAGATAAACGGCAACGAATCGGATACGGTCATACGCGATCAGAGCGTCTGACAGTGCAATTTGAATTAAAGTGATCGGTCACCAGACCGATCAGGCTAGGTCCAGACCGATCAGGATCCGTCCTGATCGGTCCCCAACGCTCAATCAGAAATCGCGATTTCTTTGTGACTTCTCCTGGATCGATCACCGGACCGATCCCAGGTTGTGGATCGATCACCTGAATGATCCACCCCTTTCTTGGGCGATTTCTGAGCTTCGCAGTCCAGACCTCCTGATCGGTCATCAGACCGATCAGGCAGCCTCCTGATCGGTCACCAGACCGATCAGATCATGACCAGACCGATCAGGCTAGAGCCTGATCGATCATAGTGAGGAACCTGCGATGCTGGATCGTTCACCAGAACGATCTGCACAGTGATCCTGATCGGTCACCAGACCAATCAGGAGCAGTTCAGCAAGGGAACTCAACCTCACTGCTCGCTCCCTGATCGGTCTGGTGACCGATCAAGAGCCAGTCAATGGGTGAAACGCATACTCCCTGATCGGTCACCAGATCGATCAGGAGCAACACAGTAGGTTCCCAACCTCACTGTGTGCTCCCTGATCGGTCACCCGACTGATCAGTCATCACTGGATCGGTCACCAGACCGATCCATGATGGAGCAGCGTGCATAGTTGGAAGAAGACAATTTGTGATAATCTTAAACAGAACGTAATCAATGGGAGATAGATGGAGAGCAGGAAACGTGGGAAATGTACGGGTGTGCGCACCAGAACTCCGTGGCCTGGGGTGGCCTAGAAAATGCTCATAGATGGAGTCAGGAGTGACTCCAGTAAAGGGGACAGGAAGAGGGTCAGGAAGATATGGATAAAGCGAAAAATCATTCTCGGAGCGACGACAACCCAGAAACATAGTGAAGGATGATAGGGTAAAGTCAAAATCGACACCGGTGACACGGGTCCGCCACCCCGTGCCCTCCCCATTGGCCAGATTATTGTAGAATTCAGAGACCAAATCAACATTGATTGGCCTTTCTAAGAAAAGGATGTTTTGAAGCTCATGGTACTCAATGATTCTTCTCACCGTAGGACAATGTTCATAAACAAAAGTTTGATCCACTGACCGACATGACATTAGTTTGAAGTTGTGCCAATGAAATTCTAGGGCATAGAGAATGTTCTGAAATCTAGGATGCGGGGGAGATGAAGGCCTCATAGGAGGTGTAGAAGACGAAGGGCCTTTGCCCTTAGAACTATCCTCCATAGGTTTCTTACCCTTGGAAGACTTTCTATAGGGGGTTGAATTGGTCATGACACAGAATTCAATTTATTTGATAAGATCAATCAAACAAAACAAGAATTGATCATATAAGATGATACCCAATCAAAAGATAGATAGATTTGATCATTGACATAAGGTCAGAAGGTAAGGTCACGGTAGACAAAACATGACCACGGTACACCACCAAGAACAAGAACAAAAACTATGGTTAGCTTCATATCCATATAAACCATGAAGAGATTTGTAGAAAAACTGAAATCAAAGCTTACTTAGGCGCCATGGGTGAGCTTGCGCAAGGAAGGAAGAAGCTAGTTCCTCAAGGTTGAGAGAGAAAGAGGCCTGCTCAATAAAAACTCTCGGACGCAGAGAGTTTGGAGCAAGTGGAGAGCTCGCAGGGAACAGGAAGCCACCAGTAGGGATCTCCGCAAGGATTCGCATGCACGAAGTGGGAGAGACGCAGGAGAGTGCTCTCGCTCAAGCAAGGTCGCGCAGATGAGGAGTTTCGGCGCTAGGGTTCGGCGCTGAAGAGGATTTTGCGAAGTTAATCGGTTGGTGGATCGGTCCACCAACCAGAATTTAATGCATCTGAATGGATCACCGTTCGATCTGATCGCACTCAGACCGATCAGGCTACAGCTTGATCGGACTGAGCGTATCTTGATCGGTCGGGTGACCGATCAGACGCGATTCTGATCGGTCGGTTGACCGATCAGGACACGAACAGTAGGGTCTGGAGGAAAACTGCTAGGCTCCCTGATCGGTCTGTGGACCGATCATCATAGGGTGCCAGATCGGTCCAGGGACCGATCCAGGCTAGCTCAGTACGCTTAATCAAATTCTGGAAAATCACAGCTTGCCTCGCTGATCGGTCTGTGGACCGAACACCACAGGAAGAAGCCAGATCGGTCCAGGGACCGATCAGCCCTATGCCTGATCGGTCCGGCGACCGATCAGGGTTCCTGGTATTCCCTGATACGAACTGAAATGTTCAGTTTCAGAATTTCTGAAACTTTCCAATGAGATCTGGTGAAGTTTATCGAACTTGGACATGATATCCTGACTAAAATTGATCCCTTAACAAGAATCAAAGGTCCTTATAGGTTCAACAATCACTTTGACCCATACAAATGGAGTCAAACTCAATCAACAATCAATCAAGCAAATTCAACCAAGTTTTGATTCCAAATCCAAGTTTCCAATCAAGTTGTCTTGATTGGAATGTCCAAGTATGATCATAGGACTAAATACACATATGTTATGCATTGGTTTTCCTCATACTTGGTCACCACCGTGATTTTTATCTCGTCAACTTAATTTCTCAAGTGATGCAATGACATTTTGAGAAATTGAGTTGATCCTAACATCTCACCCCATGTCTAGCAAACAAAAACATTTTGGTAAACCTTATAGTTTGTGTGAGATGTCCCCAAAGTTACCCAATTGATTCCCAACAATTTCGAAATAATCATGAAGGATTTCGAATGCAATTTGAAAATCATGAAGCGTGACACATTCCCAATTCCCATCTTAAGAAACTAAATTCATTTTCGGGAAGTGGTTTAGTGAAAATGTCAGCTAAGTTTGACTTTGACTCTACATGAGAGAGTATGATGTTCCCCCTAGCTACATGATCCCTAATGAAGTGGGGTCTTACTTCAATATGTTTTGTCCTAGAATGATGGACTGGATTCTTGGTTAAGTTAATTGTGCTAATGTTATCACATAACACTTGCACACCCTTGTAACTCAATCCATAGTCCTCTAAGGTATGAATCATCCACAACAATTGCGATACACTCTCTCCCATGGCGATATATTCTGCCTCGGTAGTGGAAAGAGCAACACAATGTTGCTTCCGACTCGACCAACTTACTAAGGACGAACCTAAGAATTGGCAGCCCCCACTAGTGCTTTTCCGGTCCAACTTACATCCAGCGTAGTCAGAATCCGTATAGCCAATCAAATCAAAAGATTCGGTACGGGGATACCAAAGACCTACACCAATTGTGCCCTTGAGATATCTCAAAATTCGCTTAACAACAATTAAATGAGAATCCTTGGCACATACTTGATACCTAGCGCACATACCTACAGCAAATAGTATATCTGGTCGACTGGCTGTGAGATATAGCAGACTACCTATCATGCTTCGATATTGAGTTAGATCAACAGGTTTACCACTCTCATCATTGTCTAATCTTGTGTTTGTAGCCATGGGAGTGGTTACCTCTTTCGAATCACTCATATTGAATTTTCGAAGCATTTCCTGTGTATACTTTGATTGGTGCACATGGATATCATCGCGAGTTTGCTTGATTTCAAGTCCCAGGAAGAAAGTCAACTCTCCTACTAGACTCATTTCGAACTCACTTTCCATGTGCCCAATGAACTCATTTAAATAGCCCTTGTTGTTTGAGCCACAAATTATGTCATCGACATATACTTGGGCTACAAATATATTGTCACCATCTCTTCGTAGAAACAGTGTAGGGTCTATTTGGCCTCTAACGAAGCCCTTCTCAATTAAGAATGTCGACAACCGCTCATACCAAGCCCGGGGTGCTTGTTTAAGGCCATAGAGTGCCTTTTTGAGCTTGAACACGTGGTTTGGAAACTCGGTACTCTCAAACCCTGGAGGTTGTTCGACATAGACCTCTTCTTTAATCAAACCATTTAGGAAGGCCGATTTGATATCCATTTGAAATAATTTGAAGCCACGGTGTGCTGCAAATGCAAGTATCAATCGGATGGACTCTAATCGTGCCACGGGAGCATAAGTCTCATCATAATCAAGACCTTCAACTTGACTGTAGCCCTTGGCTACCAAGCGTGCCTTGTTTCTAATGATTTCTCCCTTATGGTTCAATATGTTCTTGAAGACCCATTTGGTTCCAATAATGGAGGTCTTCTTGGGTCTAGGGACTAAGTCCCAAACATGACTCCTCTCGAATTGACCTAGTTCATCTTGCATTGCAATGATCCAATCGGGATCATTTAACGCTTCATCAATTTTTCTAGGTTCAATTTCGGAAATTAGAGCAACTTCATTAGCCTCATTCCGGAAGAATGATCTAGTTCTAACCCCTTGATGGATGTCTCCAACAATTTGGTCTTGGGGATGACTAGAGGCTAATCTAGTTTGCCTTGGAGTTGGTGGTGCTTCTTGAACAGGTTCACTAGACACAAGTTCAGCCTCAGGATCCGGCTGATCAGTGGGTTGTCTAGGTTCACCGTCATCAAACTCATCACCATCAACAACACTTGGAGTTTCATTCAAACTTAGTCTCCTAAGTTCGAGTTGAACTCCTCCTACATTTTCTGATTGGTCACTTGATTTTGGAACTTCTTCAAAGACCACATCAGCAGACTCTTCAACTAATCTAGACTTCTTGTTGTAGACTCGGTAGGCTTTGCTAACGAGAGAGTACCCGACTAGTATCCCTTCATCAGCCTTTGCCGTGAACTTTCCAAGGTGATCCTTGGTGTTTAGGATGAACACCTTACAACCAAACACCCTAAGATGTTTAACCGTAGGTGGTTTTCCAAACCAAAGTTCATGGGGAGTCTTTCCTAAAAACCTATGAATCAGGACTCTGTTTTGCACATAACAAGCTGTATTTACAGCTTCGGCCCATAAATAACTCGGGAGTGAGTACTCATTGAGCATGCTTCGTGCAGCCTCTTGAAGTACACGGTTCTTCCTCTCTACAATACCATTTTGTTGTGGTGTTCTAGGAGTAGAGAACTCATGTCTATAACCCTTATCTTGGCAAAATTCTAAAAACCTTTGATTTTGAAATTCACCTCCATGATCACTTCTAATTATCTTAATTGTTAATGATTTCTCATTTTCAACTTTTCTACAAAAAGAAATGAAAATATCTAAGGTTTGGTCTTTATATTTCAAAAAGTAGGTCCATGTGTATCTAGTGAAATCATCAATAATCACAAAGCAATATCTACTTCCATTATTGTTGATGCAGTCTGGCCCTGATTGTTGTTTTGGTGTTGACACCGATTTAAGTTTAGGTGGATGATTATTGATTATGATTAAGTCCTGATCGGGGATCAGGCATGGTATGGAAAATCCTAGTTTGGAGGGCTAGGTGTTGGAAAATCCTAACCTGGAGGGTTAGGTGTTGAAAATCCTAGTCTGGGAGGCTAGGTGCTTGAAAAGTCCTAGCTTGGAGGGCTAGGTGTTGGAAAAGTCCTAATTCGGAAAGGTTGGGTGAAAAGTCCTAGCTTGGAGGGCTAGGTGAAAAGTCCTAACTTGGAGGGTTAGGTGCAAATTCCCATCCTGGAGAATTAGGTGAAAAAGTCCTGGCTTGGAGGGTCAGGTGCCTAGCTTGGAGGGCTAGGTTGGATGAAGTTCTAACTCGGAAGGGTTGGGTGAAAAGTCCTAGCTTGGAGGGCTAGGTGAAAAGTCCTAACATGGAGGGTTAGGTGCAAATTCCCAACTTGGAGAGTTAGATGGAAAATCCTTAGCTTGGAGGGCTAAGGTGGATGGAAACTTAGCTTGGAGGGTTGAGTTTGAGTCCCTGGATCGGTCTGGTGATCGATCAAGGATTCTGGCACGCTGCTCCTTCATGGATCGGTCTGGTGACCGATCCAGTGATGACTGATCGGTCGGGTGACCGATCAGGGAGCACACAGTGAGGTTGGGAACCTACTGTGTTGCTCCTGATCGATCTGGTGATCGATCAGGGAGTATGCGTTTCACCCATTGACTGGCTCCTGATCGGTCTGGTGACCGATCAGGGAGCGAGCAGTGAGGTTGAGTTCCCTTGCTGAACTGCTCCTGATCGGTCTAGTGACCGATCAGGATCACTGTGCAGATCGTTCTGGTGAACGATCCAGCGTCGCAGGATCCTCACTATGATCGATCAGGCTCTAGCCTGATTGGTCTGGTCATGATCTGATCGGTCTGGTGACCGATCAGGAGGCTGCCTGATCGGTCTGATGACCGATCAGGAGGTCTGGACTGCGAAGCTCAGAAATCGCCCAAGAAAGGGGTGGATCGTTCAGGTGATCGATCCACAACCTGGGATCGGTCCGGTGATCGATCCAGGAGAAGTCACAAAGAAATCGCGATTTCTGATTGAGCGTTGGGGACCGATCAGGACGGATCCTGATCGGTCTAGACCTAGCCTGATCGGTCTGGTGACCGATCAGGAGTCTCTCTGATCGGTCGGGTGACCGATCACTTTAATTCAAATTGCACTGTCAGACGCTCTGATCGCGTCTGACCGTATCCGATTCGCTGCCGTTTATCTCTGATATTTGATTTACTGCGTGATTTGCTGCTCTAACAGTCTGATTAAGTTACAGGTGACAGGGGAGGATTCAAACACTCAAGGAGAAGTCAAAGAGGGCTTTCCTTAGAGCAGGTTTGTCCCTTTCTCAACTCAGGTTGCAACGGCTGGAGCTGCAGGACTGAAGCCGCTGACTGAAGCTTGGCTGAGGGAGCTCAGGAAGTTCAGTAAGGGTTCAGTGTAGCTGACGCGTTGGCAGTGAGGCAGCTGTAGGCTGCTGGAGATGAGGTCACTTGTTGCTTAGTGGAGAAACAAAAGGAACGAGAGAGTTTTTCGGAGGTATAGAGTTCGACAGTTCTTCAGCTTGTGCTCTTGAGTTCCAGTGTATTGAGTTCTCCACATTAAGCTTGCTGTATTCTTGAAGTTTTCATTATTCCATGCAAGCAATTGAGAAGCAATCGACCATTACTTGAGCGCTTGAAGGAGAGAACAAGAAGCTTGGAGTCCGACAGTGGGAAGACACGAAGAAGGGTTCTTGCGTGAGATCGCCACTGGGTGGAGCTCAGGGAAGCTTGCTGTGATTTTGTCCTTGCTAAGTGTTTGAGTAAGATCCTTCCTGGTGTTTCTTTGTGCTTAATCTATATCCTTGTTTGAAACACACTGTGGAGATGTTTCTCCACCGAGAAGGAGGTTTCTGAATTATCCGGTGTTAACCGGGGCTTGATCTGCTGACGATCAAGGGATCGCCCACCTTAAGAGCACGCTAAGGAGTATGAGCAATTTATCCCCAAACCTTGTAAAATCTCCTTGTTAGCGATCTTGCTAATCTTGCTAGTTAGTTTTCGGTTTTAGTTTCTGCACATCCTGTTTTCCATACTTCCGCTGTGCTACTAACAACCTCAGTGTAGAAACATGCTAACTCTTCAAAGGAAAAGCGATTGGCTATATTCACCCCCCCTCTATAGCCATCTCGTCACCAACAACAAGCTGCACTGGGGGGACCTCCGTCGATACCCCATCTTCTTCCACTTCATCCGAGGTTTGAGATCTGCATCCTCATCCAATTTTTTCTTCAGGGCATGACACTTTTCGGTGGAGTGCGTCGTACTGCCATGGAATTCGCAGTACTTCATCAATGGCTCCAGTTGCTGGGTATCAACTGTCTCTACCAGCGTTCGCCTACCTGCCCATTGGTCTTTCCCCAAACGAAGATCTTTTCCTCGTGTCGGTGCCGGAGGTTCCCTCCTTTCCGACTATACGACGGCTTGAGGGGACCCCGATTGGGTCCTTGCGGTGGGTGTGTTGCACTTCTTCCACGTTGACGTGCTTGACAGAACGCCCCAGCAGATCATCGAAGCTGGTGGATGACTTCATCACCAAAGATCGAAAGAAATCCCCGTCCGCCCTTGAGTACATGCATTGACGAGGATCTCCGAGGATCTCCGAGGTCGCAGTTGGCACATCCTGCACCACTCGGTTGAACCACTGGATATAGTCCTTGAGTGGTTCCTTTGACTTCTGCTTTAGAGCAAATAAATTGAGCGTCGTCTTCTGATAGCGACGGCTGCTGGCAAAATGATAGAGGAAGACAGTTCTAAACTCCATGAAGGAGTTGATAGAACCTTGGAGTAGCCTCTGGAACCATCGTTGGGCTGCTCTTGATAGGGTGTTCAAGAACACCCGACACTTCACGCCATCGGTGTACTGGTGCAGGAGCGTCGCATTCTCGAACTTGTGGATATGATCTTTGGGATCAGTCTTCCCGTCGTAGTCGGAAATCTCAGATCTCGGAAATCTTTGGGATCATATATCTACCAAATGATCCATCACAAAACTACAAATCCGACAAATCCATATCCACTAATAGAATCCTCAAAATACAACCTATCATAGAGATTCGTCAATCTCAATCCACCGCTCAACACCAACGAGAAAGTCCATAGTGATATCAACATTATCATCCCGTGAACTAATAGGTCCATGATGGGGGTATAATAACCGAAAACCAGTGGACATCTTTAACCTCCTGATTAATGTCCCATATCTCACCGGAAAGTAAGGATACAGCAAACTCCACATCCTCCGCACCCTAGTGGGTCGTACATCCCGATGCACCATCGAGATTATCCAACCATATACACTCAATCTATGAGTCAGAATCCCTCATAGACTAGCGTAGCAACTAGCGAGTCACACTGACCTTCGACTCATAATCCAATACAGTCCAATTTCTCCACTCTATGGTCAAACCCTCTAAGGTCCTACTCCGTAACAAGGAGCTAGAGACATGCTATCTCTTAGGAGTATCTCCACATACTCATAAAACAATTCCTTTATTTTCCCATAGGTCGTCCTCGATATCATCTAACCAAAGGTGGTCTAGTTTTATAAATGATTTGCCTCCACGCAAATCATAAGTCTGTAGGTACCTTTTTAGTTATTCAACCAAGTACAAGCGGTAACCCGTAAGTGTCAAGCAACTAGCCTCACACTTTTCTATATTAGCCCAAATCACCTATCAATATGTACCTTCTAGGTCAACTACCAAGTACAAGTGATCCATGGTCAAAATCCCCAAGGAATAGATTGTATCAATCCTCTACTAATCATAATAATATGTAGCTAATGCTACCCTACTGCATCAATGCAGATCATGTACTCAAGACATGACATCTAGCTTATCTGTCCAGATATACGCAACATAAGAAGAACTTGCAGCTCCATAAGCTAAAGTGAATTGATCCAATAATGATCAAGTCAATTACAATAGGCATCCCTAGTCCTCACTCAGCTGATAGTAGCTAGTGCCAACACTATGAATAATAAGGTCAAGGAAAAATCAAAACCCTCAACCTCCAATATCTTGGTGACAGGTTTGACCCTTGTCTTCCAATCCCGTATGTCGGTATCACACAAGAATCACTATTTTTCACATTTAGACAAGTCCGCAACAAGCCAACAAATCTCCTTCATAGTCGATCCTGACCATGATTACTATAAACTGATTCTTTAAGTCACCAGATCTAACCAAGTTACCCGACGGGTACAAGAATAATAACATGAGAGAAATTTTTTAATTATACCTAAATATATAGGAATGCTAACATAATCCAATGACATGAGAGAATTTTCTATCCAATACCTAAATAGGATAAGGGATACAAAAGATCAGGAGAAATACCTGTCGCCTGAAGAAGTCCCATCGCGCCAAGTCCCAGACAACCACATCGAGAAAACTACTCCGAACAAATCCGACAAGACTCGTAAAACAAGTAGACACCGTAAATCCACAAGTCCCGAAGGTATCCGAAACCTGAGCTCTAATACCAAAATAAATTGGTATCAGAGAAACACCGAAAAATCCGCAAATACCCGAGGTATCTCGCAACCTGAGCTCTGATACCAAAATAAATTGTCACGCCCCGAGACCCAAGAGCCGCTGACCCAATAGAAAAAAATCGGACAGCACCTCCCCTGTCCGGCGGACAATTTACACACACATACAGATGAATAT
Source organism: Boesenbergia rotunda (assembly GCA_024364735.1). NCBI lineage: Eukaryota > Viridiplantae > Streptophyta > Magnoliopsida > Zingiberales > Zingiberaceae > Boesenbergia > Boesenbergia rotunda. Next base: position 361,430 of record JAGFNQ010005056.1, on the reverse strand, counting down.
ATCACACACAATATATATATAGCACAACCACGCAGTTTAAAGGGCCTTAGGCCTCAGATATATGCAGAAACAACAGTTATATGATTATAACTATCGAAAAACCAAATCCGAACTCACCTGAGCTGCCAGGGGGCAGGAACAAAGCCAAAACCAAACGAAGTCCAACATAGGACTCAAAAATACAATACCTTCGAATAAAACGTGCATACATGGTTAAAACATCACAACGGAAGCATAGGAATACTACAGGGTCCATAACAAAACCACGTAAACCAAAAAGAGCTCCTCTGGAGTTGGGGACTGGCTGCTAGGGATCTCCTGGCAGGCATCAACCTGAAATAAAATGTATGGCAACGGGGTGAGTCCATAGCTCAGCGAATACCCAACAGATATGCATAGAAAGTTATACTAACAACAAGAGTTCCGCTAATACAGTCTCATATCAACAATAGGGAAAGACTGGAACTGAAAACACTGGGTAGATACATACCTGAATCCATCTAACGTGGAAAGAGGGTAATAAATACCAAAAGAAGACAAATAGGCATATAGTCTCAGATAACAAGTCTCCAGTATATGCGATGTCAAACAAGTGCAGCAAATAAGTGCAGCAAACAATGCACAATGCAAAATATGCACATGGTGCAATGCCATGGTCACCCCCTAACTCCAGTCAAGCCACCGAGACAGGCGATACTGTGTCGGCCGAGTGGGTAGAGCTGTGACACTGTACGCACTCTGCCATCACTGCTCCTGAGTGACCGAGTGGACAGGATGATGTCGGGGGACCGCCCCCCTACCCCATGTATATATGAGGGAGCGTCGCTCTCATCTCCTCTGGTCTATGGGAAGAGAAGGGATCTCCGCCTGCTACCACGCTCCGAAGCCACTACCCCTGAGCGGTCGAGCGGAGCAGTACAGAGCAAATGCACACATCCTACGGTATCCACTAACCCATGAGTGGCCGTGTGCGCATATCATGTACCGGAAGACGATAGGCTCAACCACAAGGGAGTCGCTGATCGCCGGCATGCAACAATGCAAGGATGGTGTATGATAGATACACATACCTCCCTCCCAAGTCCTCAGTATACTAGGTCTCAGTCTGAAATCCTATAACAGGAAATACAGTTAACCTACAAGGTATACTGGCCGAAAACTACAGATCCCTCAAGGTCAAAGGCAGGAGATACATCACGATCTCTAAGCATACATATAGATATGACACTACCTGATACTGTATGGAACTAGCAGCATAATAACTCAGGGATAAACCACAGGTATCTAGGACAGGCATAATAAACAGGGATAGTCAACAAGTATCCAGATCAGGCATACTAACCAGGGATAACTAACAAGTATCCAAGACAGGCATAATAACCAGGGATAACTAACAAGTATCCAAGACAGGCATAATAACCAGGAATAACTAACGAGTATCCAGAACAGGCATAATAACCAGGGATAAATAACAAGTATCCAGAACAGGCATAATAAACAGGGATAGCGTATGATCTTACTGCTATCTATAACAGGCTATGCATAACAAGATGACAATATCTAAAAGATAAGTCAAAGGGTACCCGCCTCCAAAGTAGGAGTCCGTATACGAAGAGAACCTCCTGTCTGATACTCCGCAACCCAAAAGTCCAAATCAATGCCCTGTATCAAAGGACATATTTAATAGCTATTACAAAATAGAATAACAACTAGCCAGAAAATCCCTAAACTATATTAGAGTTTACCTAAGCATTCTCTTTCCATTTAATTACTTCTAATTAAATGAAAGATTCCTAATTACCCAACGTGATTAAGATCAGGTTCATTTTAGGCTCACTCTGAATTCAAAATCGTTAAATTTAAGTTATGAGATTTAAATCTCAAATTAAGCCTAACCTCAACTCTATCACCGGCTCCCAATAATAAGCTAACAACCTAATCCAAAACAAATCAAATTCAATTCAGAACATTACCCTTCCAAAACAATGTTCTTCCAAAACAAGACAGATCCATCACCTTGGAGATTTAACTAATTAAAATCCAACAAGAAATACTCCTACAATTTGGGAAAAACAAATCCAAAAATAAAGTTAACCACATGATCACCATTCTATACAAACTATAGCCTCAATTACCTCAAAATTCCTTCACATGTTAAACATAACACTAAGAATTTATTAACTCTAATCCATACTCAAATTCTGATTAATCCCTCTAATCCAATTAACTGATCCAAAGCAAATCCCATATGATATCCCACGGTAAAGGACACCACAAGATCAAAAGGACCAAGCTAATGCCTAATCCAAACCAAAACAACCTCATGAACATCCCTCAAATCAACAGAGGCAAAACAATACAAGATTAAACTTCATCAATTCAAGAACCAACAGCCATCGCGAACAATACCTGCCTGCACAAACGCAAAATTCCCAAAGTGACAATCCTCCTCCCTCAATTGACGAAGAGCAGCAGTATTGGCTGTCGAAATCAGATGATTAGGGCTTTGCTTCAGAACAACTAAACTGAACATTCACAGATCCAATCTCCTACCTTAGATTCAATCCTTTGATAGTTTCACAGAAGTTCCTCTATCCCTGGCAGTAGGTCATTCAACGGACACATGGACATCTCCTCCCCAATCCCGTTGCCTCCGATTGATGGAGAGGTTGGACGTTGGCTGGACCGCCGACTTCCACCGTGGCACGACCGATGAGGGAGAGCTCCGAAGCCACCGAGGTAAGATCGAGGATCGTCTCCCTTGCTTCCCGAAGCTAGCGCCAGTGTGGAGGTGGGAGTGACGGCGTTTGTCGCCAATGCCGATCGAGATGGAGGGAGGCGAGGGAATCGATTGGAGGTGGCGGCGGCTTCGGTTTTTGATCGGGCATCGAAGAAGGGAAGTGGCTGAAGAAACCAAGCCCTAGTAACCTTTTTAAGCTGGTCATTTTGCATTTAAGCCCAACCCTTATGGTTAATTCGAATTTCGCCCCTAAATTTGGAACATTTTAGCAAACATCCCCTTTAAGCCCCTGGTTTTGGGATCCCAAGCCTTTTAGCCCTTAAAATATTTAGTTAAATACCATCTGAGTCCCCGGAACTCGAGGAAAATTTTATCCGAAGAATTTTCCAGAGCGACGAAAAATTTTCGAATTTAACAAGTTTAATGACCGTATATTATGGGTTATGATTATCCTGTAATTATTAGTGTTGATTATCCCTAGCTTCGAAAGAAAAGGACAGTTACTCGAGGTCGAGTGCTCCTGGGGCTCCGCTACCCCGAGGTGATCTCGGGGTCCTTTGGCCGGAGGGAGGTCCCGGGCGCTCGCTTTCCCGAGGTGATCTCGAGGCCCTAATCTCCCGAGGTGATCTCGGACGCGTGTCTTCCTGGAGCGATTCTCAAGAGTATGTCTACCTAAGATGGTCTCGGGAACCCCCATCCCGAGGGGGCCTCGAGGATTTAGAAAAGAGGGTCGTCCACACTCGATGAATCTTACCACATAACTTTTTCAGTCCCTGTGTCAATCAACTATCTTATTAGAACTTATCTTATTGGTAGCATTGGTCAACTATTAGTCAACTTATCTTATTTCTAACTTTTTTTGTGTAATTCTCGAACCGATTAATCTTAAGGAGATGGATCCAACCTTATAAAAAATTTTCATCCATAATTAAGATAAATAAAAAAAATTAATGGAGACCATTCAAATGACCAATGCTCATAGGCCTGCATTGCAGGAATTTTTTTTTTAAAATAGGATGTGAATCTTGGGACGCTGAGCTTCTAGACTGTCCACTGCGAGTGCTTCCCGATTTATCCTGGTGATCGATGAAAAATTTCTGTGTGACCGGACCGATCGTCCGAGATTGATTGGAAAACTTCGTTAATCATTTTTTTTTATTTTTTTTTCATAGGCCTGCATTTCATAGGAAGAAAACTTCCCTGTAACAAGTCGTAAAATTTGAACCTTAGCTCTCTTTTTTATTTCTATTTATTTATTAAAAAATGTTTTATGCATTAAAATCCAATATAAAAATACAAATTTAATGTAATAAAGAAAAATGATTTCAATGTTGCAAATAAAATGAAAATAGATATAACGTAATCTTATTTTCACAACCGGCCGCTATAAAAGGATTCAAGATATTGGCTGTCTTCATTTGGAAGTATTCCTTAATACTTCCTCAAATTACATAAAGCGTTCTCATTTAAATATTTAACGGTAATTTATGAAAGGAGTCAAGGACGTATCTGAGAATTAGTATTTATTAAAAGGTATCTCATGATTTTATTTTTACCAAAAGACGTATCTATTTTAGTGAACATCCTCTTATACCCCTTCCACCAAATATTGTCTTTCTCTTTCTTTTTCTCTTTCTCAGTAACGAATCCGGAGACATCTTTTTCAGATTTTTCATTTTAAAATAATATATTATGGGAATCGGCTAAAAAACGTAAGGTAAAAAAAGAAAAATTATTCCTTAAAAGAAACTTTTCTTTCAACATGATTTTAAAAATATAAAGAGATAATTTTTTATATTTGATTAATATAAATTAATATATTAAATATAATTTAATAAATATATTAATATATAAAAAAACCTATCAAAACATGTGATTTTAGATTCAAACGCAGGACCTGAAATCACCCTGGGAGGGCCTGAAGTCTCCTTGGGCCTGAAGTCAAATGACTTCAGGCCTAAGCAGGGCCTAAAGTCATTTGATTTCAGGCCCTGCGTGGGCCTGAAGTCAGATGACTTCAGACCCTGCGTGCATTCAAAAAAAAATTTTATTTTATTTTTTTAAATAATATGTAATCATGATTTATTAAATTAATTATTTATAGAGTAATATTTTATGTTGTAAATTTCTAATGATTATAAATTATGTTGCAATATGAATTTTTTAGGTCTATCAGTGGGTTTTTATCAAAACCCACTGATGAACCTAGGATATTTGGATTTCTCAAAATCTAATATCAATAGTTAGAGTTGAGCTAGGAGATGATATTTTTGGTGTCCAAACTTCTAATGATTATAAATTATGTTGCAATAGGAGTTTTTTAGATATATCAGTGGGTTTTCATCAAAACCTACTGATGGACTTAAGATATTTGGATTTCTCAAAACCCAATATTAATAGTTAGATTTAGCTAGGAGATGATATTTTTGGTATCTAAACTTCTAATAATTATAAATTATGTTGCAATTGGAGTTTTCTAGGATGAATTAGTGGGTTTCGGTAAACAGATGATTTTTTATATTTGATTAATATAAATTAATATATTAAATAATATTTAATAAATATATTAATATATAAAAAAAACTTATCAAAATACGCGATTTCAGATTCAAACGCAGGACCTGAAGTCATCCTAGGACGACTGAAGTCATCTGACTTCAGGCCCTGCTTAGGCCTGAAATCATCTGATTTTAGGCCCTCCTAGGATGACTTCAGGCCCTGCGTTTGAATCTGAAATCATGTATTTTAATAGTTTTTTTATATATTACTATATTTATTAAATATTATTTAATATATTAATTTATATTAATCAAATATAAAAAATCATATTTTCATCGAAACTCACTGATTCATCCTAGAAAACACCTATTGTAACATAATTTATAATCATTAGAAGTTTGGATATCAAAAATATCATCTCCTACCTCAACTCTAACTATTGATATTGGATTTTGAGAAATTCAAATATCCTAGGTCCATCAGGGGATTTTGGTGAAAATTCACTGATAGACCTAAAAAATTCCTATTGCACAGATTACCTTATAAATAATTAATTTAATAAATCATGCTTAAATATTATTTTAAAAAAAATTAAAATAATTTTTTTTTGAATGCACGCAGGACCTGAAGTCATCTGACTTCAGGCCTTGCTTAGACCTGAAGTCATTTGACTTCAGGCCCAAGGAGGGCCTGAAGTCAGATGACTTCAGGCCCTCCTAGAGTGATTTCAGACCTTGCGTTTGAATCTGAAATCACGTATTTTGATAAATTTTTTATATATTAATATATTTATTAAATATTATTTTTAATCAAATATAAAAAATCATCTCTCTATATTTTTAAAATTATGTTGGAAGAGAGGTTTCTTTTAATTGAAATAATTTTTCTTTCTTGACCTTACGTTTTTTAGCCGATTCCCATAATATATTATTTTAAAATGAAAAGTTTGAAAAAGCAGGTTCATGTCTCGGGATTCGTTACTGAGAAAGAGAAAGACAAGATTTAGTGGAAGGGGTATAAGAGGAAGTTGACTAAAATGGATGCGCCTTTGGTAAAAATGAAACCATGAAATGTCTTTTGATAAATATCAATTCTTAGGTGCGTTCTTTGATAAATTGTCGAATATTTAATGTAAACTTTGTCCTCCCTTTTGGTAGGATCGGGTCTTTACAAAAGCACATGACTATCTCTTTTCCGAGGTTAAATTCTTTGTCCTATAATCCTCTCTGTTTGTGTTTCACAATCGTCGACGATGACCGGTGATTCATCCGATCATCGATCGGATACCACTGACAGCCTCCAGTTGCCGTTCCAAACTAAACTATATCCTGAAGGGTAAGGTGAACTGTCGGAGATCGCCGTAATTGCGATCTCGCCAGGTTCGGATCCTCTGTCACGAGTTTATCTGTCCCGTCTGTCCCAAACTCGCCGACGATGATCGGCGAATCGTTCGATCGACGATCGGACACCACTAATAATTTTTGATTGTCGTCTCAAATCAAACGATATTTGGGATAATGATGAATCGGTCGAAATCGCCACATTACAATCTCGTCGGATTCAACGGTGAATATGACGAGATCGCAATTGCGCCGATCCCTGACGGGTTCACCATACCCCCAGGTATAGTTTTGTTCGGAGCGGCGGCCGGAGGTCGCCTATGGTGTCCGATCGACGAAGCGCACCAGGTGCCCCGACTAGTGGGACGACGAGGTACATTACCCATTCTGAATACCCACCAGTCATAGCTGGGTTCCTGACACGATTCTGCATGAATATTTATTTCACGTGAACTTTTGCATTTGTTTTACAAGCACATAGAACAGATATAACAGTTAGTTGCAGTAGCAGAATGGACTAAAAAAATAGTAAAAGGTAACAAATAAAAAAAGCAAGGCTATGGATAACGGGATAATAGAAACATTCATTTGATAAAAATGAACACAACCAACTTACCACAAGAAGAGAATTTGATCGAATGCCCACCTATGCTCTCCTCAAGAGACCTAATGGACTAGCTAAAAAGTCCACAATCCAGGCAAATAGTCCGTAGAAAGCAATTTAAAAAGCCAAATATACATTAAAAAAAAGGTTTCAACCGATATCAAAGATGTAATATTAATATTTGTGTGATCACTTTTTTTCTTAAAGTCAATTAAATTAAATGGCATGGCAAAGCGTGAAAATTTAGAAATATTCACTGTTGTATTAGTTAATGTGAGCATATAACTAACGAGACACGACAATCAACAGAATGATAGCCACGGCCCACCATCTCTCAGGGAGTGTTTGGGAGAGCTTCTGCTTACTGCTTTTTAGCTTCTAGCCATGCAAAAGTGCTTTTGAGTGTTTGGGAATGCCAGATTCTGCTTTAACTTCTGCAACTTTTACTCAAAAGCTAGAAGCAACAATTTGATGTTTTTTTCTGCTTCTGCTTTTTTGCTTATGGTGTAGAATTAAAAGTTGGCATTTATACCCTTAATAAATTTATTATTTTACATAATTACGATCACATTTTTAAATAAAATCTTATATTTTTATATAATTTATATTTTCAAAAAAATTTATACATATTTGTATAAATTTATATAAATTTTATTATTTTATTATTTTTATATTTTTATTAACTTTATATTTTTTTAAATATATATATTATTAAAAAAATAATTTTGATATAATATTTAAAATATAATATTAAATATATAAAATATTATAGATCATGTATCAAAATTATATTTAGATAATTGAAAAAAATTAATTTTGATAGTTTAAGGATATTATTGTCATTTAATTAAAAATTAAGCTTAAAAGTGATTATTCACCAAACACTCAAACTTTACCTTGTATCAGCTTTTGACTTCTATTTCCAAACACTGCATGCTTTAGCTTCTTACTAACTTCAAGATAATCACTACAAGAATCACTTTTCAAGAAGTAAAAGCTCTCCCAAACACTCCCTCAGTAGGCAACCTCATTCCAAAAAGAATATCATCGAAGTCGATTCACCAAACCTATAACGTTAGAAAAGATAAAACTTTCCCAAAAATATTGCTACCTCATTAATGCAATAGAAAGATATCTCAATTTACTTCAATATACACTATCACCCTAACAAAGGAAAGAAGATGACTATCCTACTCAAGGACCTATTGGTATATAATATAACCTTTGCAAGGTTATGCACAAAAACAAAATCAGTTAACAACAGTACAAAATGTCCAGTAACAATTGAGGTGCAGGATTCACCTGATATTCAATTAATCATATATAAGGAATAAGGTCAATACCATACCAGTGGCAAGCCAACCTACACCCTCGCCCAACATTGGAGCACCAACGCAAGTAAATCACACAATTAAAATAGTTCTCAAAAGCAAAGCTCAATTCAAGACATGAGAGCTCATCCTCTTGTCCATTGACCAATTCAATCTCCAGCTAAGATCTAGGATATTTAAACCCAACTCATCGAACTAAGCAATATGTGTATCTCTTGGAACTATATATATCAGAGAGATAAATTCAATGGGCAATATAACTCAAATGACTAAAGAGATTCATGAATTAATAGATATAAAACGGAGAAAGCCTGCCCTTCAGACCTCCTGCAGAGTTATAATCTCAGAAATATGAGCAACCTGAGAAAAATAAACTAGGACGAGAGCCCTAGATTGTAGACAGTCTATACATTAATAACCATTTTAACGGAATAATACATTTCAAGTTAAAAATATGTATAAATCTAACTTCCATATAAAAATAAGTCATATATATAGAAATAAACTAAAACAACTGTGCACTCCCCACAAGAAAAAGAAGGCAAGAAAAAAAAAGAGGTATATATATATATATATATAGGAATCTTTATTTAATAAAAAAATGTCTTTGAATTAATTAATGTGATGAAAGGAAATTGTAAGAATACTAAAGCATTTAAACCTGAAAACAACCAAAGATTTTTCATGTCATATAAGAAGATAACAAACAAGATATATTGAAAATGTATAGCATCTATATATAATATATGCTAGACTAAGATAGGGTTTAAGAGCCTGGAGCACACATTAAGTGGTTCAGAAGGAACTGAGGTGATAAATTTCAAGTGTAGACTGTTTTCTGAATCTGTACTGGAACTTAAAGTAGATTTGAAAATAAATAAATAAATAAAAAGACTGCAAAAATGTTCGATAACAAATCACTTTGTGGTTTCATTGCCATTTCTGTATTCTCATAATTACTCTCAAAACTACATCTTCAACAGGGATGATCTTGTAGGACCAATTACTCACGGTGTCCGTTCACATTCAAACAGCTAAACATAGAATGATCCCGACCTTGCCTACGGGTAAGGGCGTAGGCCGGGCCCACCTGCTAGCCTGGCGCCACGAAGGCCTAGTAGACAGGTCAACCGCCATATCAGCGAGTAGGGCCCCGCGACCAGGGACCCTTTCTAATGGAAAAAAGGGAGGGGGGGAGTCCGTCAGATCCTCCGGGAGGACGACTGGGCCACTCCCTCACTAGTCGGTTGACTCTGTAAAAAGCCTAGTCACTCACACTAGTTCACCCCAACCCAGAGCAGAGTTTAGCGCCATCAGCAAGGTCAAGTCTCGAGGCAACCCCCGGCCCAGGGCGTATCCTGTGCTCTCCTTCCACTCCCTACCAGGCAGACGCGTGGCTGTCCACGCTCCCTGGTTCTTACCCGACTTGGTCCCCGGCACCCGGACCTGCCAGTCGACGCTCGGGGTACGAGCCGTCCCGCCCAGACACCCCCTCGCATCCTTACTTCCAGGGTACGGTCCTGCTAGCGGATTCCTCACGTCTTGCCTGTCCCTGACATCTCCACGCGGCCATCCCGCGCTTCCAGTACCCCCCGTACTGCGCACCCAGTACTTACGTATTGCCGGAGCACCCCGCGCCGTGTCGCGCCTCTCCTCTGTGCTCCGCACGGGTTGACAGTCATCACGCCCCGGTCCCATCTACGCGGACTTGGGTTGTCAGCCCCCCCCCCCCCCCCCCCCCCCCCCGCGGTCATAAAAGCTCGGCACTCCTCCTATCACAGGTACGCGCGCGCAAGTTCTCGCCTCCTTTCCCTTCATTTTTCGCTCGTCTATATCGGGGACTGACTTGACCGTCGGAGTGCCTGACCGGGGATTCCCCCGGCGGGTTTGCTGACGGTCTTTGTTTTGCAGGGGCGAGGCGAGGCGCGGCCGACATTCGGCCACTTCATCGGTTTGCGGCCCCGGGAGGCCCGTCTGGGTCGTTGGGCTGCCACTCCACTCCGCGATAGGATCATAGAACATATGATAAAGCAAAATTCATTTAGTTAAAAGCTAATGGTAATTTAGCATCACATTCCAACTGTTAATAGCATAAATGTATTAATTAATCACTTTCCAAATAGCTCGAGTTTTTTCAGATACCTGAGTTCTTCCTGTAAAATTATAGCAAGTATAGTGTTCAAATTCTAAATGCATAATATATATATAATATATATATATATATATATATATATATATATATATCTTATAAATTCATATATGGGGTTTAGATCAATCAAGTAATACCGCTCACATGCGTATGGGGAGTTGTCAAAGGTACAAAATATATAAATTGGTCCAATTCCTAGTTGTTCAAGCTTTTAAGATAAGTGTCTAAGTAATCAACAAATAATCATCCGCCTGTCTCAGTTGTTTACTAAAACAAAAACTTAAGGATAAGCAATACCTCACTAGTAACCTCATTCACCAACTGTTTTGCTATTTCAATCTGCTCCTATGTTCCATCAATATATACTGTTCTCTCAGTGGATGTATCACCCGGTGGCAAGTGCAGAGGTATCACCTGCAACCAAATACAATAAGATTAGCTTATCTCACAAAAATGCAAAAGTTTGGAGACAACCTAATTAAATTTGTAGTATGCATCAATCAACAAACATCAATTCCTAGATCAAATGCTTCTTTACAAGGAAAACAATTGCAGTAATATTGAACATATCATTACAAAACAAACCTTAAAAGATGTGGGCTGGCATATCATACAATTTTCAGAACAAAGGCTATTACACATACAACACAAGTTATAATAAGTTAAGATGACACAAAAAGACCTATTTAATCATGTAACTTTCTATCATCTCACAGAATATAACAAGATACATTTATCAAAGAGTAATGATAAAGAGAGTGAATTTGGGAGAGTGAATGACGTGGCAGTTATTGTATACACGTCCGATCGCCGATCGGACACCACTGGCGGCCTCTGATCATCGTCCCGAATCAAACTATGTCCTAAGAAGATCGGTGAACTCATCGGGAATCGCCGCAATTATGATCTCGTCGCATTCACCGTCAATCCGGCGAGATCTCAATTACCGGCGATCCTGCCGGGTTCACCATCCCCCAAGACATAGTTTGATTCGGGACGGCAATCAGAGGTCATCGGTGGTGTCCGATCGGCGATCGAACTAGTAGACATTAGGTCCACGTCATTCACTCTCCCAAATTCACTCTCCCAATCATTACTCTTTATCAAAGAGTAATGATAGAGAGAGTGAATTTGGGAGAGTGAATGGGAGAGTGAATGACGTGGCAGTTATTGTATACACGTCCGATCGTCGATCGGACACTACCGGCGGCCTCTGATCACCGTCCCAAATCAAACTATGTCCTAAGAAGATCGGTGAACTCATCAGGAATTGCCGCAATTATGATCTCGTCGCATTCACCATAAATCCGGCGAGATCTCAATTACCGGCGATCCTGCCGGGTTCACCATCCCCCAAGACATAGTTTGATTCGGGACGGCAATCAAAGGTCATGGGTAGTGTCCGATCGGCGATCGAACATATAGACATTAGCTCCACGTCATTCACTCTCCCATTCACTCTTCCAAATTCACTCTCCCAATCATTACTCTTTATCAAAGAGTAATGATAGAGAGAGTGAATTTGGAAGAGTGAATGGGAGAGTGAATGACGTGGCAGTTATTGTATACACGTCCGATCGCCGATCGGACACCACCAGCGGCCTCTGATCACCGTCCCGAATCAAACTATGTCCTAAGAAGATCGGTGAACTCATCGGGAATCGCTGCAATTATGATCTCGTCGTATTCACCGTCAATCCGGCGAGATCTCAATTACCGGCGATCCTGCCATCGAGGGAACTTTCCTGACAAGTGTCCTGCACCAAATCAGACATCTCAAGCCACGTGTCAATAGCCACTTCATAGGGGAGCGCAGATAGCAGCTTTTTTTTCTTAGGCACCTCATCACACCAATGATAACCGTGGTTTGCCTCCCTCTGAAAATCTATGGGGCCGGGACTAGGGGGCCGCTAAGGTGGCAGTTCCACCTTTTTTGCAGATAGCAGCTTTTTGCCTTGGCGGTCCTCCCACCAACCACAAGCACCTTCTCCCAACACAAGATGCTCCTAGAGAGAGACCACCCTGGTGCCGGGTTGGGCGCGCCGGCGCACCATGCGCTAGAGAGTAGGTTGTAGATATGAACCTCACCAGTATGGCAGTTTTCCATTGCATCCCATCCAACGATCCCTACCAACTCTTGCCCGACGACCACGGTTTCGCTACTGCCCATCCTAACGTTGGGGTGGTCGAGGGGCAGCTGCCGCATCATGCAGACGCCCGTATCAGATTCATATAGGACCATGTGAAACTTGTCGACAGTGTCCGGGAGCTTTGCCCCGAAGGAGCATCAAGATGATGCGGGGAGCGAGGCCAGTGTCTCTGCGGATGCGGTAGAATGATGGCGAGTCGAGTTTGTTCTTCCATTTCTTGCAGACGGCCCCAGCGTTGAGGATGGCGTGGAAGGGGAGGCGGAGGAGGCACTTGAATTATTTTCAATAGTTGAAAAGTGTCCAAATGATTGTAAATAAATATATAATCGTATAAGGGATTAATACACATTGTTTATGAACATTAGGGTTAAAGAATCTAATAATTGAGATCTTGTTGGAGTTTTTTTTATGTATGGCAAAAGGGAAGAATTAATGTTTAATTGGGAAAATCTTATATACCTTTGCAAGAAATCCTAGCTCAAGGAGAGCTTAGGTGAAGGGAGAGCTTTGTTGCTCATGTATTGGCAAAGGGGGAGCCTTGTGATAGGTTCTTAAAATGCCCTTGGTAAGTCCAAGTGTAGAGGGAGTCTTGGATAGGTTTTAAAAAGCACTTGGTGAATATCCTAACCCAATGGATTCCATGCATTGTTTGTATTTACATTACATGTTTGCATTTGGCATTGGCAATGTAAGTCCAAGGTATAACCTTAGCAACGTAAGTCCAATTTATTAGCATTTGTATTTCCTATAGGTTTTCCCTAACTTAAACGTATTGCCAAACATTAAAAAGGGAGAGATTGTTGAGAAAATCTATAGTCTGTGTGACCATGTGTTTTAATGTTTGGGCAAAGGGTTTAAGTTTGGCTCACCCTTGTATTTGAATGTGCAGGTTTTCAAGATACATATATGACTCAACTTGATGGCTTCAGGTTCGGTGAAGGATGGTGCATCTAAGGGATCGTGGACAAGACAACAACGATGAGCCAAGGAAAGCGCACTTCGAGGCATACGCGAAAGATGGTATGAGGACGAGCCACAGGCTTCTATGAATGAGGGACGAGAGCCAAAGCGAAGAAGGTTTGAAAGCAATTGTCAAGGCTGCAAAGAAGAGTCAAGTGAGTGTGAGGGTCCGAGTACAAGTGAAATATACTCGGGAATGGAAACTCTAGGTTTAGGATTTTACCAGTCGACTGGTATGTGATCAATCGACTAGTCGAGGGCACAGAAAGATCAGTCGATTGATCTTCTAAGTAGTCAATTGGTGTCGGCTAGAATTTGAACATTAGGTTATAACGTTCGAATGGAGCAGTCGACTAGTGTTGGCACCAGTCGACTAGTAACGGCTAGTTTAGCAAACAAGTTCTCTCTAAGAGAACTCGATTTGGCTAGCTAGGGTTGACGAAATTGGACTTGGTTAAAGGCCAATTACCAGTCTAAGATCTCAAGTATTCTTGGTGAGTTTGTGGTGAGGTTTCTCCACCCACAAGAAGCTATGTAAGCTAGTTGGAGGTTTTCCGGGAGATCAACCATTGACGGATCGGGATCACTTACCTTACGTACAACAATGGAGTAGGAGGGTCATCTCCGAACCACGTAAAAGTTTTGAGTTATCATTTGTTCTTTATTGTTTAATTTGTATTTCCGCTACACTACTAATCTTGTAGGAAGAAAAAGCGTTTTGGGTGACGAGTTATTCACCCCCCTTAGTCGATCATCCGATCGCCAACAATCCTGATATTGCTTATGTTACGCATATGGTTAGTTAGTTTGTTGCTGCACCAACCACAGTTCATTGGGTTGTTGTTCTTCGTATTTTTCGGTATCTTTGGGAACCTCAATTTTATTAGGACCGACAGGCGAGCTAGAGCGGGGGTGATTAGCTTCAATTTGCTGGGTAAAGATTTATTGCGGCGGAAAACTTGAGCAAATGCAAACACTCTAGGATTTACTTGGTATCCACCTCCTTGAGATGATTAATCCAAGGATCCGCTCTTCCTCACTCTCACATCCACTATGAAAGATCTCCTTTGAGGTGGAGAAACTTCTTACATGCTTTTAAGAATAAATACACTCAAAAACAAGCAAATACAAAAGAAATCTTACAAGATTTATACAAATGATAGCCTTGATTGTCTTTCTTTCTTCTTCTTCTTACTTGGAATTTGCCTTTTGAAGTACACCAACACTTGCTCAAGAACTGTCGTAGAAGGAGGAGAAGAGATGCGAAGAGCTTCCGCTTCAACCTGCGTGAAAACCCTAAATACTCGTGTGATCTTGGGTTACCTAATCGATTATCACGTCAGATCTAGTCGTTCAACAACTAGTTTTTGAAACTTAATCGTTTATGCAATTAATTAAGAAGATCTTAATCGATTGCTCAATCGATTCAGCACCTTTCTATGCTTTTCGCAAACACAGCCTTAATCAATCACCCAATCAATTAAGACTTAGGCAATCAATTACGGAAGCGTTTGATCTCGAGAAGAGAAGCCCACCAATCGATCACCTAATCGATTGGTGTTGCCCTTGATTGATCATTAAATCGATTAAGGGTCATTCTGTTTTTCGCGAGAAACAGTTCTCCAACCGATTAGCCAATTGTTTGACCCAACCCTAACTTGTGTGCATAAGTCTAGCATTCCCTTGTCTAACCCCAGTCAACCGTGACCTATTAGGACTTCCTCACCAAGTATCTGATTAAACCTTTGACCGACTTAGATTTCCCTTGCCTAGTTCCCAACTAGGACTTCTCTCATGCCAACGTATTATTAGTAGGAGCCCTAGAGCCAATTATGTGATGATTGACTAGGGACATTTTATATCATATTCTATTATTAATAAATACATGTTTGGTTATTACACTTACTTTGTATTTGTGCCAAATAACTAAGTATAATAATGTCCTTGGGTAGTAGGTTCTTATCTACATTATATCGATTAGTTGAATCGATAGTGAGATGATGTAGAGAACACTACTCTAAACCATTCCTAGTTAAGCATTAATATTCAAGGACAATATTAATGCATGGAGACTAGCATGTAGTTCAACTTATGACTTGAGCTCACAAGTCATAGATATGTGATATAAAGTTGACACATGGGTATACATTGGAGAATGTGTACTGAATGACCCGCCATGAGAAAGTTTCATAGATTGTCATATGAGTGTCATAAACTTTCTCATGTGACTATTGGTATGAATAGTCCTTAGACCTGAAGTCACTACGGTTCCCTACATAAGGAGTTATGTACTTTGGTATCGTCAAACGTCACTCGTAACAAGATGGACTATAAAGGCGATCACTGTGTATGTAATGAATTATGCGGAGGGATGTGAGTGATGTAGATGGGATCTATCCCTCCCATATGACGGGAGTAATATCTGTGGACCCCTTGATCTAGTAGGACTACTAAAACGCATGGTCATACTCAAATGAGTCAATATGAGATATTGAGCTCATTTATTTGAGTGAATCTACTCGGGGATCAAGAAACACAAGATTGACTGAGGATGACATAGTCTATACCTCATTGGTCAATCTAGATATCGAGGATAGAAGGACAATGTCATACATTATCCTAGTCACGGAGGTTAAGTCAGATCTAGACTTTTCTTGTTACTTGGGTAGCAATGATGCATTGCTAGATGCCGCTCATTGCTTATGTGTCTAAAGTGGTTTAGACACATTGCCAACGTTACGAGAACCTATTGGGTCACACACTAAGGACACGATGCTTCGGAGATTAATTGATCTTGGTTTGACTAAGATTTGATTCGAATTGGATTAATTGAGTTAGACTCAAGTGAATCCAATTAGATTATGGGATTGAGTCTAATTTGAGTTAGACTCATCTAGATTAGACTCACTCACTTAATTATGGATAATATTCATTAAAGGGTTAA
>JAGFNQ010005056.1:318804-341591 GCA_024364735.1 Boesenbergia rotunda | reverse complement strand
TAATAAAATATTATTTAAGAGGAAGGCTAAGAGACATTCTATTCATTAGATGAATAGAATATTAAGAGTCTCAAGGAATACCAAGAGGCTTGGTATTCATTGGGTTTTATTAGCATTAAGATGAGAGGAGCTCAAGGGACATAGACCCTTGGTATTCATTAGATGAGTATAAATACCCCCCTTGTCAAAGGCTAGAGGGTGCATCTCTCTTCCTCTTCTTTCTTCCTCCTTGTCCATAACTCCCTAGTGGAGGTTCTTGTGCTTTGTGAACCATCCCAAGTTGCTAGCACAACTAAGGTGGTTTCTCTCCGAGGCGTAGATCATGTTCGTGTGGATACGCATGGAGGTATGGACACTTGAACGTGTAAGAGATCCAACAAAAGAAAAGACTAGCGGGATAAGCGAAGGGCACGCGACAAAGGTATTCCTATAAGATAGGAGTTGTAGATCACTTTGTATGAGTTTTTCTTTCGCATGGATCGCTCGAGGGATCTTATTTCCGCTGCGATTTTAAATATTTTTACCTATAGATCCCTTCACATACGATCTCCCCGATCCACTTTGGATTTTTCCAGTGCCAGCGTCCAATCTCCCCGATCCACCTTGACTTTTCCCGTGCTAGC
Source organism: Boesenbergia rotunda (assembly GCA_024364735.1). Taxonomy (NCBI): domain Eukaryota; kingdom Viridiplantae; phylum Streptophyta; class Magnoliopsida; order Zingiberales; family Zingiberaceae; genus Boesenbergia; species Boesenbergia rotunda. The sequence goes on along the minus strand of JAGFNQ010005056.1, from coordinate 340,968 downwards.
GTGTGATCTTCCCGATCCACCTGAACTTTACCTAGTCTCACTATGTGTGCCTAGTCCCACTAGGATTTTTTCCGTATCAGCGTGCGATCTCCCCGATCCACCTAGACTGCACTGGTCAAGTCTCCAATCAACCTTGAGCCACTTCACTCACACAATGTTCAAACATCATTATCAAACATCGAAACCCAAGCTCACCCGAGCCTAGTCAAACTAGGTCAACCTGACCTAACGAAAATTGCACTAATAATCTTTCCCTTTTTGATGTTTGATAATATATTTAAGTTAGGCTAATCCACATTCATCTACATTTTCTCCCCCTTTGACACACGTCAATATCTTATCCCGAGAATCAATATGGTCAAAAATATCTAATGAAAGTCTCATACCTTTCATTGTGGCCCATGCTCAACCTTGAGCATTCATCACCATGAAGATTTCCAATCTTCTCATTAACTCAAGGAAAATTAATCATGTTCATAAGGAAGACATCCCCCTCAAAAGATGGTCTAAACTTCTATCATTGCACCAATAATGACTTTTGAGTTCCTAAACCTTTAGGAAAACTCAAAGCAAAGTTATGAGATTTTGAAATTCAAAACTTGAATCAAAACCTCTTCTTAACCCTATATTTTTCACCAAAATCATCTTCCTTTTTGATTTCATCATGAAATTCATCCAAGTATACTTATAAAAATATTCCAAATGGTTAGGGTTCATTAGGTTACTCAAAATTGGGTTACTCGACTGAAATCAGACGATTTCAGTCGTACCAATCGATTAGTGTTAGGTCCTAATCGATTAAATCGTGCCTTAATCGATCAACTGATCGATTACAACTACCCTCAATCGATCAACAGATCGATTACACGAGCTTCTATGCTCGCGGAAAATTTTCACCAACTGATTGATGTATGTCCTAATCGATCACTTGATCGATTGAGAGTTTTTGATTTCTAAAAACAAATTTAGATCTGAATTTCAGAAACTCCTAAATAATTCAACAAAATTTGAAAAATCATAAAATTTTGTGTAGACATAATTTATAAAATATACTGTCAATGAAAAATAATTTTCTATGAAAATATAACTTATTTTCAAATATTGACACAAAATTAGAAACCATTAAAATACTTCAATGTTTCACTCTATTTTGCATCTATTTTATCAATGATGAATGCTATTAAAAGATAGTCTTCACCAAGATTTTTCAAAATAATTTTGAAAAGTTTTCAAGAATAATTTCCAACCACGTTCTTTGGGCTAAATGCACATGACTTGTACATTAGCTTTCCCAATGATTAGAGTTCAATTAAATTCTTGTTTCGATGAACCTAAGACTCATATAAATACATTTAGTCAACATCTTGAGTTTTGGTTCATCTTTCTATCATCTCACTTGTATCTAATGTATCTCAAAACACATACAAGTCAACTTATGATCTTATGAAATGTAATAGTCATGTTCTCCCTAAATTAAGAGGTTCGTGTATTTCTAACTAGACATTATAAAATTTAATCATCCACTCAGGATGTCAATTAATGTCAATGTTAATTTAATATAATGAAATAATGCATGATAATGATCATGACATGCATCATATAGAGATTTTCAATAGAAAAATCAATTTAACTAAATGATACATGTATAACATGACATATGATATTCTCATAATAAGATATGAATGATGAATTACGATGTCATGACATGTGATTAAGCACACAAATCATGTCATATTAGCACAAGAGAAAATACCTAGATTTTCTATTTAAGTATCAATAACTCATCGCTATGTCATTGATAATCCTAATTTTTTCCCTATTTTTTCCAATAATATAGTTGACACAATTTTACTAAACAGTGAAACTTCTCATTTTCAAGAGTAACCATTCCTTGAAAATGTTCCAAAGTGTCAACTACATCAAGGTAGGTTTAACTACCCTTCCAATTAGAGTTGACACTCTCAAGACCTACCTAGGGTGTGGCGAACACACTCTTAGGAACCCAAAACCTATTGGTGCTCCTTAGGTGCTCTAGGTATTCACTAGGGATAACTTCCCTTGATACCTTCCTAATGATTTTCCTATGTTTCTCTGAAGCCTTAGTCATGCTAGTCTTGTTTTGGTCAACTTTTGAGATGGCTTCCCTTGTGACCTTCACCTGATTCCTAGACTAAATTTAATTCCATACCTATATGAAATTCTATGGTATGATGGCCTATCATCCTTGGCTCTAGGTTTGTATCCTAAACCTTTTTTGCCCCTAGAGGGTCCTTATTCTCCTAAGTCTAGATTGTGATTTGTTAATCCCTTTAATAAATTTTCTATTTTTTAAGGGATTTTTCTAATTTATCAAGTTTTAATCTCAAAACTTGATTCTCTAACATTATTTCCTCAAGGCTTGATTTCAAGTATTGCCTTGGAGCAGTTCCATTCTCCAGCATCACACACACATCAGCATCAGCCTTGCCGTCTTCAAGTAAGAAAGCTTTAAGTTTCAGTTTTCTATTGCTCCTTTATTTTAATTGCAGTATAGAGAAATGCTTAAGTACTACTCACATGTGCATAGAACAAGGAAGCATGTTTAATCCCTTAGTATCACGGAATCATGTTTAATCCCTAGAATGGATATCAGATTTCTACGTAAGAAGACAAGTTTATACCTAGAGATGTAGTAGTGATTTCTTGTTCCTTTATGCATTATTAGATGACAAGAAGAGGCCGAGCTCCTAATGCTAATAACAGAACTCCAGTTCAAGATAACAGTGAGCCTGGCACAGAACAGCAAAACCTGATGGCAGTCATTGCTCAAATGCAAGCTCAGATTACAGAACAACAGAAGACCATCGCCACACTGATGGCGAATCAGCACCCAGTGCCCCCTACACCACCCACAACAGGAGTGGGAACTCCAGTAGTGGCTGAAGTTCCACCAGTCCCACAAGAGACCCCTGCGGTGAACCGAAGACAAGAAGCATACCTCGTCCAGTGGCAGAGACTGAAACCTGAAAGCTTCTCAGGCACGACTGAGCCCTGGGATGCCCAGGCTTGGTTCAAGACTTTAGAGAGCACAATGGAGCTTCTTGACTGGCCAGAGGTTGAGAAGGTCAAATGTGCCTCCTTCTGCCTAACTGGAGATGCTCGTATGTGGTGGGAGCGAGTCAAGAGTAAGAAGATAGTCAACCAGATGAGCTGGGCAGATTTTGAGCACGAGTTCTATGAGGAATTTTTCCACATGAAGGTTACCAACAAGCACTTCGAGGACTTCATGGAGTTCAGACAGGGTAGCCTACCAGTGGGAGAAGCAGTCGCAAAGTTCAACAGACTAGCTCGCCTCTGCCCAGAGCTAGTCAGCACAGAGAAGGAGCGAGTCAGACTGATGCTCCGCATGCTGAACCCAGAGATAGCACTCAACGTGAACAGCGGGATGCACCGACCCCAGACCAGCGAGGAGTTGGTCAGTAGTGCCCTAATCTCAGAGCACTACCTGAATAGCATCAAGGCACAGCAAGCGCAGCAGAAGCCAGTCCTGATCGAGAACAAGACAATAGGAGGCCAGAAGCCTCAGCCAAATAGCCAGAACTGGAAGAACAAGAACCACAAAAGGAAGCAGTGGCCTGGCAGCCAGAAAGGAAAACCAGAGAATAAGCAAGCTAGGTATCCACCTTGTCCTAAGTGTGGGAGGAACCATCCAGGAACATGCCTTTTGGGTGTAACTGGATGCTATTCATGTGGACAAGAGGGACACAGATCCAAAGAATGCCCAAACAAGTTCAAAGTACTTCCTCAGCAGTCCGTACAGTATGGAGGCAAGCCCCAGTTACATTACATGCCTACTATGCTGGAGGGACCTCAGATCAGTCAGGGAGGATTGGAAGCAGCACCAGTTCCAACCAATGCCAGAGTCTTTTCCCTCACGAAGGAAGAAGCTGCCAGCGCCTCCACGGTCGTAACAGGTCAAATAGTTATTTTTCAGCATTTAGCTACTACACTGTTTGACACTGGGGCGACCCATTCTTTCGTATCAGTACCTTTTGCTAGTAAGTTACAGGTGCCTATAGAGAGTTGGGAGTCCAGATTCCTGACAACTCTCCCTTCAGGGGAAATCATGGAATCCACCCAGCGGCTCCGGGCTGTGCCAATCAAGATTTCAGACCGAGAGCTACATGTCGATCTGATAGTCCTTGCGATGCAGGACTTCGACATCATATTGGGCATGGATTTCCTCAGTAAGTACAGCGCTTCAGTGGACTGCCGTAGAAGGAAGGTGGTTTTCAGCCCAGAAGGGGAACCACCATTCGAGTTTCAAGGAGCCCCAAGGAGGAAGACTCAGAAATTTCTCTCAGCCTTGGCAGCCCACCAGATGCTAGAGCAAGGGTGTGCTGGTTTTCTTGCACACATAGTGGAATCAGAAGCAAAGGAAGAACTCAAGCAGGAGGATGTACGGGTAGTCTGCGAATATCCAGAAGTGTTCCCAGAAGAATTACCTGGACTACCTCCCAACAGAGAAGTGGAATTCGAGATCGAGCTAGTGCCCGGTACCGGTCCGGTCTCGAAGGCCCCATATCGTATGTCTCCAGCAGAGTTGAAGGAATTACAAGAGCAACTCCAGGAGCTACTAGACAAGGGCTTCATTCGCCCGAGTCATTCACCCTGGGGAGCTCCTGTACTTTTCGTAAGAAGAAGGATGGGTCTATGCGTCTGTGCATAGACTACAGAGCTCTGAACAAGGTAACCATCAAGAACAAGTACCCCCTTCCTAGAATAGATGATTTATTTGATCAACTCAAAGGGGCTACAGTGTTCTCGAAGATAGATCTGCGTTCTGGGTATCATCAGCTAAAGGTTAAAGAAAGTGACATCCCCAGGACGGCCTTCAGGACAAGATACGGCCACTACGAATTTGTGGTAATGCCTTTTGGAGTAACCAATGCTCCAGCAGTCTTCATGGAGCTGATGAACCACATCTTCAGGGAGTATCTCGATAAATTCGTCATTGTATTTATTGATGATATTCTCATATACTCACAGACTCCAGAGGACCATGCTACACACTTGAGGATAGTGCTGCAGATCCTTCAGCAGGAGAAGCTCTATGCAAAATTCTCAAAGTGTGAGTTTTGGCTAGATCAGGTGACCTTCCTAGGTCACATTGTATCCAAAGAAGGCATTCAAGTTGATCCAGCCAAGATAGAAGCAGTCAGCAACTGGTGTAGACCCAAGAATGCCAGTGAGATCAGAAGCTTCTTAGGCCTGGCAGGATATTACAGAAAATTTGTGGAGGACTTTTCCAGGATAGCCTCTCCACTCACAGCTTTGACCAGAAAGAACAAGAAGTTTGAATGGTCAGATAAATGCGAGCACAGTTTTCTAGAGCTGAAGAAGAGATTGACAGTGCTCCCATCCTGACTGTTCCAGAGAGTGACAAGGCCTTTGACATCTATAGTGATGCATCCAAGATGGGCCTTGGAGCTGTCCTCATGCAAGACGGTAAAGTGATAGCATATGCCTCCAGACAGCTCAAGGACTATGAGAAGAATTACCCTACCACGACCTTGAGCTAGCAGCTGTGGTTTTTGCACTGAAGCTCTGGAGACACTACCTGTATGGAGTGCAGTGCAGAATCTTCACAGACCATCAGAGTTTGAAGTACTTCTTCACTCAGAAAGATCTGAATATGAGGCAGCGCAGGTGGCTAGAGTTGGTCAAAGATTATGACTGTGAAATCCTCTACCACCCAGGTAAAGCTAATAAAGTGGCAGATGCACTGAGCAGAAAATCCTGTGCGGCACTGATGTCCTTATCATCACTGTCTCTACCACTTCAGAAAGAAATAAAGAATTTTGGAGTCGAGGTAATAATTGGGCAACTTTCTGCATTGACTCTAGAGTCAACCCTGCTTATAGATATACAAGAAAGCAAGATCAAGACCCAGAATCCAGAAGATCAAGCAGGGGATCCAAGAGGCAGAAAATTCAGAGTTTCGAGTATCAGATAGTGGCATCCTCTATCTTGGAGACCGCCTTTGCGTCCCCAATGATGAGGAACTAAGAAAGAATATTTTTAGAAGAAGCCCACAGTACCCCGTACTCTATGCATCCTGGTTCTACCAAGATGTATCAAGATTTAAAGAAAAGATTCTGGTGGTCTGGACTCAAGCGAGATGTGGCCAGATATATCAGTACCTGCTTGACCTGCCAGAGAGTCAAGGCAGAGCACCAGAGATCAGGAGGAGTTCTACAGCCACTTCCCATTCCAGAGTGGAAGTGGGAAGAAATATCCATGGACTTTATCACAGGTCTTCCAAGAACCACCCATGGACACGATGCGATTTGGGTGATAATGGACAGATTGACCAAGTCTGCCCACTTCCTAGCCATCAAGTTATCGCACTCAGTAGAGCATTTAGCACAGCTGTACGTGAAAGAAATAATCAGACTTCACGGAGTCCCGAAGTCGATCGTTTCTGACAGAGATGGGCGGTTCATCTCCCATTTTTGGAGGTGTGTTCAGGACGCCCTAGGCACCAAACTTCAGTTCAGCACAGCCTTCCATCCCCAGACAGATGGACAAACAGAGAGAGTAAATCAGATTTTAGAAGACATGCTCAGAGCTTGTGCATTGGACTTTAAAGGTAGTTGGTGCAAATTTCTGTGCTTAGCTGAGTTTGCCTACAACAATAGCTATCAGGCCACCATCAGGATGCCACCTTATGAGGCATTATATGGCAGGAAATGTAGATCACCCATATGTTGGCAAGAAGCTGGTGAGAAGAAAGAGATGGAGTCAGGACTAGACAGCCAGACCGAGCTTATAGATGAGACCACTCAGGCTATCCAGACGATCCGCCAGAGGATTGAGACTGCCCAAAGTAGACAGAAGAGTTATGCTGACACACGCCGTAGGCCACTTGAATTCCAAGTTGGAGATTCAGTATTTCTCAAGGTCGCTCCTATGAAGGGAGTGATGAGATTTGGTAAAAAGGGCAAGCTGAGTCCTCGCTACATAGGACCCTATAATATTATAAAGAGAGTTGGGAAGGTAGCCTATGAGCTGGACTTACCAGAGGATATGTCAGCTATCCACAGTACCTTTCATGTCTCTATGCTAAAGAAGTGTATTCACGACCCTAGCCAAGTGATTCAGCCTCAGTCAGTACAGATCCAAGAAGATCTTAGCTATGAGAGCAGACCGACACAAATAGTGGACAAAGCAGTTAAAAGATTAGGAAACAAAGAAGTGCCACTAGTGAAGGTCATCTGGCAGAATCAAAAGCATGAAGAGGCTACTTGGGAACATGAGGACAGTATGAGAGAGAGATATCCAGAATTATTCTAAGTTCGAGGACGAACTTTTTATAAGGTATGGGGGATTGTAACGCCCCAAAATTTCCATTTTTAGTTCTTAAAGTCCTTAGAATTATTTAGAAATGGTTTAGAAATATTCTAGATATTTTTAGGAATTTTTAGAGTATTTTTATGGAATTTTCCGAGTCCGTTTGGTATTTTTGGAAAAAGGAAAAAAAAAAAGAAAAAAAATGGAAAAACCGATTAAGTGCAGCCGGTGGTTCGAACCCGCGACCAGCGCAAGACAAGGCAAGCGCGCAAACCAGCTGGGCTAGGGTATCAAGCACAACAAAAGATGGAGAGACTTATATTTAAGGTGTAGTTAGGTTAATCCGCCCCATAAGTATAAATAGGTAATTAAAGAGAGAAGTTTTATTTTCTCTCCTCTCCAAACCCTCACGCCGACTCCTCCTCTTCTGGGCGAAACTACACCAAGCTCTAGGGGGCCGGTCAAGGCTCTTCTCCAAGAGATTTTCTAATATTCGGAATCCCCGCGACGAGAAGAACGCGTAGGCGCGAAGAATTCTCCGAGATCTCAAGTTTCTTCCGAACTCTAGACGTTAATCTTGGTTGTAAGTCCAAGATATCAATGTAAGTACTGCTCACCTGCAGTAAGAGGCGGTTTTTCCGCGAGAATTTCCTTTAAAAGTTTTTAAAAGAGATATTTCTTTTTTTGTTTGAGTTTTTGCATGTGATCTTAGTTCATTATATGCTTATATATGTTGATTACTACCCTATGTGAGTTTAGGGTTCAAGAAAAGCTATGAGAAAAGAAAAGAAAAGATAAAGATAAGAAAAGAAAAGGCCAAGGCCTTAAGAAATCCCCAAAAGTCAAGACTTAGGGATTTTTAGCACGCAAGGTGCTCCAGAAAATGCCAAGGCATTTACAGATAAGAAAGAAAAGAAAGAAAAGCTATTTTATTTTATAAGGCCAGTACCCGGCGTCCAAGGGCGTCGTTAAAGAAATCCAGGTGTCCAATTCCAAGGTCTTGGCCCTGGTAGACCAAGGTCTGCTCTATTAGGATTGGTGGCTCGCTACCCCAACCTTTTAGGGAACGCGCATATGAGATGGTACTTACGTCTTCAGTGGATCCAAGTGATTATTATTTTCAAGTATATGCTTTAGCAAAGTTTCGAAAATTTAAAGAGTTTTCAAAAAGTTAAAGAATAGCTAAAGTTTCCAAGTTGAGCCAAGAAAAGTAAAATGAGATTTATTATTGCTTGAGTATGCATGTTTTGAGCTATACATGTCCTTAGTTTTTCTTTCAAGCATATTAGTATCTCATATGATGTTCAGTTTGATCTAGAAGCATGTTTGCATATTTCGAGTTTTTGTGAGCTAGATAGTACTTACTAAGCTTTTTGCTTACTAGTTGCATTTCCTCTTATTGCAGATAAAGGTAAAGGCAAGCAATTCTGAAGGAAGACGACGAGGCGGTGCTGAGTAAAGTGTGTGTGGTGGCTGATTATGGAGAGATCTTTGGCACAAGACAATTTAGTTATTTAATTCACAATGTTATAGTTCATTTGAATTTCAAGTTCTTGATTTATGGAGTTTAGCGAACATTTAAGATTTGGATAGTTTTACATGTTCAATCTCTTAGAGTAAAGATTTCATATCATTTCATTTAGCTTATCATTCTTATGCTTGCATTGGATGAGTGGAAATGTGAGTAGATGAAGATATTGATACTTTGTTAGGAAAATAGACACATGTGCCAAGATAGTATCAAATTCTCTTTGAATTAAGTTTTATTGCTTAAATATGTTTAGAAAAGTTGCATTCACATTTCATGATACTTTAGCAAGGTCATAGAACATGTATTTGGTCTTATGGATGTATAGAAGTCAAGATTGGTACAAACTTTAGTGTTAAAGTTCATATAACTTGTATAGTTTATTTTCTTCCGCAAAAGTCCAAATTTCAAGTTTATGGATTCATTTTGATTGGCTAAATTGTTTAGAAAACTGACATAGAGTATAGAAGTGGCATCATAGTATTATATGGCTCGAAAATACATGATTGGTGGACCTTTGAAGCAAGTGCCGAAACCTGTAAATTCAGATCACAGGCCTATCAGTCGACTGATGCAGTATCAGTCGACTGATACCTGCAGTTTGAGTTGGGTGAGGCAGGTTTCGATACGTACCAATTGTGAGTTTTCGAGATAGTAAGTGTGATATGTTAATATGCATGATTGCTTAAGTTAGAATATCATTCTTAGATGAATTTAAAAAGAAAAAAAAAAGATTTCCGCATTTCTATTAGTTGTGCATTAGAGTCGAGAAGCAGAGAAAAGTAACGATCCGTCTAAGACAGGAGAAGGCGGGTCGCTACAGCGGCTTGGGAGTAGATGCAGATAGACGAGGATGAATTGATCCCGGTCGCGACCCCCTTGTTTGGTTTCATGGGGTATCGCATATAGCCATTGGGATAAATTACCTTGTCACTCTCGCTGTGCAGCGATAGGATCGAAAGAACCCGGAGGACTCCTTTCCTAATTGTGGGCGTGCCTTCCTCCTATAATGCCATCTTGGATCGACCAACGCTCAGTACCTTCCAGGCGGTGGTCTCTGTATACCACCAGAAGATTAAGTTCTCGGTGGGTGATCGAGTGATGGAAGTTCAAGGAGATCAGCTTGTTTCGCGAAGGTGTTATAGTGGCGAGGTCAGGACCGATGCTAGGAAAAATCCCTGGGGACTGGAGGAATTGCTGCGGAAGAGGTCTTATCCAAGCTAGGGGCCCCGGTCCCTAATGTCCTGGTAAGATCCAGAGTTTATTTAGTACAATTGTCTATGTCTTGCTGTGAGTTTGCAGCCGAATCAAGTAATAAAATGAAAAGCTTCCTTTTAAAATAACAAAGGCGCGTTTAACTAATTCCAAACCCTAATGCCCCGCGGTCTAGCTGACACCCGGGGTACTTAGGCTTGGCTTGGGACCTATGCGCCCGTCCAAGTAACTGAAAACCCTAATGCCCCGTGGTCTAGCTGACGCCTGGGGTACTTAGGCTTGGCTCGGGACCTACGTGCCCGTCCAAGTAATTCTAAACCCTAAGGCCCCGCGGTCCAGCCGACGCCCGGGGTACTTAGGCTTGGCTCGGGACCTACACACCCGTTCAAGAAATTCTAAACCCAAAGGCCTCGCGGTCCAGCCGAAGCTCGGGGTACTTAAGCTTGGCTCGGGACCTACACACCCGTCCAAGTAATTCTAAACCCTAAGGCCCCGCGGTCCAGCCGATGCCCGGGATACTTAGGCTTGGCTTGGGACCTACGTACCCGTCCAAGTAATTCTAAACCCTATGGCCCCGCGGTCCAGCCGACGCCCGGGGTACTCAGGCTTGGCTTGGGACCTACGCACCCGTCCAAGTAATTCTAAACCCTAAGGCCCCGCGGTCCAGCCGACGCCCGGGGTACTTAGGCTTGGCTCGGGACCTACACACCCATCCAAGTAATTCTAAACCCTAAGGCCCCACGGTCTAGCCGACGCCCGGGGTACTTAGGCTTGGCTAGGGACCTACGCGCCCGTCCAAGTAATTCTAAACCCTAATGCCCCGAGGCCCAGCCGATGCCCTGGGTACTTAGGCTTGGCTCAGGACCTACGCACCCGTCCAAGTATGTCTAAACCCTAAGGCCCCGCGGTCCAGCTGACGCCTGGCGTACATAGGCTTGGCTTGGGACCTACGCGCCCGTCCAAGTAATTCTAAACCCTAATGCCCCGTGAGGTACTCTGGATGGGGTCGGGACTTACGCACTCATCCAAGTAATACCCAACACTCAGGTCCCACGGGTCAGATGTCGCCGGGAGCAGTCGGACCTAACCAAGGGTCTACACCACCGATCGAGTAACCAAAACCTAACGAGAAACTTAATTGATTCCGATGTAAGAAACAAAACACTTTCGGAAGAACCCACAGCGCATTGGAATATAAGGCAATCATACACACAGGACCCATATACAAAAGTAATTATTCATTTACATAATGAAATACATGAAGACATACATATTGACAACCTGGGACGAAAATGGACGCCTGAAGTAACACATGAGTAGCTCAAGCACTCCTTCTAAATGATCCAGAATGAAGATTGATGCCTGAGGTAATGCACGCGGAGTCCGACCCCATTAAGACACCCTCGATCTTCACTGTAAACAAGCAGAGAAGGGGGTAGGGGCTGCCACAACTTCTTCCCGGAGCGTGTAAAGACACAAAGAAGAATTGCATTAAAAGGGTCAGAAGGGAGGAGCCGCCACAATTTCTCTCCGGAACACGAGAAGACGTAACTCCGGGTCGCCACCCAAGAATAGGCCGGGAAAAATACCAAAGGGGGGCGGCAAAAAAGATGGAAATATTCTCAAACCGACGGCATCCCCCGGTAGCGACGTACCCCAGGATACCCTCGTCTTCCCGAGAAGCCGATGGCGCATGGGGTACACCGCCACCGGCCGACAAGGGGCTTGGGGGTCAGCAGGATGGGTCATCTCCCCCCATACCCCCTGGAGGGCCACATAAGGTCCTTTCCGTACTCCACAGACAAGAAGGGAGCTCCACCTCCCCCAGAATCTTCAACGAGACCCCGGGCATCAAGGCTTCTACCCCTGTCTAGTCCTTCAAACAAGCGCAGCACGGGGGTTCGCACTAGGGATATGGAAGATGCACGGACTAGGAAGCGAAAACCGGAGGGATGCAAAAAGATGGCTCCTCCCATCCCCCTATTTATAGTGCAGGGATTCTCCCCAAGCAGTTAATGCGCGGCCAGTACCATAACTACAAGCGTCTTTTTTACTGACACACCCTTAATGCACCTAGGAACTCGTGACTCTTAATGGGTCCAATAAAGGAGATTGCGAATAATTCGGTGGAGACGGTTCGAAAACCACCCCTGCAACTTGGCGAGCAGGGGCTAGCAATGAGACTTCGCCGATCTAAATTTCTCGTGCAGGGATATGACTCCTAGTATCCGGCTCGAAGGCAGTCGACTGGTGGAGCCCACGCGCCAAAACCAAAGAGTACATCATACTAGAGTTCGCACACAAAGGGGAAAGATAAACAACATTTTGTCCGTAATCAGGCCGCTCGAGGCCTCAAGCAGAGACCTGTACACAGGTCGATGAGTATTTACATTCTTAGGCCATCACCGGGAGGTAAGAATTTTCCCTTCTGTAATCCACCGAGGGCCCCATGAAAGTCCTGCTGTAAACACTCCATTACTTGTTTTGCTATGATGGCACGAAACTCCTCCGAGCTCAGGAACCTCACCTTGAAGCCCCTCTCTGCCTCCCGAGTAGCAGAAGCCTCGACCGCCTCAACGGACTATCTTTGCCACCTTAACTCAACAGACATATCATCTTGCTCAAGTAGGGCTTCATTGAGCTGCTCGGACGCTGCCTGGGCATCCGCCCTGGCTTGAACCATGTCATCCTCCAAGGCAAAGGCACGGTTAGTAGCCACCAGGAGCTGGGACTCCAGTTGGCTCTGTAGTTCCTTCTCTCTCACCTGGAGCTCGTCTCTCTCCTGCGTCACCTGAAGGAGATCCTGGGTGACCGACACGGCCTTCTCGGAGGCTACATGTTCCCGGTGTCGAAAATTCTCCAGGGCCTGCTCGGTGTCCTGCAAAAGCTTCCTCAGCTGCCCAACCTCCTCACGAAGAGCCTTGTTGTGGCTGGCCTGTTGCACCCCGGACCAATGCTTAAGACTTGCAGCTGCCTCCACATTTAGGGCTCGCTGGAGTAAGGCATCCGCTTGGGGCTCAGAATTGGCCCCGGCCAATCACCAGGCAGTCCTCAGCGGCCTGACATCACACCAAAAGATTAGCAGCTACGCCGAAAAGCAAGCAAATGCTATAGTAACTCGCACCTGCAGAAGGGTCTTTCGAAGACTAGCTGGCAGCCCAACCGGGGCCCACACGACTACCTTGGCTAGAGGAAAGGGTACGTCGCCCTGCTCTTCGATCGACGGAGAGGGCGGATGAACTGGAGGTCGCCGGACAACATGAGCCTCGATCGGTGAGCCGGGTGAATTGGAGTCCATCTCGTCGAGACATGAAATCCCCTCTGGTTCAACTCGAGCGGTCGGAGTCTCCCCCGGGTGCACCATAGCGGGGGACCGCATGGAGGCCTCTAGTGCTGCATCCAACCTCTCCCTTAATCGATCCAGTTTCATACGAAATTGAATACGTGACGCCTCCTTACCCGTCGGAGTGACAGCGGAGGTGACGGAGTGGTAAGGGACCACCTCGAGTATGGAAACAGGTGAGGCCGAAGTAGATGAGGCTACCCCGGTAGGCAGAATCATTTCCTTAGGCACTGAGGGTAGAGAAGAGGAACGGATGGGACGTCGCTTCTTCCAAGAAGGACCCAAGCCCTTGGGGAGCCGCCGCTTCTACCGGCCGAGGGGCTGGATGACTATCGGGGGAATGGAGGAAGAAGATTGCCGCCCCCCCTTGTCAGGGCTGCTCATGCCTGGAATGGGGTCACCCATGAAGGGGGAACCGGCTCCCGAGGCAACCTGCGGGGTTGGGGGTGCTGATTCCTCGGCTGGGGGGATATAACAGTAACATCGTCCCCTTCGACGGAGGCAACCCCAGGAGTAGAAACAAGGGGCCCCTCGACGGACTCGGCGGGGCCGGGAGGAATGTCAGGAACAATTGGAGGTGGATTCTGGGCCTCCTTGTTGGCCTCCTCTCACGTGATGAGCTGATTCATCGCTTTGACATACATGACTTCCTCTGCAGAAGCCAAACAGAAAGAGCATCAATCGGAACCAATGTGCGTGGAAGACAGAGACGAGCATACCTAGGGAGGGACTAATCTGTGCTACTTTAGGGCTAAGGCCCGCCCGACACATGAGTTCTTCACTTTGAACTAGCCCCGGGCCGCTGAACGCCATGCCCGAGAGTACCTCTCTAGCACGATGATACGCTGGGCTACGAAAGAAGCTCTCCAAGGAGGGAGGAGTGGGTAAGTCATCTATCCAACACAGAGGGCTGGAGGGCAATAACGATAGCCGGATGAAGAAGAATTTCTCTTTCCATCCCTTGTGTGAAGAAGGAAACCCTCCCAAAAACCTATGGCCCGGACGGGCCGCGAAGCTAAAAACTCCCCGTGACCCTATCGGAGTGAAGAAGGAGTGGAAAAGGGGTGGAGTCAGAGGAAGATCAAAAAGCTTGAAAATGATATGTGCCCCCCATCTGGGCGAAGGCATTGGGAGCCATTTGGTGCAACGGAATGCTAAAATAAGAGGCTACATTCGCAAAGAAGGGGGGATAGGAAAATGAAGCCCTAGCTCCATCTGCCCTAAGAAGAAAGTCAGCATGCCGGTGGGGGGCTCCACAGGTTTCTGGTCGACCTTAGGGATGACCATCGTCATCTCAGCCGGAACCCTGTATGTCTCAGTGGTCGCTTGCAATGCCACGAGCCTCACTCTCGAGGAGGTGGATTCGTACCACTCCGCCCGATAACCTTCCATAGCAAAGGAGAGGATGATGGAGTACTCACCCGCGGAAGAAGCCTTGCAGGAGAAGAAGACGAAGTACACCCAGTCGCCGAACCAGAATGGACGTCGGCGCCTGTTTTTCCCCTCTTATACCTCGGCAGGCATCCGCTTAAGCGCAGTAAGAACAAGACGCGTGGAAAGCTAGGAACCGCTTTGTCTAGACTGGTGATCGTCGAGGGTGAGTGGGACTCACTCACATCCAGGGGGACTTGGAGGGGGTAGCCGTTGTAATACGTGGCAATAAGACACTCACACGGACACCCCACTACCCTCTAAACGTAAGATCAGGCATTTTTAATCCTGGAAAGAAGGGCATCATTACGAGCCTTCGGGAAACGGAGAAGCTTCCTTGGGAAAAGAAGAAGACATCGAATAGGAGGGCTCCTCATAACTCAGGATGAGACGGATATAGTCCAAAGAAGCCTCCCTGCTTATGAAGGGAATAGGTGCAGCAGCACGTACCTAAGCGAAGGAAACTATTTCATCCCGGTACCAGTCCAATCAGTCAGACACACTTCCTTCGATCAGACATGAAGGGAGGGACTTGTGATAGGGTTGGAAAGCCTGTGCCTGGTATAGGGGATGAACAAGTCGGGACTCGGCATAACAGCTTATCTCGGCCCCGGGCCCTTCGTCGGGGATCACACTTGGGAAGGTCAGGCCCCTCCCCGGGAAGGAGGACCCCGAGAGCATTCCAGGAAATGGCGACCCCTGAGCCCGGCTTTGGAGGCGGAGTCCCCGCAATTACCGACCTCAGGAGCCCCAGGGGCCGTAACTAAAGAAAGAGTGATAAGGACACGGACTATTTCAAAGAATAATGTTTAAACATAATAATATTTTAATGAATTTCATGCTTGATTGGGTGTTTACTTATAAATACATATCTAAAAAATTATATATTTTTCAAAAATTATTTGACCTACACTTTGTCACGCCCCGAGACCCAGGAGCCGCTGTTCCAATATAAAATCGGACAGCACCTCCCCTGTCCGGCGGATAATTTACACATACAAACACACACGCAGATAATAATAGACATCACCACGCAGTTTAATTGGCCTCAGGCCTCAAAATGTATATAGACCCAACATAAAAGCACCCGACAACTAAGTAAATCATACCTGACTGCGGACCGGTCCGACTTACGACGAAACAACCAATACACAAAAGCCCTTTAGGGCACACGACACATAGGACATATACAAAACGCTAAACGGAAAATAAAACAATGCATTAACAAGTACAAAACAAAATTCTACGGTCGCGATGGGTAGGGATTGGCTGCTGGGCTCTTCTGGCGACTCCAAGTATCTCAACCTGAAATAAAAACATAAATGGCAACGGGGTGAGTCCATAACTCAGCGAATACCCAACAGATATGCGTAGAAAGTTATAATAACAATAGGAGTCTACGCTGATACAGTCTCATATGAACAATATGAAAGGGTATACTGAAGATACTGAATCAAGATACATACCAGAATCCATCTAACCTGCAGAGGGTGAAATAAGTCCCTAGGGAACAAGTATAACATATATTCCATTGTATATAGGTATCCAGTATATGCATGTCAAATAAGTGCAGCAAATAAATGTAGCAATCAATGCACGATGCAAAATATGCACATGGTGCAATGTCATGGTCACCCCTGATGCCAATCAAGCCACCGAGACAGGCGATACTGTGTCGGCCGAGTGGGTAGAGCTGTGACACTGTACGCACCCTGATATCACTGCTCATGAGTGACCGAGTGGACAGGATGCTGGCGGGGGACCGCCCCCCTACCTCATGTATATATGAGGGAGCGTCGCTCTCATCTCCTTTGGTCTATGGGAAGAGAAGGGATCTCCGCCTGCCACCACGCTCCGAAACCACTACCCCTGAGCGGTCGAGCGGAGCAGTACATAGCAAATGCACACACCCAACGGTATCCACTAACCCATGAGTGACCGTGTGTGCATATCATGTACCGGAAGACGATAGGCTCAACCATAAGGGAGTCGCTGATCGTCGGCATACAACAATGCAAGGATGGTGTATGATAGATACACATACCTCCCTCCCAAGTCCTCAGTATACTAGGTCTCAGTCTGAAATCCTATAACAGGAAATACAGGTAACCTACAAGGTATAGTGGCCGAAAACTACAGATTCCTCAAGGTCAAAGGTAGGAGATACATCACGATCTCTAAGCATACATATAGATATGACACTACCTGATACTGTATGGAACTAACAGCATAATAACTCAGGGATAAACCACAGGTATCCAGGACAGGCAAAATAAATAGGGATAGCCAACAAGTGTCCAGAACAGGCATAATAACCAGGGATAGATAACAAGTATCCAGAACAGACATAATAAACAGGGATAGCGTATGATCTTACTGCTATCTATAACAGTCTATGCATAATAAGATGACAATATCATAAAGATAAGTCAAAGGGTACCCGCCTCAAAATAGGAGTCCGTATACGAAGAGAACCTCTCCTCTGATACTCCGCAACCCAAAAGTCCAAATCAATGCCCTGTATCAAAGGACATATTTAATAGCTATTACAAAATAAAATAGCAACTAGCCAGAAAATCCCTAAACCATATTAGAGTTTACCTAAGCATTCTCTTTCCATTTAATTACTTCTAATTAAATGAAAGATTCCTAATTACCCAACGTGATTAAGATCAGGTTCATTTTAGGCTCACTCTGAATTCAAAATCGTTAAATTTAAGTTATGAGATTTAAATCTCAAATTAAGCCTAACCTCAACTCTATCACCGGCTCCCAATAATAAGCTAACAACCTAATCCAAAACAAATCAAATTCAATTCAGAACATTACCCTTCCAAAACAATGTTCTTCCAAAACAAGACAGATCCATCACCTTGGAGATTTAACTAATAAAAATCCAACAAGAAATACTCCTACAATTTGGGAAAACAAATCCAAAAATAAAGTTAACCACATGATCACCATTCTATACAAACTATAGCCTCAATTACCTCAAAATTCCTTCACATGTTAAACATAACACTAAGAATTTATTAACTCTAATCCATACTCAAATTCTGATTAATCCCTCTAATCCAATTAACTGATCCAAAGCAAATCCCATATGATATCCCACGGTAAAGGACACCACAAGATCAAAAGGACCAAGCTAATGCCTAATCCAAACCAAAACAACCTCATGAACATCCCTCAAATCAACAGAGGCAGAACCATACAAGATTAAACTTCATCAATTCAAGAACCAACAGCCATCGCGAACAATACCTGCCTGCACAAACGCAAAATTCCCAAAGTGACAATCCTCCTCCCTCAATTGACGAAGAGCAGCAGTATTGGCTGTAGAAATCAGATGATTAGGGCTTTGCTTCAGAACAACTAAACTGAACATTCACAGATGCAATTTCCTACCTTAGATTCAATCCTTTGATAGTTTCACAGAAGTTCCTCTATCCCTAGCAGTAGGTCATTCAACGGACACATGGAGATCTCCTCCCCAATCCCGTTGCCTCCGATCGATGGAGAGGTTGGGCGTTGGCTGGACCGCCGACTTCCACCGTGGCACGACCAATGAGGGAGAGCTCCGAAGCCACCGAGGTAAGATCGAGGATCGTCTCCCTTGCTTCCCGAAGCTAGCGCTAGTGTGGAGGTGGGAGTGACGGCGGTTGTCGCCAATGCCGATCGAGATGGAGGGAGGCGAGGGAATCGAGTGGAGGTGGCGGCGGCTTCGATTTTTGATCGGGCAGTGAAGAAGGGAAGTGGCCGAAGAAACCAAGCCCTAGCACCCTTTTTAAGCTGGCCATTTTGCATTTAAGCCCAACCCTTATGGTTAATTCGAGTTTCGCCCCTAAATTTGGAGCATTTTAGCAAACATCCCCTTTAAGCCCCTGGTTTTGGGATCCCAAGCCCTTTAGCCCTTAAAATATTTAGTTTAATACCATCTGAGTCCCCGGAACTCGAGAAAATTTTATCCGAAGAATTTTCCAGAGTGACGAAAATTTTTGAATTTAACATTCTCCCCCACTATTAAAAATTTGGTCCCCAAATTTCGTCCATTACTCATACGCCACACACTAACATCAAAATACGTCTGTACTCATCATAAGTAATTACTTCGTCTGTTACCTTAAGGTTACGCTACAATAGGAAATTGGAGATGTCGATCCAAAGGTGATCATCCGATAACCAGGAACAACCGAACAACCAATCATTCATCACAACTATTCAGGGGACTCAATCCTAAAATCACTGGCGCCAAGTCTATATTCCGTTCCTCAAACGTAAAATGTTCAAATTCATGAGTATCACATCCTCAAGCCAATAACATCCTCCAAATCATTACAAGTCATATATATTTATATATATATATACATATCCTCCAATAGACTATCAGAACATCACATAATTTAAAAATTGTGCCAACATGTCGTACCATATGCTGCTATCAATAACAGACTTCTTAAATGATCAACCACCGAAAGATCATTTATCCACCCAATGATCCATCAAAAAGCTATAAATCCGGTAGGTCCATGTCCACTAATAGAATCCCCAAAATACAATATTTCATAGAGATTCGTCAATCTCAATCCACCTCTCAACACCAATGAGAAAGTCCATGGTGTCATCAACCTTATCATCCCATGAACTAATAGGTCCACGATAGGGTATTATAACCGAACCAGTGAACATCCTTGACCTCCTGATTAATGTCCAATATCTCACCGGGAGCTAAATATATAACTAACTCAGCATCCTTCGCACCCTAGCGAGTCGTACATCCCGATGCACCATCGAGATTATCCAACCATATACACTCAATCTATGAGTCAAGATCCCTCATAGCATAGCGTAGCAACTAGCGAGTCACACCGACCGTCGACTCGTAGTACAATACAATCCAATTCCTCCACTCCATGGTCAAAACCCTCTAAGGTCCTACTCTATAACAAGGAGATAGAGACATGCTATCACTTAAGAGTATCTCAACATATTCATGAAACAATTCCTTTATTTCCCAACGGGTCGTCCCCGATATCATCTAACCAAAGGTGGTCTAGTTTTATAAGTGATTTGCCTCCACGCAAATCATAAGTCCGTAGGCACCTTTTTAGTTATTCAACCAAG
Source organism: Boesenbergia rotunda (assembly GCA_024364735.1). Classification (NCBI taxonomy): domain Eukaryota; kingdom Viridiplantae; phylum Streptophyta; class Magnoliopsida; order Zingiberales; family Zingiberaceae; genus Boesenbergia; species Boesenbergia rotunda. The sequence continues at coordinate 320,995 of JAGFNQ010005056.1, read as the reverse complement.
TACAAGCGGTAATCCGTAAGTGTCAAGCACCTAGCTTCACACTTTTCTATATTGGCCCAAATCACCCATCAATATGTACCTTCTAGATCAACTACCAAGTACAAGTGATCCATGGTCAAAGTCCCCAAGGAACAGATTGTATCAATCCTCTACTAATCATAATAATATGTAGCTACTGCTACCCTATTGCATCAATGCAGATCATATACTCAAAACATGACATCTAGCTTATCTGTCCAGATATACGCAACAAAAGAAAACTTATAGCTCCATGAGCTACTGTGAATTGATCCAATAACATGAGAGAATTTTCTAACTATACCTAAATATACAGGAATAACAACCTGATCCAATGACATGAAAGAATTTCTAACCATACCTAAATATACAGGAATGGTAGCATGATCCAGTAACAGGTGAGAACTACTAATCATACCTAAATATACCAGAGTGGTAACATGATCTAATAACATGTGAGAATTTCTAAATCATACCTAAACATACAGGTATAGTAACATGGTCCAATAACATGTGAGAATTTTCTAACCAATACCTAAATAGGATAAGAGATACAAAAGATTAGGAGAAATACCTGTCGCCTGAAGAAGTCCCATTGCCAAGTCCCAAACAACCACATCGAGAAAACTACTCCGAACATATGCGACAAGACTCGTAAAACAAGTAGACACCGTAAATCCACAAGTCCCGAAGGTATCCGAAAACCTGAACTCTGATACCAAAATAAATTGTCACGCCCCGAGACCCAGGAGCCGCTGTTCCAATATAAAATTGGACAGCACCTCCCCTGTCCGGCGGACAATTTACACATACAAACACACACGCAGATAATAATAGACATCACCACGCAGTTTAATTAGCCTCAGGCCTCAAAATGTATATAGACCCAACATAAAAGCACCCGACAACTAAATAAATCATACCTGACTGCGGACCGGTCCGACTTACGACGAAACAACCAATACACAAAAGCCCTTTAGGGCACACGACACATAGGACATATAGAAAACGCTAAACGGAAAATAAAACAATGCACTAACAAGTACAAAACAAAATTCTACGGTCGCGATGGGTAGGGATTGGCTGCTGGGCTCTTCTGGCGACTCCAAGTATCTCAACCTGAAATAAAAAAAATAATGGCAATGGGGTGAGTCCATAACTCAGCGAATACCCAACAGATATGCGTAGAAAGTTATAATAACAATAGGAGTCTACGCTGATACAGTCTCATATGAACAATATGAAAGGGTATACTGAAGATACTGAATCAAGATACATACCAGAATCCATCTAACCTGCAGAGGGTGAAATAAATTGTCACGCCCCGAGACCCAGGAGCCGCTGTTCTAATATAAAATCGGACAGCACCTCCCCTGTCCGGCGGACAATTTACACATACAAACACACACGCAGATAATAATAGACATCACCACGCAGTTTAATTGGCCTCAGGCCTCAAAATGTATATAGACCCAACATAAAAGCACCCGACAACTAAGTAAATCATACCTGACTGCGGACCGGTCCGACTTACGACAAAACAACCAATACACAAAAGCCCTTTAGGGCACACGACACATAGGACATATACAAAATGCTAAACGGAAAATAAAACAATGCACTAACAAGTACAAAACAAAATTCTACGGTCGCGATGGGTAGGGATTGGCTGCTGGGCTCTTCTGGCGACTCCAAGTATCTCAACCTGAAATAAAAACATAAATGGCAACGGGGTGAGTCCATAACTCAGCGAATACCCAACAGATATGCGTAGAAAGTTATAATAACAATAGGAGTCTACGCTGATACAGTCTCATATGAACAATATGAAAGGGTATACTGAAGATACTGAATCAAGATACATACCAGAATCCATCTAACCTGCAGAGGGTGAAATAAGTCCCTAGGGAACAAGTATAACATATATTCCACTGTATACAGGTATCCAGTATATGCATGTCAAATAAGTGCAGCAAATAAATGCAGCAATCAATGCACGATGCAAAATATGCACATGGTGCAATGTCATGGTCACCCCTGATGCCAATCAAGCCACCGAGATAGGCGATACTGTGTCGGCCGAGTGGGTAGAGCTGTGACACTGTACGCACCCTGATTTCACTGCTCATGAGTGACCGAGTGGACAGGATGTTGGCGGGGGACCGCCCCCTAC
>JAGFNQ010005056.1:259147-318779 GCA_024364735.1 Boesenbergia rotunda | reverse complement strand
TACCCGCCTCCAAAGTAGGAGTCCGTATACGAAGAGAACCTCCCGTCTGATATTCCGCAACCCAAAAGTCGAAATCAATACCCTGTATCAAAGGACATATTTAATAGCTATTACAAAATAGAATAGCAACTAGCCAGAAAATCCCTAAACCATATTAGAGTTTACCTAAGCATTCTCTTTCCATTTAATTACTTCTAATTAAATGAAAGATTCCTAATTACCCAACGTGATTAAGATCAGGTTCATTTTAGGCTCACTCTGATTTCAAAATCGTTAAATTTAAGTTTTGAGATTTAAATCTCAAATTAAGCCTAACCTCAACTCTATCACCGGCTCCCAATAATAAGCTAACAACCTAATCCAAAACATTGTTCTTCCAAAACAAGACAGATCCATCACCTTGGAGATTTAACTAATTAAAATCCAACAAGAAATACTCCTACAATTTGGGAAAAACAAATCCAAAAATAAAGTTAACCACATGATCACCATTCTATACAAACTATAGCCTCAATTACCTCAAAATTCCTTCACATGTTAAACATAACACTAAGAATTTATTAACTCTAATCCATACTCAAATTCTGATTAATCCCTCTAATCCAATTAACTGATCCAAAGCAGATCCCATATGATATCCCACGGTAAAGGACACCACAAGATCAAAAGGACCAAGCTAATGCCTAATCCAAACCAAAACAACCTCATGAACATCCCTCAAATCAACGGAGACAGAACCATACAAGATTAAACTTCATCAATTCAAGAACCAACAGCCATCGCGAACAATACCTGCCTGCACAAACGCAAAATTCCCAAAGTGACAATCCTCCTCCCTCAATTGACGAAGAGCAGCAGTATTGGCTGTAGAATTCAGATGATTAGGGCTTTGCTTCAGAACAACTAAACTGAACATTCACAGATCCAATCTCCTACCTTAGATTCAATCCTTTGATAGTTTCACAGAAGTTCCTCTATCCCTGGCAGTAGGTCATTCAACGGACACATGGAGATCTCCTCCCCAATCCCGTTGCCTCCGATCGATGGAGAGGTTGGACGTTGGCTGGACCGCCGACTTCCACCGTGGCACGACCGATGAGGGAGAGCTCCGAAGCCACCGAGGTAAGATCGAGGATCGTCTCCCTTGCTTCCCGAAGCTAGCGCCAGTGTGGAGGTGGGAGTGACGGCGTTTTTCGCCAATGCCGATCGAGATGGAGGGAGGCGAGGGAATCGAGTGGAGGTGGCGGCGGCTTCGGTTTTTGATCGGGCAGCAAAGGAGGGAAGTGGCCGAAGAAACCAAGCCCTAGCAACCTTTTTAAGCTGGTCATTTTGCATTTAAGCCCAACCCTTATGGTTAATTCGAATTTCGCCCCTAAATTTGGAACATCTTAGCAAACATCCCCTTTAAGCCCCTGGTTTTGGGATCCCAAGCCCTTTAGCCCTTAAAATATTTAGTTTAATACCATCTGAGTCCCCGGAACTCAAGGAAATTTTATCCGAAGAATTTTTCCAGAGCGACGAAAAATTTTCAAATTTAACAGAGACAGCAAGATTAGAGGTTTGGACACCATAAATATCATCTCCTAGCTCATCCCTGTCTACAGATATAGAGTTTTTAGAATTCCAGATATGGTAGGTCTATCAGTGTGTTTTGCTCAAAACTCACTGATATACCTAATCTACTCCTATAACATTGGTGATACATTAAGATTAGAGGTTAGGACACCAAAAATATCATCTCCTAGCACATCCATGTCTACTGATATAGGGTTTTCAGAATTCTAGATATGGTAAGTCCATCAGTGAGTTTTGCTCAAAATTCATTGATATATCTAAACTACTCCTATAACCTTAGTGAGACAGCAAGATTAGAGGTTTGAACACCAAAAATATCATCTCTTAGCTCATCCCTGTCTACTGATATAAGATTTTCAGAATTCCAGATATGGTAGGTCCATTAGTGAGTTTTGCTCAAAACTCAGTGATATACCTAAACTACTCCTATAACATTGGTGATACATCAAGATTAGAGGTTTGGACACCAAAAATATCATCTCCTAGCTCATCCCTGTCTACTGATATAGGGTTTTCAGAATTCCAGATATGGTAGGTCCATCAGTGAGTTTTGCTCAAAACTCACTGATATACCTAAACTACTCCTATAGCCTTGGTGATATATCAAGATTAGAGGTTTGGTCACCAAAAATATCATCTCCTAGCACATCCCTGTCTACTGATATAGGGTTTTCAGAATTTTCAGATATGGTAGGTCCATAAGTGAGTTTAGCTCAAAATTCACTGATATACCTAAACTGCTCCTATAGCCTTGGTGAGACAGCAAGATTAGAGGTTTGGACACCAAAAATATCATCTCCTAGCTCATACCTGTCTACTGATATAGGATTTTCAGAATTCCAGATATGGTAGGTCTATTAGTGAGTTTTGCTCAAAACTCACTGATATACCTAAACTACTCCTATAACATTGGTGATACATCAAAATTAGAGGTTTGGACACCAAAAATATCATCTCCTAGCTCAACCCTGTCTACTAGAGCTGTCAAACGGGCCAACCCGTGGCGGGGCGGGTCGGCCCATGGCGGGCCGGCCATTTGGCGAGGCGGGGCGGGTCGACCCGTCATCTAGGCGGGTTGGAAAATCCCCAACCCAACCCAATCCAAGGCGGGCCGTGGGTTAAGCGGGCCAACCCGCGGGCCCATCAAAATATTTTTTAAAAATTAAAAAAATTAAAAAAATCATATATTTAGATTTCATCAATCAAATATGTTAAGAAATATATTTTTTAAATATAAATGGATACAAACGAGTACTCATATGATGAAAAATATTATTTTTTATTTCAAAATAATAACAAAGAAAGATAATAAATTGTCATAAAACTTAACTAACATGTGATTCTCAACCCGCGGGCCAACCCAAGCCCGTCGCGGGCCGACCCGTGCGGGTCGCGGGCCGACCCGTGCGGGTCGCAGGCCTAGGCGGGTTGGCCCGTGGCGGGCTTGGGTTGCTTAAATTCTAACCCAACCCGCTTAAATTGATTGGCGGGGCGGGCCAACCCGATGGGCCCAACCCAAATTGACAGCTCTACTGTCTACTGATATAGGGTTTTCAGAATTCTAGATATGGTAGGTATATCAGTGAGTTTTGCTCAAAACTCACTGATATACCTAAATTGCTCTTATAACATTGGTGATACATCAAGATTAGAGGTTTGGACACCTTAGGAGATGGTATTTTTCTAATGATTATAAATTATGTTACAATAGGAGTTTTTTAGGTCTATTAGTGGGTTTTCATCAAAACCCACTTATGTTCTCATACTGTATCAATTGGCACAGAAGGATACACCAATAATATAGAATCATGGCTTATTTTAGTAAATCATCCTTATATCTTTAATTTTGATGATCAATATATATTATTATCTCTATTAATTATTTTTTTTATATTTATTAATTTTATATAATCATGCAGGGCTTAAAATCAAATTTCAGGCCCTTTTGATTTATTTCAGGCCCTTCTGAAGTTGCTTTTTCTTTATATAGGATTCGATATATATATATATATATATATATATATATATATATATATATATATATATTAGAATGTCTCACTTAAGGTAGTCTTTCTTAATGATTTTTATTGTGATTTCAAAAATATAAAGAGATGTTTCTTTACATTTCAGGCCTACGTAAAAAATCCTATCATAACACATGATTTCAGGCCGACGCAGGGCCTGAAATCTTTTGTTTCAGGCTCACGCTGGGCCTGAAATCTTTTGATTTCAAGCCCACGCTAGGTCTGAAATCAAAAGATTTCAGACCTTTTTAATTTCAAGTCTTTTTTACATATTAATATATGTATTAAATATATTAATTTATATTAATCAAATATAAAAAATCATCACTTTATATTTTTAAAATCATGTTGGAAGAGAGCTTTCTGTTAATGGAAATAATTTTTCTTTCTTTACCTTATATTTTTTAGCCAATTCCTAAATATATTATTTTAAAATGACAAATCTGAAAAAACAGATTCAGTTGCCTCGGGATTTATTACTGAGAAAGAGATAGAGAAAGAGAAAGGTCATTTTTGGCGGAAGGGGTATAAAAGGAAGTTCACTAAAATGAATACACTTTTGGTAAAAATGAAACCATGGTACGCCTTTTGGTAAATATAATTTTTCAGGTGCGCCCTTTGGTAAATTGTCGAAAAGAAAGAGTGCCATCTAGAATTACCCTATATATAGCTAGAATCTAGCCAGCTAGAATGACCCTTTAAAAATTAAAAAATATTAATTTAATATAAAAATAAATTAGAAAAAAATATAATTTAATATGAAAATAAAAATAAAAATATATAATTAAATTTAAACATCTTTAATGTTCATTAAAATTATAAAACAATCATAATAGATTTTTATAAGTTAAAAAATTAATTTAATATGAAAATAAATAGAAAAAGATATGATTTAATATGAAATAAATAGAAAAAAATATAATTTAATATGAAAATAAATAGGAAAGAATATAAATTAATTTTAAATATTTTTAATAATAATTTAAAAATTAAAAAAGAACTTAAGAAGGACAAATTCTAGCCGGCTAGATTCTAGCCGGCTAGATTCTATATATATATATATATATAGAGCTGATCAACTGCGGACGAGGGCTGCGGACGCGCTGCGGACGCGCTGCGGACGCGTCTGATGTGGCTGCTGCGTGGACCAAAAAAAAAGCCAAAAAACAAACTCGCCACCTTTCGCCATTTTGCTCTCGCGCCCGCACGACCCCCTCTCTCGCGAACCCTAATTGCCTCCCTCTCTCGCGCCTGCCCCTGCCCCTCTCTCGGCGATCCCCCACAGCGTCGCCTCCCTCGGCCTCGCCCTTACCATATATATATATATATATGGTAAATTATAGAAAACTCCTAAATCTCAAATTGATCTTTGTATGCACTTCCCATCTGATAAATTTTTTATATTCACTTCTTGATGGATTGAATATAAAAGAGTAAAAATCTAGTATATATTGTAAAGATTTAAGTATAAAAGATTGAAAAGTAAATATAAAAGAGTGAAAATTGAGTATATAATTTTTTGATGTGGTGGATGCAATCTTACATACTCAAATTTTTAACTTTTTATACTCAACTTTCTTCAAATAATACTCACAAAGCTATCTTGTCAATCTCATCAGGGACTGCATGTAAAGAAATTTTTGAATGAAGACTGCATACAAAGGTGAATTTGAGAGTGGGGAGTTTAAGAAAAATTTTCACATATATATATATATATATATATATATATATAATAGGTTTTTTAATTTTTTAGATATATTTAAATTTAAGACATTAAAAATTTAGAGATTGATTATAATCAATTTAAACTAATATTTTTTGTTGAATTTATTGTCTCTTTTGGATTATAATGTTTAAACTAAAAGAATTAAATTCACGGATAATAATGTTGCTAGGATCTTTAATTATCCTGGACTAAATTACGAATAATTGACTGGGCTAAATTATGAACAGTTGACGCACGGGGCTGTTGGCGCCAGTGAACGCACCGCCTCTTAGTCGACGAAAAAGGAACATGGAGGCCAGTTCAACCTAGCACCTTACTATGATTTAGTGCGCCAATGAACTCCTTATTTTATGATAAAAATGATGAAATTACAGCACAACAGTGACTCCTTATTTCACGATGAAAATGATGAAACTATAGTACAACACTGACTCTTTATTTTCATAATAAAAACGATAAAATTACAAGGCTGGAGCCTATGCAATCGAACACTGACTCCTTATTTCCATAATAAAATGATGAAATTGCTTAGCTACACTAGGTTGGAGCCCAGTGCAACTCAACACTAGCTACATCATTGCTTACAAGGTATATTATAAGTATTTAACGTTTAAAATTTTAGAATTTAAGAATTGAGTTATAATGAATTTAAATTAATAAGATTTTTCCTAGAGTTTAGTCATCCCTTTCGGATTATAATGTTCAAACGAAATGAATTTAGATGTTCACGAAATATATTATAAATATTTATCAAAGAAAATATTATTATTTTTAAAATAAAAAAGCAAAAACAACGAAGGCGCCTTCCATGCTAATAGCGCCTTCCATTGCAGGTCCGCACGAATCCACGGCAAAAGGTCCACAATATATCAAAACTCTTCCATCATAGTTTTCAAACATGAGCTAACTTGAGCTCCAACAAAAATTAATTAACGATCACATAATAAAATCATATTTAGTGATCTGGGCGAGTAAGTTTCCAGAGTGGGTCAAGGGCCCGGTCGGATCAGGCCTGGGTCAAATGAAGTTAATCGGGTTTAACCTTGGTCGGGTGAGCCAGACGTGGATCTGGCTAGGAGGAGTAGGAGTCGAGGTAAGTGGGGCTATGGCTCAGCCGATGTCGTCCGAGTGAATATCCCGGTCGGGAACTCACGGTCGGGGACGTTCAGTCGGGCAAGGATAGAGGGGCGTACCCAGATCTCCTTGAGCAGGGGGTAAGGCCTGATGTGTAATGAGCCTCCCAGTCGAGCCTTTTCGGTCGGGGATTGTCGGTCGGGATAGTATTATCTAGCGAAATTAGAAATATTTACCGGACCTCTTTGTTACAGAAGCGTCCTGAATATAATAACCCTCTCGGTTGGGGTGTTTCGGTCAGAAGGTCCCGGTCGGGCATCTTGGGTCGGGCACCCTGGGTCGGACACCCTGAGTCAGGAACCCTGAGTCACCCTGGATCGGACACCCAGAGTCGGGCACCCCGGGTCAGGCACTTTAGAAACGTCCTAAAAACGTGAGTGGCCGAGAGGCTGAGCTTGTCTAACCGACCCAGGTCGTGGATTGGTAGACCCGAGCCGACTGTCCCGAATGAGTGACAGGTTGCTTCAGCAGTAGAGATCTCCCAAATCTCCTCATTACGTGGAAAAGACTTCTGACATAATCATGATTTGTCAGAGTGTCAGACATTAATGAAGGAAGGATTGACCCCTTGATGGACACTTAGGCAGCTGGAACAGACTCACAGACTGACTAAAGCTGTTAGAGAGTTAGACTGTCAGCTAGTCAGTCTTTAATGAGACAAGACTGCTGACAAGACAGGGGGGCTCCGTCCACCCCTATATAAAGTCTCTTGGTCCTTCAGAAAAGGGATCGCTGTCATTTGGAACCTTGTCCTCTCTTTGTGTGCTCTCTGTTTTGGTCCGACCCAAACCACTTGTGTCCAGTTTGTGTCCAAGCCCAACCCCAACTCACACGTTGTAGCAATCAAGGTCATCTTGATTAGATCGAGTTATCCGAGTGAGAATCATCTTCACTTGTCGACATGATCATTTAGGATGCTATTCTTAGTGTAAATGGAGATGGAAGCAAGAAAAATTTAGCTACTAAGGGACATGAAGCAACCAACTATGACAAAACCTCAACTGACATACATGTCCTTTCCTCACTTGATGAATTGCAGATTTTCAAGGGAAAAAAATTTCATCATCTGTCTACTTGCCACATAGTTGGGCCATCCTCCATTATTAGAAGAACACTGCACACAAGAATCACATTTTTCCCATTGCCTTTGATTTCAGAGGATAGGAGGAAACGGAGGATCGATTCCTATGGCCAAGAGTAAAAAAATTGACTAATAATTTTTTTTTTAATCATTGATGATCGATTCGGTTTCATTAAAATATTTCATCGAGCATTAGAATAAATCGAAAAGTGTTCACAACGGACGATCCAGAAGTCTAACATCCTAAAGTTCGCGTTCCATTTGGAATACAAATTCCTATAAAATATCTTGTAACTGAGAATTAAACTGCGAATATCTAAGATGAATTAATCGTCCTTCCGCTAAATCACAGACCCAGGAACATTCCTTTGGGAAAGAGAGCCTGTACATGGGCATCAATAAGAAGAACCCATCCAAACTCTCTTCTCCTCTTTGGTGACATGCATGGAAAGCTAAAGAGAATTTTAAAGCACTTCAAGTATTCTTAAAGCTACATATTCTCTTTCTTCCTTTCCTTTCACCTTTCCTACTTGCTTTCTACTCACAAAGAGACTCTCACTTTAGCCTTTCTTCCATGGAGATGAACAATCTATTCTTATAACATATTTCAAGAATTAATGCAGTTGAACTATACTACTACTAATAATAATAATAATAAAATAAATCAGTGGCAATAATAATATTAATAATAGTTATTGTATAGCTGGAAAGGATAAACATTTAAATTTGTGAATTTAAATCATTTATTCGGATATTGATGTCCATCTGCCCAGAAGAACGACTGCAAAATAATCGAGACAACACTTTTGATAAATGAAGGATTGAATATGTAATTAAGTCCTTCCAACTATTTTATATTCGCATGGAAGTCCTTGATGGATATAAACGCCAATGCAACGGTCGTCCTCTCCCCCCGCCTCTCTCTCTCTCTCTCTCTATGTCGCTGAATCCGTTGCCTTCTTCTCTGAAGAGCTCCGTAGGCAGCAAGAGTACCAATCCCCGCCACGGCGGCGAAGTAAGCGGAAGAAATGGCGGAGGCGGAGGTGAGGTTGGCCCATATTACCAGGCTGACGACCGTAGCCGAGCCCTCTGCTCCTCCTGGATCAGTCGCCTCCACCTGCGCTCCCTCCCCTTCCCGTCGTCCGATCTTAGGACTTCGCATCGCGACGGAAGGAATTCGCCGGCGACTGTGGACTCCGTCCCTGTCACTCATCAGATAGCCTCCGATGCAGGTGAGTTTGGCGGCGTAGTCAGTCACAACAACAGGCGCACGATCTCTACCAACGAATCCCGCGCGCCGAACTCGATCCGCAATTTCAGTGACTCCTTTGAAGGCCGAAGATGGCTACTCAATTGGAGGTTTGGCGGCCCCTCCCTGCCCCTGTCGCCCGCTTCTCAAGGCCTTTACGGTGACGCTGGAGACGGATCCGTCTGTGGGTTTGGCCCGCTTCGAGTTAGGTCAAGGGTCACGACCCTTCCTGGGGAAGCACGGGAAAGCCGTTGCCGGGATTTCGGTGGGGTTGAAAGGGTGCTTGGAGGAGGGTCCTATGGTGAGGGCGGCTTATTCCCTCTCGTTCGTGGAATAGCTCACCTGGGGAAAGCTTTATGCGGGGAACGCGGAATGCTTGGATCTCGCGTCGGAAGGCAACTTGAATCTGTTCGTGGCGAAGCGGAATTGGGTCAGGGGAATTTGGGTTCTCTTCCGAGGAGGGTGCCGAATGCCCAGAATCAGGTCAAGTTATCCCCTTTCTTCCAGTCCCGGCCATCCATGAACTCTGGTTGCTCGACTGATAGGAACAATGACGTTTATGGTCTTCCAGTAAGGGAGGGAAGTGTTGAGAATCGGGATCGAACGAAGCCGCCGGACCATGATGATTGGCGCTCGTCGATGCGTATACCAGGTTTCCAATCGCAGGATTTGCTTGATGTCTTTACATCTAGGAGACCCTATGAGCCGTACATTTCCATCGATACCAGACATGGTAGCGGTGCTTCCCTTCCTCACATACGAAGTGACGGTGAGCTCTAAAGACTTTGTTTCAGCTATAGAGCTCGCTACTTGTAACAATCACTATTCATTATATGCTGTTTTTCTTCTAGGTGTTGCTTATCACGATGGAGTAGATGATGTTGTACCTCTTCAAAACTTTGGAGTATGTTAATACTACCCTTGACCTATTCACTTTAATCTCAAGCTCAAATGCGTGGGTATGATAGCATAACAATTGTTTTTAAAATTAGAACATTTTAGTTCTGCGCCATATTCTTTGTAGTAGAATATCTAGGTTTTTCCATTCTTGATAGCCCATAACTTGAGTCTTTAAATTTCAACTTAATCGCATTTATGGAGTACCAATTATTCAGTTGGGACTATCTGAAAGAGAATGTCTTACTCCAAACAACTACATGTTATTTAATCTAGCGAGTACTTTTCCAATTGCTAGAATTTGTTACCATCCCTTGAACTTTAAACTCCTGATAACATGTCGGGCTGACCTTTATGTTCTCCCTAGTAACTGCAATGATCAATAAGAATTAGTGGACAAGAAATGTTTTTGCAGGAGTAGGTAGGTCAATTTGAACCGACCCCACCTAGTGGGATAAGGCTTGGTTGTTGTTGTAGGTAGGTCAATTTGAGCATTCTTGATTCTAGCTAAAAACAAGGTCTTATACTTTTTCATGATCTCCATGCCCAATATATTTGTGTTGTGCCACAAGTAACACCTATCCTTTGTGATCCCTATTTGTATTCATTTTGGTGGCCTTTTGTATTTATGATCATCTATGTAGTTGCTCCACTCCCGTGGTCCTGTAAAGTTTCCCTACATCTTGATATCTGTTGGATGAACAATTAGTTAGCCCATATAGTAAAGCATTTGGGGCTGCTCTAATATATAGTGATTTAGCTGGTTACCCTTGTTGGGTTATTTATCAATTAGTACTCCTTATAATTTTTTTTATCTATATAAGCTACTTCCCCAGTCAGCTACATTGTCTGGTATAGTTATCGAGTTAATTCCACCTTCTTATAGTGGCTGATGCTTTTGTGTTCCAGGTTGATATTTAAGATGTTATCACTGAACTGTAGGCAAAAGAGGGACATTAGTGACTAGGAAGCCATATGGCAAAAAATATATGCGATGCATAGTCATGGTTTTTGTTACTTGTTACAGCAGGTCTGTGTAAATTGGCTACTGCTTTAGCATTTTAATTATATGTTTTCCTACATATTGGTTGTCTTATCAATTTTCTGGATATTCTCTTTTCATCTTAGTTTGCAGTTGGAGTATGTCTTTATTAAACTTATCTGTGTCATATCTCCTTTGAAGTTTCTCCAAGATGATGGCTACTATACTTCTCTATAAATATTGTCAACTTTTAGGATAATTTAAGTCTGAATGACAATTAGTTTGGTTACATTGGACTGTGTTTTACAGAATTTTCTAGAAATATGATGACCATCTTATTACTCTTTGTAAAGGATGATAGTTTTGCAGAGAATTGTCCAATTTAGTCTGATTGGAAATCAGTTCCATTGGCATTAAATCTTGTTCAAATGATACTCTTCCAGAGTAGAAGTATTTGTTAAATATCATGAACAAACTCTGTCATTCTGATAGCTGATAGATGATACACATTGCATTAGTCTGGTGTAAGTAGATAAAAGAGTTTCGACCTCTACTATTTCTCAACTGCAATGATTTTCAATATATGTTGATTATATTTTGTATCTAATTAAAGCTGCGATCTTAGTCTTGAAATTTCAAATTTGCAGGGCCCTCATTTCTTACACGAGAATCAATCAGCAAGTAATCTTGGGAGAATTCCTAGCATTAATGAGCCAGAAGAACCCTTTTCATTTTGGAATATGGAAAGGCTCAGTAAAAGAAATACTGTTTCTTCTGTCTCTCCCACACTTGAACTTCCAGGCAACCTCAGTGTGAAGCGAAGTGCAAACTTTGACAATGCTCTTCCTCATAAGTTCAGAAAGCTGAGCAACGAGGATTAGCATCTAAATTGTTGGTTCTCTGAATAAATTGATCTGGTAGGCTTGTCCTCGCCTTTGAATTTCTCTGTGATATCTTAAAGTATTATCAAACAGGATACAGTTGCGTTCGGTGACATGTTTCAAACAGAGAAATTTCAGTTTGAAACAATCCTGAGTTAAGATTTCAGTTTTAATCCGTTAACAAGTTTGTCAGTGTTCGTGAGTTTCCTTGCGGAAACATAATTAGAGAATTTCACATATGCATAATGTGGCAGTATTTTTTCTTGTGTGTGTGAGTTATCATCCATGTTGTACAATTTCTTGTAATTAAAGATTCTTATTAAATCCTCAATAAGATTAAACATATTTGATGCAGATTATTATTATTTTTTTTGATAATTTTTATTTTTTTGATATATTTGGTATTTTTGATAATTTAAGTATTTTTGGTAATTTTTATTTTCTATATTTTCTATTTTTTTAGGGATTTTAGAATTGTGATTTTTTTTACAAGATTGAAATTGATGTATATATTGTTATTTCCTTTCTTTCTTCACAATATTGGAATAGAAGAGATTTAATTCTTTTTTTACACTATTAGAATTAATATCTTTTAATTATAATTTTTTTCATTTTTTAGTCCGATTTAATTTCATTCTTTGGCATATTGAAATTAATATCTTTTAATTATAATCTCTTTCCTTTATTTTGGTCTTAGGTTATGGTATAAATAAGAGTCTTGTTTAAGTATTGAGGATCATTTTTTATTCATAATAAAATTTTCTATTGTTGGTGGTTTCTCTTCTTACTTTTTCCTCAATTCCCCTCTTCTTTCTATCTCGCTTGGCATCAGTGTCATTCTTCTTTTATCCTAATCTCTGTGTAGTTTTTTGATGTCTATTTTCTGGTATTCATGCATGAATCAACAGGTCCTAAAAGATTATTTTCGGTATTTATGTGTGGATCAATGGATTCAATAGTCCACAGGATAATCGGTATCTTGTCTGGCGTCAATTGGTATCAGAGCCACGTGAAGGTCATCATTAGATCTAATGATGGGTCTTCACGGTCACAACAACAGGCACACTTAGATAGATGAAGCTGAGCATTATGGCCGTAACGTCCAAGATATATTGACAATTGAAGATTTGCGTAGGCAAGTAGCAGAGCTAACCCAGATACACCAGCATCTAGCAGCGCAGGCACGAGATCGTGAAGATCATACGTGATTGAGAGGAATGACATGGAGACCTTATATTTCTAGTTGATCTACTCAAATTTTATGGTATGCCACAAATAGAAAATATTATTGATTGGATCAATAAAGTGGAGTGATTCTTCGACCATGAACAAGTTCCAAATCGGATAAAAGTGAAGTTCAAGTTCAAAAGTCTAGCATCAACATGGTGGGAGCACTTGCGACGCTCACGAGACTAACAAGGGAAGACCAAGATCGAGGATTGGGAGAAGTTGAAGAAGAAGATGAAAGGTCTATTTCTTCCCTTTGCCTACACTCAAACTCGATCCCAAAGATGACTAGATTTTGTCATAAAGGACAATAGCTTCGATGTTCAAGAAGATCTCGACGAAGAGATACTTTATGGTGAAGACCCTAAAACTTTATGGATCTTAAAGATCATGAGAGTTCATTGATTTCCATGGATTCATTTGAAGAATCAGATAAATTTATGGGTGGTGCGATTCCGAACGGCTCAGCTTACGATTAGAGGAATACTTGAAGAACATGAAAATGGACAAGAACAGTGTCCATGATGTAGTGTTCATCCGTGGATCTACGAGGATTTTCAAAGTCCAACAACTATTATTAGATTTTACCAAGTTAATACTAGACGATCTTCCTCCTGGGCTACCATTGAACACTACTCTAAACTCGAAGACGAGTTTTTTTTTCAACTTGAGGTGATTGATGTAGGAGCATTCGCAGATTATTATTATTATTTTTAGTAACTTTTATTTTTTTTTTTTGTATTTTAGGTATTTTTTATAATTTAAGTATTTTTGGTAATTTCTATTTTCTATATTTTCTAATTATTTTTTGTTAAGGATTTTAGAATTGTGATTTTTGTTACAAGATTGAAATTGATGGCTATGTATTGTGATTTCTTTCCTTTCTTCATAAGATTGAAATTGAAGTATATATATTGATAATTCTTTCCCTTTTGGTCAAAGATTTAATTTCTTTCTTTACACGATTGAAATTAATATATTTTAATTATAATTTCTTTCCTTTTTAGGTCAAAGATTTAATTTCTTTCTTTACAAAATTAAAAATAATATCTTTTAATTGTAATCTCTTTCCTTTATTTAGGTTTTAGATTATAGTATAAATAAGAGTCTTGTTTAAGTGTTGGAGATCATCCCCTATTCATATTAAAATTTTTATTGTTGGTGGTTTCTTTTCTTGCCTTCTCCTCAATTCTTCTCTTCTCGCTATCCCACCCGATGTCAGTGCCGTTCTTCTTTTTCTCAAAGTTCCGTGTAGTTTTTGAATGCTTATTTTCTAGTATTCGCACATGAATCAATAGGTTTTAGAAGATTATTTTTAATATTCATGTACGAATCAATATATTCAATAGCTCATAAGATAATTGTTATTCTGTCTGACGTCAATATTATTTTAGAGTCTATGTGAAAATATCTTGTTGCATTGCCTATAAAGTTAGAGTCACCTTGAGTGCATAAAGATTCTATTTAGTAAATTATTTTATTTAAAAAAATTATGAATTTGATAACAAATAAATCTGAGACAACTGATATGACTCAAATACGTCATAGCTAGAATTTGAACCACAAATACCCGTCTTACCACTATACCATAGCCAGGGGCATCATTTTCTTTTTTAGATTTTATCTTATGGTGTATCTCCATAGAGATTCTTCCCTACTTTTAATGTAAAATACGTTGACTTGCAGAAGTTATTAGGTGAAAAAGTTTATTTTGATGAAAAGTAAAATTCTAAAAGAATTTATAATCAATTAGTATTTATTCTTGTTAATTTTAAATGTAAACTAATTAACTTTATGCTTTTAAATTCAAGGATTTTAGTAATTATACTTGTAAACAACCTGTAGTCATTGATGTTTCTGTACGTGTAAAAATGCCCATTAAGATGAAAATTCATAACAACAAAATGATTTATAAATTAATTTATATTTTGTTCTATATTTTAAAAAGAATAAAAAATATGCCTTTTTATAAGAGAAACTAAATTATAAATTTTAAGACTGAAAGGGAATCAGAATGTAGCACAATGGATAGTGAAAAATATTGAATCATTTTGAGGCGTCTCGTTAATGAATTACAATTTACGTGTTCTTTGACTTCATAGTAATCTGCTTAGGCTAAGCAAGAACAGGGCAAATGCGATGGTACTCCAATGCAGCTTGGCAAATACAATTTGGGATGATTTGTTGACTTGGAATTGTCCAGTGTTTAGGTACTGGTTTTTTACAGATGAAACACTCACATTGACAGATAGAGAACCTGCGAAGAACATGAAAGAAAATTTCAGCATTCCCTCAGAAAGGGCCATCAGGTAAACAAAGTCTTGTGCATCGATCAACTTACAGTCGTAGCTCGTCCAGCCTAGCCGCTGATTAGCTAAATCATAGACGAATATCTTGTCCTTGAGAACCAGGTCTGTAGAGAATTGATTATTCTTAGTAATAGACATACAATCAAAGACAATTCGAGGGAAGGATGGCAAACCGGAACGAAAATATTATAGATAATGGAGAAGAACACAGTACAAGATGCAAGGAATTCCTTCTCAGATGAAGATAAATTTCAATGGCCAGAAGGGAAATAACACAACCTAGCGAGCGAAATAATAAATAGCAATAATGATTTACTGGATGTGACAGTAAAAAATATACTTAATTGGATGAATTCTCAAATATTTTGAATGCAGGTTATGGAATTAAGGTAGTAGAAAGTCTTGCAGTCTTAGAAGTTGGACCTTCTGAATCATAAGAAAAAAGCATGGAAAAAAATTGAAAATTCTTAAAATTTGGGCTTTGAGAACTCGAGTAGGGTCGAGTTTATATAGGTCGGGAGCAGATAGCATTTAGTGTCCAATTTCACCATGTTTCACGGAGTAAACATTCCAGATGAGTAAGTAGGAGAAATAGTAAACTTCATTTGTACATTGATAGACAGACAACAGTCCCAACCTCACGGACGGATATACTATGTTTTTCAATTTTTATAGCTTTTAAGAGATTACAAAACTAGAAGCTTCAAATTGGACCAAAAGAGTATGTTTTCACAATTAAATTGGATTGCATGAAAGAATAAATGTGTCTATGACTGCTATTACAATCCTTGGAAGCTTCCAAAGCATCCTACGTTTTTTCCAGATTCTTGCAACTTTCGAAATGTACATGTTCTTACAATTCTTAAAAGCTTCGACTTGGGTTACCAGGAGACTAAATGTCCAGCTCAAACTCTGTTACTTCTTGGATTGGTTGAGTTTGAGTGGAGAAGAAATGGAGATGCTATGATTAATCAATATACAATATTACTCTCGTTGTAGTTTAGTAACTAAAGATCTGTAAAAGATTTCCTAAAATCACTCACCGCCCTAGCGCTGACAATAACAATTCTTATAACAAAAATTGAAAGGTTTTAGTTTGCAAACCTCCTATTATTGTTATTCCTGATCCCTGGTTCTTTTGCCAGCCAATACACCATATAACAGAATCATCCTGCAAATAGGCAATTGATCATCTTATTTCAAACACTTCTGTAAAACGAGTTTACTAACAATCATTTCTGTAGAGTAGCTCATCTAGACAAGTTTCCAAGGTGACTTACGATGGAAACTTCTTGCAAAAGATAATCCTCGGGTTTTACTGGCATGGATGCACCGCCCTTGAAGTTCAATGTAACAGAAGGAAATGATTCAGCAACACTGCGGGTTAGAGATGCATAATGATGTTAAAATGTAGTTAAAACCATATCAGTTTAAAAGATCAAGAAACACGTGTGCATGTGATAGAAACCTGCCGGAAGTAATGAAACACTCATTTCCTTTGGAATTGATCAGACGTACGGAAGGGGATAGAGAAGCAACTATCTGAATATAGAAGAAGCAAGTGAGAAAGAAACCATCCATGTCTTCCGTTGCTGTATATCTTCGTATTTAAGCTTAGAAGTAAAATATTTACTTACTGCATTCAGAAAAGGGTCATAAACCTCTTCAGCAAGATAAGCCAGTGTGGTCCCAGAATCAATAATCGTTCCTTGTGTATTCGAAGTTAAGAACACCGATGGATCAATAGAAAGTATTTGTCCATTGACACTAATACTCTCTAGGTTTAGGTTGTAGTGAGACCTGAAGTACAAAATAATAGTGGTCAACATCTAAAGAGATACAGGAAATAGTGAGAAGAAAATCAAGCTTAACGAACAGTAAATGGGGGAAAAAAAAGAAAAAATTAGTATGTAGTATTGCTGTCAAATCTGCATGACAATCACTTAAAAGGCAAAGATCTCACACACATAATCAAAGAAAATTTTATTAATTAAAAGTTGTCTCGTACGTATATATTGATAATGAGACTTATTCTTCACAAAATAGATAACCAATTTGTGTCAATAAAAAATATTTAATTCTTACTAAAAACTAAATAACGTTTAAATATTCACCCACTATTTTCTAGGGAGAGATGAAAAAGTTAATCCTTAGCCTTGCAGAAACAACAAATTTAACAGAGAAATATAAAGGAGAGGATGCATGCATCTTGAATTCCCAAATTATTGGCACATGTGGTGCTGTTTTAGTTCCATCTTGGAAGAATAAGATAATACTTATCAGAAGTATTAAACATCATGTTCAATAGCACTTACTGTGATGGAACAAGTGGAGTATAAACGATGCCCGGTTCTACAATTTCTCCAAAAACCAATATGCCTCCACCATTTTCTGATCCCTTCAAGCAATGAGAAAACACCCTAGGAGTGACGCCCATAGAGGAAAGTTGTGATATGACAGACAATTCATGCTGCCCAAAACCAAGAATTCCATCAACTGCCCTATCTGACTTGGTCAAATCTCCAGACTGTGAGTTGCTACAACTGTTTAAGAGGAAGTGTCATTTCATCATAGGTGAGTAGATCTAATAATTTCCATTTCTCTTTTATTTCAGAACTACTGTAGCAGACCAGTTACTATGATGTTGACTGAAACCAGCATTACTAAGTTGTTGGGAAATGCCGACTAAAACGGATTGCAATGCTTGAGATAACAAAATCAATGCAAAAAGCTGTGCTATGCTATGGTGTCTAGAGATTATTTATTCAATCACCTAGTACCCCCTATGCATCACAAGTAATCAGATCCCGCCAGATACACATGGGAAACCTGACATTTACCAGCAAGAGAAAATGATCTTTGACGCAAAAGGATACTTGTGATCTTAAAAAACATCTTACCCAAAGATAACTGTAGCTGAGGAGTCCACAGACTGTTCATTTCCCAAGACTGTATCAAAATACATAGTATCGGATACATAATATCCAGATGTGCCACTTCCATCACCATATTGGAATGTGTAACTGCATGGAGTATTTGAAGAACCAGAATTGGGGCATAAAGCCTCTCCACTTTGGAAATAAGAGGTGCATCTATTATCAGAACAAGTTATCCATGATGACGTTGATGACTTATCAGGGTCGAAGAACTCTAGCTGGATCTGCAATGTGAAAAATGGCAACTGTGCAATCAAAAAATACATTCTTCATCGGCACTTCATTAAGACGAAATGTAAGTTTAGGAGAAAATCTAATTGATTTAAAGAAGCAACATTACAATCCTAGTTTTCAACTCAGTTTGCCTTTTTCTTTTAGGGGAAAAAAACAACTGAAATTTAGGAAACGAGATCTTACATTCAGTCCACTTGATATTGGGCATCCATTGCATCCGTTGCATGTCACCCACAAGATATCACTTCCTGTATCGATCTGAACATAGAATTCTTTTATTGGGTTGCCCAATTTAACACGAGTATAATAAAGCCTGCAGTTTCAACGTCTAAATTAGGTCATGTAGAACGCTTGAAAACGAAAAGGAAAGTAATAGAGTAGCAAAGATTGAAAGATGAACTTTATCCCTTTATGGATTTATTATAATCAAAGCAAACCAAATGATTATAAAAAGACTAATAATAGAATGCACTGATCATTTAGGCCAAAATTTTGAAATGAAAACGGAAGCTGGCCGAAAAACCCAAATTTTAAGTCGTGAATGAGATATTATTGTGCTTCGGATCGGACTAGAACGAACATTAACAGAAATTATACGCCACTTAAATAAGAATCTAATGTACTCCACCAAACCAACCAGATCAAACTTCAAACGGAAGGATCGAACAAATGCAACAAAAAAGGTGTCTTCTTTACACACAAAAAAAGCGATAAAAAGCAAAAGAACGGACATCTCGATCAGAAGGAAGTCGGATCACGAACTAGACCCAAGAGCAAGAACAGTAGAGTACCCAACGGTGAGTGGATTGGAGGAGCCCTCGACGGGGAAATCTACCACTCCAGCGGACGTCAGCGAGGAGCCACCAAGCAGAGACCGGCCATGCCGGGCGCGGTCCCGATCCCTGAGATACTTCAAACTGACTCCTTTCATAGGCAACGCCCTTTCCAGTCTCAGCATAGCAGGGAATCCATCGCCGCCGCTGGCCCCCGCATCGGCGAGGCGGAGTGCGGCGGCCACCCAAGCTGCGAGCAGTAGGATCCAAACGAGTCTCCGCATCCGACCTCTCACCCCGCCTTTCCACCGACTCTTTTCCCGTCCCACCGAGCTGCTTGCAGAAGCACGAGGAGTCCGAAGCCTGACGAGGGCAAGAGAAGAAGAAATGGAACTAGGCGAGGCAAAAGGTAAAGACTGCTCGACACAGACGCTCATTGGCTGCCATCACTGGGGCCCGTTCCCGACGCGGGTCGGGCGTTGATGAGCCCATTAAGGATCCCGTACCCGTACCGATTGAGCCTACGGGATCCGTTATCTTTTGTACCGCGCCCGACGTTTACTGCACCGATCCGGATCGCCGAGTCGGCTTTCGATTCTTCATCGATGAGGACCATGAGGTTTTCGGGTTATCGGATTCACCAAATTACATCCAATCGTGGGTTTGCATAAGGGCTTGATGCTATGGAACAATGATTGCGTTCAGTTTCAATCTCAAAAGCTAAAAAGATGGAAAAAGAGATGTGGTCCTTGATAATTATTACTAATCCTCGAGTAATTATCAGATAATTAAATATTTGGATGGAAAATATAAAATGAATTCAGTTAACTAAAAACATTTAAAAAATAATTAATTAGATTTTTCAACCTCGATGACCGATCCAATTCAGAGAAGTTTCTATGACTATCAGGTAATGAAAGTGCTCACTCGGCAATCTAGAAGTCCAGCGTCATAGGGTTCATGCTCCATTTAGAGGGAAAATTTCTACAAAATATGTTATAGCTAGGGATCGGACTAGGGTTGTGCAATCGGTTCAAACTGAACCGACCGAACCGATTAAACTCAAAACCGAATCGACCGAACTTTTTTCGAACCAACCGTACCCAATCGAACTTTTTAAAAAACTAAATCGACCGAATCGATAAAATATCAGTTTATTCGGTTTTTGACCAAAATAATTGAATTTTTCAATTCGATTTGATTTGGTTCCGGTTTAATTTGGTTTGATTCTAATTTAATTTTGTTCAACTCATAATATCGATTTGATTTGTTCTGATTTGATTCATTTCAACACATAATATCAATTTAGTTTGATTTTGGTTTGGTTTAATTTAATTTTGATTTTATTTGGTTTAATTCTTATTTGGTTCGGTTCTAATTTGTTTCGGTGCAATTCAAAATATCAATTTATTAATTGGTTTAACTGAATTTCGATTTTCAAAATCGAAATCGAACAGATTAAACCGATATAAATGATATTTTCAAAAAAAAAATTGAACTTCTGAATTAACCGAATTGAACTTTTAAGTTCGGTCAGTTAGTTCGGTTTAACCGACCGTTTGCACATGCCTAGATCAAACCACGGATATTTGGGATGACAACTAGTCATCCTTCCGTTGCACCATAGTCCCGAGGCTGAAAAAAATGATTAACTAGGTTTTTTCAACCTTGGATGACCGACCTGACCCCATAAAAATTTCCTATCGATCGTGAAGGTAAATCAGAAAATGCTCATAGCGGACGGTCCAGAAGCCCAGCGTCCCAGGGTTCGCGCCCTATTTAGAGGAAAAATTCTATAAAATACGTCATAGTTGGGGATTGAATTGCGGATTGCACTCGGGTCTATGGTGCAGCGGAAAGACGACTAGTTATCATCACAAGCATCCGCAATTTGATCCCCAACTACGACATATTTTGCAAGAATTTTTCCTCCAAATGGGACGCGATATCTGGGACACTGGGCTTCTAGACCGCTCTCTGCAAGCACTTCCCGATTTATCCTGGCGATCGGTGGGAAATTTTCGTGGGGTCGGGCAGTCATCCGAGGTTGAAAAAAACTCGTTAATCATTTTTATTTGCCCTCAGAGCTATGGTGTAGTAGAAGGACGATTAGTTGTCATCCCAGACATCTATGGTTTGATCCTCAATTAATGCATATTTTACAGTAATTTTTCCTCCAAATGAGACGCGAACCCTGGGAAGCTAGGCTTCTGGACCACTAACCGCGAATACTTCTCGATTTACCCAATGGCCGGTGGGAAATTTTTATAGAACCGAATCGATCGTTCGATATTAAAAAAACCTCGTTAATTATTTATTTATTTTAACTAAAAGCATTTTAAAAAAAATAAAGATCTACAAGTCTTGCAATTTTTTGTTAAATAAATACTATTGCATTTGTAATATCTTCTTTCATGTTTATTTCTTAATTTAAATTTTATAAAATTATTGGATAATTAAAATCATATTCATCAGCACCTCATATATCACATCGTGAATGTACAGCACATGTGATAATCAAACATGGATAAATAATAAATAAATAAATAAAGATAGATATAAAATAAATATTACAGCAATAAATTTATGGTTTAAGTACCCCAAAAAGAGATTAAAACAGAGCAAAATGCTATAAATAGTTTAGTTTCATCGAGAAAAAAGGAAGAAAAATAATTGAACAAATTTATCCACTCCTATTCTCTCTCTTCTTCTCTCGTTTCCTTTCCCTTCGTCCTCAATTCATTTCCCGAAATCGTTTTTCTCTCCTCCTCCTCCTCTCCTCCAATTAGATTGGCTTCGTTCCTTCCCCCCAATGCGATCGATTGATGAATTCTCTTCTCCAATTGGTTTAATTCATCCTTGTTATGGGATTCTACGGCTAATTGATCTGTAACCCCCTTCCGTCATCTTTCTTGTCGACGTCGTCGCCGGCGGAGGCGATTTCCAATTTGAGCTAGATTTTCCAAGGGGACGCGGAATCTGAGGCGGCGGCGGAGGAGGAGAAGAAGATGTTGAACCGGTTTATGAAGTTTGGCGGCCGGAAGCCCCCTAAGCCTGAAGTGGAGGAGCCCCTACGGTGACAGTCAATCACGCCTCTCGGCCCACCGCCGCCGCACCGCCTCCTCCATCTCCATCCCCTGCGGCAGCCCCCGCCAGCCCGAATATCGAGGTTCTCCCGCCGTTCGGCGAGGTCGCCGTCGGGGAGCGCCAAGCGCTCTTTCTCCGCAAGCTCCAGCTTTGCGCCGTAGTCTCCGACTTCTCCGACACCCTCTCCCTCCGCTCCGCACGTGAGCGGGAGACGAAGCGACGGGCGTTCCAGGAGCTCGTCGACTTTGTCCAGTCCGGCTCCGGGCGCCTCTCCGAGCAGGTCCAGGAGGAGCTCATCCGCACCGTCGGCGCCAACATCTTCCGGTGCCTCCCCCCGGCGGCCCACGAGAACACTGGCGGCGATGCCTCCGCCGATCCGGAGGAGGAGAATGTCTTCCTCGATCCCGCCTGGCCGCATCTCCAGCTCGCCTATGAGCTCCTCCTCCGCTACGTCATCTCTACTGACACCGACACCAAGATCGCCAAGCGCTTCATCAACCACTCCTTCGTGCTCCGGCTGCTCGACCTCTTCGACTCCGAGGACCCCCGCGAGCGCGAGTACCTCAAGACCATCCTCCACCGCATCTACGGCAAGTTCATGGTCCTCCGCCCCTTCATCCGCAAGGCTATCAGCAACGTCTTCTACCGGTTCATCTTCGAGACGGAGAGGCACAACGGCATAGGAGAGCTTCTGGAGATTCTTGGCAGCATCATCAATGGCTTCGCCATGCCCATGAAAGAGGAGCACAAGTTGTTCCTGGTGCGGGCGCTCATGCCGCTGCACAAGACGAAGGCTGTGAGCGTTTACCAGCAGCAGCTGGCCTACTGCACCATCCAGTTCGTGGAGAAGGACTACAAGCTCGCAGACACCGTGATTCGAGGTTTGTTGAAGTTCTGGCCAGCGACCAACTGCCAGAAGGAGCTTCTGTTTCTGGGCCAGTTGGAGGAGGTGTTGGAGGCAACACAACCCACAGAGTTCCAGAGGATCATGGTTCCATTGTTCAAGAGGATCTCACGCTGCCTCAACAGCTCTCACTTCCAGGTATGGAACGGGAAACATTGACATTTTTTTTTCTTTCATTTTGCTACTATACTACTCCATTTCAGAATGGTATTTTGAAGTACAAACATTCAAACTAGATTTGTGAATGATTATGATACCACCTGTGAGGTTGCAGCCTGTGTGTTCCATAGGAACTTAGCAGCTCCCAGTTCATATTTTTCCCCTAATCATCAGTTGCCAATTGTAGTCAGGTTACTGAGTGAGGTTTTGTTTCAATTGTAAAGTAACTATTAAGATAGTAGGGACATGTTCTAAGATAAACAATAGATCATATGGTTAAACAAGTTAAATCAATTGGAGTTTGAAGTGTGAGGTACCAATGCAAACCAAATGAAATCCTGATCACTTTACTGCTTGTTAGCATCAGCGCCAATGGCGGCCAAATTGTGCTCACTGTTGGCATTGATCAGCTGCTCATTTTCTACATGTACTAAAGGCAACACATGGCTGACAGGTTGCTGAACGGGCTTTGTATTTCTGGAATAACGATCATATCGTGAACTTGATCGCCCAGAACCGCAGTGTCATATTGCCTATAATCTTCGAAGCCATGGAGAAGAATCTGAAGAGCCACTGGAACCAAGTGATCAACGGCCTCACAGCAAATGTGCGAAAGATGTTCGAAGACATGGACGGCAATCTCTTTGCACAGTGCCAAGAGAAGTACATTGAGCAAGAAGCAAAGGCCAACGCCTTGAAAGAGCAACGAGAGCTTGCATGGAGACAACTAGAAGCTGCGGCTAAAGCTGCGGGAGAGAAGATGATTCTAGTCAATTAACTTTAACTGGCAGCCTAAATTTGTGCATACTATTCTTTTGGCGTCCCTATTTATTACCTCTCGATCTTCCAAACCTTTCATCATCATATCTTATTGTGAATATATCTGGGTTCTGAATTGTTTTGGAGATTCCATTGATGTCTAAATAGAGACTTTGCTTTCTTTCTGGCATTTTAGTTGTATTCCGGCATCGGGACTCCGATTGTCATGTCACTTGTACTTCTGATAATTAACTTTTGTTTTAGCAGTCACTTTTAAAACATATACTTATGGAGCTTGAATGCAATCAGAAATGGTTCTTTGTGCCTGATGTATTTAAGTAATACTATTTAACTGTGATAATTTTTATTTCTATGTCAAACAAATTTAGTGGCAAGCAAATTTTGACTTCTGAAGGGCATGATTGCATGAACCAAGCCACTATGAAATATGAATGATTTAATTAGAAATTTCAGTGACACCAAAATGAAAAATCAAAGTCTTCGCAATCTGTTTGACCATTACAAACTGATCCAAAAGATACAAACAAATATCCTCTTTAAGAACTTAATCTGAAAGCTATTAAGAGTTGTTGACATGTCGTCGGTCGCAAGGACCGGTGGTCGCCGGTCGCGGGCGGTCGCTGGTCGCCGGTCGCCGGTCGCCGCCGGTCGCCGGTCGCCGATCGTCGGTCGCCGCCGGTCGCCTGCGGTCGCCGGTCACCTGCAGGCGCCGATCACCGGCCGCCAACGGTAATTATTACATTACAAAATGATTATCCCTTACCAAACAAAGGAATCCAACTTGTAATGGTTATCAAGGAATTACATTACATTACAAACTTAATTATATTACAGACCCGATTACATTACCCCCTATCAAACGTAGTCTAAGAGTTGTTCACGGGATGGTTTATTATCAAGGATTGATGCTCTTGAAGAAAAAAAATTAGAATAATCTTTCACATTGTAACTAGGATAATTGCCAATGAAGCAAGGGAATAAACAAAACATAATTGGAAACCATAATGGGCGTGGCTTTTCTTTATTTTTTCCCCACTTTATCCATCAATTCCTCCTTGAGCAGAAAGTGAGCCAAATCCAAAGCAAATCCACTAACAATGACAAACACCGGGAACAGGAAAAAAAAAAGAGTGCATGATCTACCTTTGACACAACATTGCAATATTGCTTTTAAGGAAAAGAATAACCATCTCAACTTGCTTTGTTGGAAGAAAAGTGTCTATCCAAACACGTCTTTTAATTAGCAAGCTGACCACTATGATACATATAGAAGTCCACAGCAACAAAAAAAAAGGTATCCATGTTTGCACATTGAAGTTCCCCACTAAACAAAGATCAGAGGTGGTTATTTGATAGACACCTCTTTCAATCGGATTACCTTGAAAGATACTAGTTGAGTAGAATCTACACTTCAGTTGGACCTTGAAGTGATTGACTTAGAAAATGAGACTGACATCTTCCAACATTCACAGACATGAGATCTTGCATGTCACATTATGCATGCTGCTAGAGGGTTGGCGAGTGCATGCTTCTACACGCTGAAGAAGATGTGCATCAGCTGGTGATATTGATTTTCACTAGATGGATATTGCTTATTGGGGGCTTCTTGGTTCAGGTTTGATTGTGTTGGATTCAGACTGTTGTTGGGTATCATAGATGGCCATGGCAAGTGAGATTGGCATCATGCAGAGGGCTTTGGACTGCAGGAATTGCATGGCAGCTCCAATATCTTCTTCCATGAGCTTTGCTACTTGCCTTTCTGTGCCATCCGCGGACCATTTCTCCCAAATTTGTTGTCTACTCCCGCTCTCACTAGTTTCCCCCTAGACAAATGAATTAGAAATATTGTCAACGAGTCATGAATAAAATGATTGCTGGAAGGGCGAGAAACAAAGTATATACTCCGTAAAATTGCGAAAGATCACTCATTGGGAGCTACAGAAAATATGAATGTGAAGAAAATATGAAGAAACATTTAAAATACATAATGGAGTTAAAATATGATGCTTGAAGTGCTTTATGCCACTTTTGGAGAAACATATTTCCCTTCTCATCCATCCCCTCCTATCTTTCCACCAAACTAACCGCAGGCAGTCAGAGAAAGGAAGGGTGAAAACTTCAGATACAACCCTCCAAACAACGTTTCCGTAGTAGATAATTCAAAAGAAAATAGCACTTGCACAACAGAAAAAGGTGGCATAGAAAGATATTATAGTCAATTAGGAAAATGATAGCGAAAATAAAAACTCATTCTTTGTTTACTGCACTCTATGCACAGTACGGTATACTATCACCCACTCAGTTCCACATAACGACGTGTATGATGCATCTCAGGGTATGATTCACAAGTACAACTCTATAGTCAACAAAAAAAATAACTTGAAAACAGACATAGAGTATATCACAAGTAACTTTGAAAAACTACACTTACCACTAGGTGGGGTCGCCTACAAGTAACTCTTTAGCAACTAGAAATAAAACTCAGGCAAAAAAAAAAAACCATACGGGATCAAACTAGATGCACAAATCAGCACAAAGTGAAGAAAATCCATCAATATATCTAAATCCATAAGCTAAAATATGCCGAAATTTTTTACCTCCACTGGCACAGGAATTTCAGCTACAAGCTGTGCAACAGCACCAGTGCCACCCAGTCTGCTCATGCTTAGGACCTGCCATCACAAGGCATACAGTTAATGATTACTCCAATTTATTATAGTATAAACCATCATTAGAGTTAATCATTCCTTGAAGTGATTTCATCAGCATGACTTTTCTCGCAACACATTGTGGAACTTGAAGGTATATGCATTTGCATTCCTTTCTTTGAATCTTAGATGAAACGCCAAACATAATGGAAAATGTCCTTAGATATAAACAAAAAGGCCAAAGCAAGAGCACCTCACATTTTGTTATTCTTAAAAGCCATGAGATTTGGAAGGTTAAAAATTAAAACTGCAGCATATATACAAATCTAGCAGAAAAGCAACACTAGATCTCTACTTGATGATCCTTTCAGAGGGCATGCAATGTTTTTGTTTTAGTGGACCAGCTGGAATGATTATTATTCATCCGGAATGATAGAACATTTACCTTCACTTGAAGCCTCAAAAACTTAACATAGTCTAGAATCTCGTCAAGCATAGTTGCTTTATCAGTCTGCATATAGAGAGTAAACTATTAGTGCATACAAAAGGAATCATGATCAGTGCATGATTTGAATCGAAGAACTTCCAAAATTATGAATCACCAAGTTATAAGGATTTCATCATTTTTCTCCAGAAATTTGCAAAAATCTCACAGTGGTTCAGGAACTAAAATGAAACCAATATATCTCGTAAAATAAGGCACTTGTCTTTACTCTGCACAAAATATTTATAACACAGGACGAGGAAAAAAAATCATATCATTAGCGTAGTTCCATGGTTAATAATGTCATAACTTTATTAGCATGACAAAACTAAAAATGTTGAACTGCTATTAACTCCTTTCTTACATATATGCCAGTGCTGGTAGACCCAAAATTGAGCAAAAGTATAAATTGAGTTAAAGTATATATGGAGCTAAAGCATATTGATAACTAATGTTCAAAATTCAATTAATGTTCCATTGAATCAAGGTGCAATGAATCTGCAATAAGACAATGTTATTTAGACAGAAGCAATCTTGTTAAGTTTCCTCACTTTTAACTCTAAACCAGACACTGAAACCGAAAGAAAAAGTATCTCACTGGCTTTACTAGAATCTGCTGCAATCTTAATTAAGCACTATTTGCAGAAGAATAAAGCTTAAGCTCCAATTTCAAGAAGAACAAAAAAAAATTAAATTCACTCTGCCCTGAAAATCTTCATTTAATTGATCTAATTATCCAAAGGGCACAGCAACCTGTTGATCTACCCGGGCTTTAGCCCGGGGCCCCACAACCTTGTAAAGGAGGAGAAATGGAAAAATATGAGAGATAGAGTAAAAAATAAATAAATTTAATCACTTAGATTCAGCTCGGGGGCTATTATTTTCTATTAGCCCAGGTAGGCTAGCTCTTCTGGCTCTGCCATTGTAATTATCTTTCCATTAGCTTGATTGTATGGTGTATGCAACAATAAGTTAATTATTAAGCAACAAGACACAGCATCAACATGATGGACGTAATTAGCTAAATCATTTTTCAGCAAAATTACAACATAGATAATGGAGATTGTGGATTTGACATTTTTATTATTTTTCTTTATCAATCTGCAGTTTAAAAGAAAACTCTAAATGTTTCTGCAATATAATGGAAAAGGCAACAGGAAGAATGATAAAAAGTTGTTGTCAAATTATATCAAACCAATATACTAATATTTTTCTCAGTATAATGGCATAGTAAAAAGAACAAATCTTCTAGAAAATGGCTCGCTTCACTAAGCACTACTCTACTTCCTAAGATTCAAGACTACCTGATCAAACTTTGTAGTAACATGCACTGAACAGAAGAGATCAAGAATCTTATATCAACCTTATTAGTATTGGGAACCAATTCCTGCAAAGATCTTAGCCGTTCTGCTATTCTTTCTCTCCGTTGCTGCAACCATAAGGATGAAATGTTTGTTAGGCATCACATACAATCTGAAAGCAGTTTAATATAAGAGAGCCAGTTAACATGATTAAGTTGTCAAAAAGATCTTCATATTGCTATATAGCTCATAAAGTTCAATAGAGAGAAAAATCTATGTATCTGAACCTGAAATAGCATGCTTCTATTCTTTATAGATTCCTATTGCTGTTCTTGATTGTAGTTTATGTACCGAAAACAAAACCTCCATTCCGATTATGTTATCTAGTGGTGATTAACTTATTTGCTTTTATTTCACATAGTATGAGCTAGAACAATTCTATAATAAAGAATAAAACTCTCGTTTGGTAGTCAATATAAGAAGATGCCACCACTCTCTTATGAAGCAAAAAATTTCATATTACAGTAGAAAACTTCTTGGATTTACAAATCTTGTAAGGGTCAAGATTAATCTTGCACCCTAAGAACGAGATCATATCCAGCCAGTGAAATTAATGACCTAACTTGAAAAGGAGATAAATTAGTAATGCTAGAAAAACAGATTGAAAATAAACTTACTTTGAGAAACTTATTCTCAAATCAAACACCTAATCCTCACTAACAGACCAACATATGAGATTCATGAACAATTTCAGTAAATATGAAAAGCTATAGTAAAAATTATTAATTCCTTTTTGATTCTAAATTTTGGGTCACTGTTTTATTTGAAGCAACAAGTTTAATCCTATGTTCATCATCAAATGGCCAAGCAATACCCGCTCAGCAATGCTATGAGGATCTGTGGCTTGGCCTCGCCGTGCCCGTACTTTTGGTCGTGGGGCTGGAGGTTGTGGAACTGCAGACTGTGCAGCAACTCCACCTTGTTTGACTTGACCATGAAAAGCCTGTAAACACATTAGACATTTCAGATTGAGCTTGTAAACAGGTAGTAGATGCTATGTATAGATGACCATACCAAAACAAATACAATACTCAATATGATTCAGGTGGATGATTATTAATTATCTCAAAAAAAAAAAAAGACTTTTGTGCTCAAACAGACAAAAAGAAAGTTCAGCTTCCATTAAAAATTTTCATTTTGCTTAAGTTAGAGGTTTGAACCAACTGAAACAATTTCATAAATCATCAGAAATCAAATTGGACATGATTGAGCAAAAAAAAAAAGAGCTGCTAAAATCTAAGCATTTTTATCCTAAGGGAATGAATTCATATTTTCTTTTATACTTTTAAATTTATTTATTTATTTATTTAACCCCCTCAGCTTGTGTTCAAAGCAAAGATCAACAAGGCACATACCAAAAGGAAGTCGTAAAATCTCAACCAACTTGACATAAAATTGAAATGATTACATTGCATATTAAATTGGGTGCGTCAGTAAAATTTCAATCAAGCAAGTATTTCTGAGGAGGACTTCTTAAACATAAACTGTCCAAAGAAACAACCACCAAAATCTCAGATTTTCGCGTGTCAGGAACCTGTGGGGGAGGGTTAGGCTGAATTTGATGAGGGTGGAGTTGACCGAACCCTGGCGGAAGCAATCCCGCCATCTGTATCGAGTCTCTCTCCTGCGCCACAGCAAAACCAAGTGAGCTCCGTATCTCAAACTCACTCCCCACAAAACGGAGGAAACTAAGGACACGTGACAGGACGAGAGAGAGAGAAACACATACGCTCACCGCCTTGGCGTCAAGCCCCTCGCGAAGCATCTTCCCGACGAAGAACCCTGATCCAAGCTAAGCCCCAAGGGAAACGCCGCCACACCGCCGCTGACGGAGTGGCCTTCTTCGGAACTCCGGTGAAGGACCATCCCAGCAGCAAGCGAGGCCTCGTCCCCGACGGCGTAGGACGAGGGCATGGCCAAGATCTGCTCCAAGAAGTCGTCGCCCAAGCCCTCCGGCGCCCGACCCGCCATGGAGACCGCCCAACGGCTGCGACGAGGAGGAGGCGAGTCGTGGGAGAAGAGAGTGAAGGGAGGACTTCCGTCGAGCTCCTGGTCTACAGTTGGCTCATCTGGAGAACAAGGCCACTGCGCGGGCAATATCTCTCTCGCTGAAGGTGGCCCAACTAGGTCACGAAACAGTCTGGAGGCCCAATTGTACTGCTCCACACTTGCTGCTATTAAAGCCCACAACATATATGGGCCTCGAACCTCCTCTTCGTCTATTTTCTCAAATTATTTTCGATTCAAAATTCGTTAGAAAATAGCAAAATATACATATTAAAAAAATACATAAAAGAAATAAAACTCATCATAACGGTATAAAATATCTTATTAGATATTTGATCTCTTTCATATAAAAGATTGTTGTATATATAAAATATTTTTTATAATTTATCTATCTGTATTTTATCATAAAATTAATGATATACATACCTGTTTAGGATGAACAATATCACTTTTTTTTTTTGATTTTTACGCTAATTCAATTTTTTTTAGCTACTCGTGATTACTTTGCTTATGAATGACTAACATATTTGAGGTCACTCGAGGATGGATAATTTGATTGAGCTATGATAGAGAACGTGAAAGTATAACGTAAAATTCAACGTGAATGACGTGAATTTTTCGTGTACATGTCCGATTGCCGCTTGGACACCGACAGCGGCCTCCGGCGCCACCCCCAAACAAAATTATAATTTGGAAGTACGATAAATCCGTCAAAGATCGTTATAATTGAGGTTTCACGTTGTCTATCATTTTTGTTTCTATAAAAGTATTTTCCTTTCTTTAGCTGGCTGGCTTCGGACCTAACTCTCGCGTTCGATCATGGCTTCCTCGCTTCCCGACTTCCGCGGCCTTCCTCTTCCTCTTCCTCCTTTCCTCTTCTCTCCTCCGCATCTCTTCCTCTCTTCCGTTCGGGTTGCACTATCGAAGGAGGTAGGAAGAGATGGATTTGGTTCCCAATATTTCCTTGCTCGCCGTTCTTCTCTTCGTCGTATCGGTGCCGATGGCCGATTCTACTTCTACCTTCATCTCAGGTAGGATGCCAAGGAAAAATAAATAAATATTGAATTGATATTGGCGCTATGGTCCCTTTTTTTTTGGCCCTCTTCTCCGAACTTACGAGCTGGGGTTTTGCCTTTGATTTACATTTGGATAGATAATGTGCTCGATTCGCGTGGATCTGCTGGAAGGAGTTTGCTTCAGGCTCAATCGAGTAAGAGCTTTTGACCTTACTGACTTCGTTGTTTGTTGTCTTTTATCTGAGAGAGCCCATCTTCCAGTTCATTGACGTTATGCTCAAGCTACCTGTTTTCACCTTGTGTCGATGAGCGCAATATTTTATTTCCTGAACTTTATGCTTCTATTTCTCTTCTCAATTGACTTTCAGAAGGGACAGTGCTCCCACGGTATGAGAAACAAAACAAAAAGCTGTGTTTTTTGGTTTACAGATTAGTTCCCATAATTTTTTTGTTCTTCATATTGTTTATTGAAACCATTTTATTCGAACATTAATTCTAGAATTCGGGTCCATTTTCATGCATTTATCAGATGCTGTATCATAGTCTTGAAGGACTTCTATATGACTATATCAGTCTCAAAGGGACCTTAGAAGAGACCATATTGGCAAATGAAGTATTTTTCCTTATCAAGTGAAATAAAATTTTAAGATGTGAAGATTCAAAGAACCAGTATCTCTCTGTCTTGTGCCAATAGTTTTTGGATCTTGATATGTATTACTTGCAGTTTAGAACTCAGGATATTTAACTGTTGAAAGTATGGCTATACAAATTAAGTGTTTAGTTCCTTGATGTACAGACAACTCAATACACCATCTTTTTGTTAGTTTTTAGTCCTTTTCCGAGTGAATTTTAACAATGCATTTGCTACTTGAATCTCAAATGGACTTCATATGTTCTTGACAGTGGATGATCTAAAAGAAAGTGCTAAATCTTTTCTTTGGAAATCTATTGTTAGGTTGCCCTATCGATTTTGAAAACTTGAACTACACGATCATCACCAGCATGTGCAAGGGTCCACAATACCCTGCTAATTTCTGCTGTACTGCTTTCAAGGAATTTGCATGCCCTTATGCAGATCAGTTGAACGACGCCACAAACGACTGCGCTACGACCATGTTCAGTTACATTAACCTCTATGGAAAGTATCCTCCGGGCCTCTTTGCCAGTGAATGCCGTGAAGGCAACGAAGGCCTCGCTTGTGATGCTCTTCCCTCAGGTTCAAAGAGTGCCGATGCAAGCTTTGCCATGACAGTTCAATGCTCCACCTCCCTTGCACTGCTCTTTTCTGGACTTGTAACATTCCTTTGTTGGTGAAACTTGCATAGAGTCTACTATCTCAGACAGTCATTCCAAATCTATGAATTCTCCGAGTTGAGACAAATTGAGCCGCGCCTACAAAGCTTATTTGGCACCGCTACTTCTCGCCCGTGTGTATCATTGTGTGTGCAACAACAGTGGAACATTGATTCCTCAATTGACTATGCATTTTGCTCTTTAGACAATAGACATATTCATGTAAACAATGTCAAGTATTTATTTTATTCAGCATAAGAAAAACAAGTTACAAGATGACCTTTTACTTCCATGATATAAACAAAGCAAGCCGTTGTCTAGTTCATGTTTAGTCTAATTGACATAAATTATAATAAATTCCTCAGAATTAGAAGCAAGTTGGAATAAATTAGTGTCATTTTTCTGTACTGTCCATGGTTATTCAAACATAATTTATAAATAGAGAGACTTATTTCAAAGATGTCACTTCAATTTTTGCCCTTGCAAATTCCATCTATGCAAACACTAGATTTTAGGATAAATAATTTTAAACTTTTTTATTTTTTATCGAATTATATTTTATCCTTTTATTTAAAAAAGGATATTTAATTAATTTGTTTTTTATTGAGTTACATTTTATTTCTTGTAATTTCTATCCAATAGTATTTTATCTCTTATATTTAAAAAATAATATTCAAAAGTTAAATGGAGTGGGGAATGGAGGGAGGAATGGAGTGGGGACGGAAAGAAAAGGAGCGACCGAGGAGAAGGGGAATAATTGAATAAAAGGCATGGTCATTAATCATTTTGGTCCTAATAATTTTATAATTTTCAAATTTGGCATGTGAAAATACTAGAGCGCTTGATTGATTTTATTTTCTATTTTTATTTTTTTTAAATCATTTTTTTTCATTTTTTAGAGAATGATTTTATTTTATTCTTTAATTTTTCAAAAAATACTATATTTAAAAAAATAAATTTAAAAAATACAAATTAAAACTAAAACGTGTTTCCTAAAAAATGTGAACGCAGCCTAAGCTTTACTCGAATCCGAAAATCTGTATTCCCAAACACTAGCTAGGGGTTGAGTCTGCTTTTGTGCGACCTAACAGCGGTAATCGTCGCCTTCTTTCTTTCCCTCACCTGTATCTCCTTTTTTTTTTGATTTACAAGGGGATATCCAGGCTTGCGTCCGACTAATCCGCTTGGCTGACCGGCTCTATCCCACAACCTTCAACAAGAGTCCCCACCGGTTAACGAGGATAAATCGCGGGACGGAGACACGTGGCACCTGTATCTCCTTCTTTCTCCTGCACATTGTATTCTTCTCGACGACACTATCGTGTTGCAGCAGGAGCGAGGAATTATTGTGCGCGCAGAAACAACAAACAGAGCGATGGGTCTTCGACGCTGAGCTTTCGCCAGCGCCAACTTCCCCGTAGTAAGATTTGGTGGCTGCCCAAAAGCCACACTCTATTTCTCCCATCGAGAGTTTTTGCTCAGCGCCTTCCTTCCGATTTTCTGGCACAAACTGCAGCAACAAGCATTCGTTTTCCGACAGGAACGACTACGCCCAACTAATTGAGCCTTTTAATGAGGTAGGATCTTACCGCTACTTGTATTTAGTGTTTGTAAAATACGAATAATTAATAATAATAATAAAAAATATATATAACAATATATATATATATATATGGTGATATATATAAAAAACTTACCTATATATAATCACCATAAATAGGAGTTAAAAATTGGAATCAATGGTATGAAAAATTTTGGAATAATTTTCTTTAATTTTGAAAATATTTGCAGGGAGAATTAAATACAAGTTGAGTTGGTTTCGAATTATTTAAGAAAAAGTTTGAATTTCGAAATTTTATATATATATATACAAAAAATACTCTGCTGCGGACGTGATGTGCGGACTCCCCGTGCGGACCACACTGCCAGACCGATCAGGCCATTGCCTGATCGGTCACCAGACCGATCAAGCAAGGGCCTGATAGGTCTGGCGCCTCGGTCGCGCACGCGGTCCGCAGCAGAGTATTACTTTATATATATATATATATATATATATATATATAAAATAAAATTGTCGTTTTCTTTTTGAAAACCCCTCATCCTCCCCACCGTGCCCTAATTCCTTCTCCCTCTCATCGCCCCTCCCCCTCTCTTCGCGCACGCGGAGCGCCGCCGACGCTAGTGGTTTGTCGTCGCTCTTCCTCTTCATCTCCTTCTCCACACGAGACCTTGGATCGAGTCTCCCCGAGTTGCTCGTCGCCCCTTTCTTCCCGATCTGCTCCTGCCGCGAGCACGAGCAGTGCTTCCGGCCAAACTCCGACCACCATCGACCCCTATTGTCCGGCTATAATTAGGTAAGGGTTTAGGGTTATGGTCGTTTTGCCTTTCCTTTCCCCGATTGTTTTTTATGGTTGTGTTTTCCATCGATTGCCGCAAGCATTGTCCGGCTATATATGATTTTAACTTGTTTATACCGCTTTGTTGAAATTGAAATAATATATTAGAATTACTGTGTTAACCTACCTAATAACTATAGTGTGGAGTAGATGTTATTTAGGGATGAGTACTTGCTAATTGTGTTTAACGTGCACATTATGGTATTGAGCGTGGCAATGTTGATTGTTATGGACTTAGAGTGATTCCCTGATGTGGTTGCAGTGTCAAAACTTAATCTGGCATGATTGAGTGTGTTTGTGTCCAGTATGACACATTTGGCTTGTTGTATGTTGCCAATTGTATCTTTGTGGTGAAAATCTACCACCCGAATACCAACTCGGCTACGCCCGCGGGGGCAAATGGCAATTGTATATGTATCTCTGGTTTTAGTGTGCCTCGGTGTAGTGTGTAGGTACAATGGAAGCTTAATCGTCCTATGCTCAATCCTCTCTAATATTCTAATACATAAATAGTTTTAAACGAATATAATTCAACTAAAATCTAATTAAGAAAAAATAATTGATAAACACTGAAAATAAAGACGAAATTAGCAGTAGATGATATCCAAGATAATACTTTAACATTGGAGTGAGCATGGTTATGGGATAAGCATCGAGGGAGGGGATATGAGATTTTTGTTCTAAAAGTACGGATTCTTTTGGTGACTTACCAACAAAATGACTTGTTATGGCCTATTAATTTCATTTTTTTAACTACTTAGAATGACATTAAAGTAATGGAAAGTTCCAGGCCCAGTACTGGGATGTTCTCAACACGATTCTGTTCCATGTCTGGCCACCCTGCATATGCATGAGAAAAGGTTAATCGGGGGTGCAATGAGCTGCACCAGGCCAACTTGTCCCTGGCTGGATTGACCCGTTTGACACTCTTAATGGGAAAGGTGTCACTTGGCCATTGGCTAGTTCAAGAATATTTGCTGAATCTAGCGATAAAAATCATTCATCTAGTTCCATTTGTTAAGGAATGTGGTAACTGCATCTTGTAGAATGTCTCATCCGACCAAGTTGTGGGACATCCAACCGGGCCATCAGAGAGCTATGAACTACAAAGAAAAGCAACCCTGCGAGGTCAGTTTTCATAATATGGAAGAATGTCTCGTCTAGCATGTCATTTTTGACTGACACTATCTGTGATTCTTAAATTGACGTATCACTGGCGAGATGGAAGTTAACCTGCAATATCAGAGACTATTTCTGTTGAAAGTGATTTTAGAAATTAAGAAAACAGGCTTGAAGTGACGACCTAGTCATGGCCGGTCCCAAGCCCGGATAAAGGAGGAGGGTTGCGTTAGGTTGCCAGCCAGCGTAAAAAACTATGGCAAATACTCAATGAATGGATCCATTAAAGTATTATGCTAATGCTAGGATGTTCCCCGGAAGGAACGCGTTGCAGGGTCCGACTGTAACGTCTCGGCAAGGACCGCTACATCTCCAGAACCCGGGTGTAGTGCTAAATATGCAAGGGTTCGCGTTGCAGGGTCCGACTGTAACGTCTCGGCAAGGACCGCTACATCTCCATGAGAACTTGGGTGTAGTGTTAAATAGGCAAGAGTTCTCACACCATAGGTGGACTAAGAATAAACATTATAAGAAAAGTAATAGTCTCAGATTTGGAACATGGAATATAGGAACTCTCACTGGTAAAACAATGGAGGTAGTAGATACAATGATTAGGAGAAAAATTAGTATTTTGTGTGTGCAAGAGACAAAATGGGTAGGTGAGAAGGCAAAAATGATAGAGAACTCGGGTTTTAAGTTATGGTATACAGGAAAGAGTAAAACAAGAAATGGAGTGGGTATTTTTGTAGATAGTTCTTTAAAAGATGAAGTTGTTGGTGTAGTTAGAAAGGGGGATAGAATTATAGCTCTCAAGATAGTAGTGGCGAAAGAAGTTGTGAACGTAATTAGCATATATGCACCTCAAGTAGGATTAGATGAAGAAACTAAATCAAGATTTTGGAGCGATTTAGATGAGGTATTACAAAACATTCCGCCAAATGAAATGATTTTAATAGGAGGCGATCTAAATGGACATGTCGGAGCGAAAAATGAAGAATATGAGAGAGTACATGGGAGTTATGGGTTTGGAACAAGAAATGAAGAAGGAAAAACTATATTGGATTTTGCGATAGCATATGACCTTATACTAGCTAATACATTTTTTAAGAAAAAAGAAGAACACTTGATCACATTCAAAAGTGGGAATAATAAATCACAAATTGATTATTTTATGGTTAGGAAGAGAGATAGGAAGATTTGTAAAGATTGTAAGGTTATCCCTGGAGAAAGCTTAACTACCCAACATAGATTAGTAGTGTTAGATATACGCCTTAGTTATAATATTAATAGAGGAAAAATATACACGACTCCTAGAATTAAGTGGTGGAAGTTAAAGGATGGGAAGCAAAACATATTGAAGGAGAAGGTAGGAATACAAGCATTAGATGAAATATATAGCGACTCTAATACGACATGGGATAAGATGGTATCAAAGTTGAAAATAGTAGCTAAGGATGTACTCGGTGAGTCAAAGGGGCATGCACCACCAAGGAAGGAATCTTGGTGGTGGAATGAGAAAGTACAAGAGAAAGTGAAAGAAAAACGAATAGCTTATAAGGAATTATATATTTGTAAGAACGAGGAAAACTTAAAAAAATATACAATAGCCAAGAAAGAGGCTAAGAAAGCAATGAATGAAGTAAAAAATAAAACTTTTGAACGACTATATCAAAATTTAGATACAAAAGAAGGGGAAAGAGACATTTATAAAATAGCTAAAGCAAGAGAAAGGAAAACAAGAGACCTTAGTCAAATAAGATGTATTAAAGATGAATGCGATAGAGTACTAGTAAATGATAGCGAAATAAAAGAGCGGTGGAAGATTTACTTTCATCAACTTTTTAATGAAAGTTTAGGGGACCAACTTGACTTAGGCAATTTAAGTATTTCAAATGAGTATAGAAATTTTAATTTTCATCGGAGAATTCAAACTTCAGAAGTAGAACAAGCTTTGAAAGGGATGCAAAATGGAAAGGCCGTGGGACCGGATGATATCCCAATAGAGGTATGGAAATGTTTAGGGAAAAAAGGTATTGAATGGCTTACAAAATTATTTAATTTAATATTGAAAACAAAAAAAATGCCTAATCAATGGAGGGTAAGTAGTCTGGTTCCCTTATATAAGAACAAAGGAGACATACAAAATTGTGCAAACTATAGGGGTATTAAATTAATGAGTCATACCATGAAACTTTGGGAAAGAGTAATAGAAAAAAGATTGAGGAAGGAGACCACGGTAACCGAAAATCAATTTGGGTTCATGCCTGGAAGGTCGACAATAGAAGCTATACATCTTCTTAGGCAATTAATTGAAAAATATCGGGAGCAAAAGAAAGATCTACACATGGTATTTATTGATTTAGAAAAAGCTTATGATAGGGTACCAAGAGAAATTATATGGAGAATTCTAGAAAAGAGAGGCGTTAGCGTAACATATATTGACCTAATTAAAGATATGTATGAAAATATAACGACTAGAGTGAAGACTTCAGGTGGATTGACTAAAGCATTTCCAATAAGGATAGGGTTACATCAAGGATCAGCTTTAAGTCCCTATCTTTTTACACTAATCATGGATGAACTCACTAGGCACATTCAAGATACAGTGCCATGGTGCATGTTGTTTGCAGATGATATTGTTTTGATAGATGAGACACGTGAAGGAGTAAATGCTAAACTAGAATCTTGGCGGGAAACTCTAGAAATGAAAGGTTTTAGGCTTAGTAGAGTAAAGACTGAATATATGGAATTTAAGTTTAGCAATGCTAGACGTAGTGAAACAATTGTTAAGATAGGAGATGATGAGTTGTCTAAAATCGAGAACTTTAAGTATTTAGGATCGTTCTTGCAAAGTGATGGAGGAATTGAGAGAGATGTCTTACATAGAATACAAGCAGGATGGTTGAAATGGAGATTAGCATCGGGTGTCTTATGTGATCATAAAGTACCTCTAAAACTTAAAGGGAAGTTCTACAAAACGGCAGTTAGACCTGCTATATTATATGGTGCTGAATGTTGGGCTATGACTCGAGCACATGAGCAAAAGATGAAAGTTGCAGAGATGAGGATGTTAAGGTGGATGTGTGGACATACGAGGATGGATAGAATAAGGAATGAGAGTATTAGAGAGAGAGTCGGAGTTGCATCTATTGAAGAAAAACTTCGGGAGACACGTTTGAGATGGTACGGACATGTACTTAGAAGACCAATAAATGCCCCTGTTAGACGATGTGAAACTATGATAAATACGCACATTAAAAGAGGGAGAGGAAGACCAAAAAAGACTTGGTTGGCAACAATAAAACAAGATAAATTTTATTTAAATCTAGATGATGATATAGTAGGGGATAGAACTCAATGGCGTAAAAGGATCCATATAGCCGACCCCACCTAGTGGGATAAGGCTTTGTTGTTGTTGTTGTTGTTGTAAGAAAACAGGCTTGAACCAGTAAGAGAAGTTCTTTTGAATAGCGTGTGATGAATCATCATGTGGCTCTAATCCATCTCTGATTACTGTAATACAAATCATGCAATAAACTAGAATAATGAACTCTACTTTTCAATTTCACACAATGTTAAATGCAGTAGTCGCATTACTTATTCAACTCATTTATTATATCTTTTGCGTTGCTCAGGTGATCTGCTGATATAATAATGCTGAAAGAGGCAACCTTTTTCCGCTTCTTGAAGCTTGTAGGTGTTGGCTTTAAAGCGAGAGCTGAATCAGAAGGCCGTCAACTGTTTCTGAAACTAGGTTATAGCCACGAAGTGGAGTTTTCTGTCCCTCCCGCCGTCCGTGTTTTCTGTTTCAAATCCAACATAATCTGCTGCACAGGGCTCGACAAAAACCGAGTCCACCAATTTGCTGGTGCCGTTCGGAGCTGCAAGCCTCCAGAAGTTTACAAAGGCAAGGGCATTCTGTACATAGATGAAGTGGTCAAGAAAAAACAAGGGAAGAAATCGAAATAATGAAGGCCCTGCCTCTCTTCTCATCATGTTCAACCCGGCGCTTTCGTTCACAATAATTTTCTCCTGGTATGGAATAATGTTAATTTAAATTCCATGTTCAATGAACTTTTGATGATGCTTATAATTCGGACAAAATTTTATGATCCTTTCAAACGTTCCTGTTTTTATTTTGAAGGCCAAGATTTTATTAATTTGCATGTGTTTTTACACTTTCACATACAGCCACGACTCTCGACCTCGTCCGTACACTAACCGCGCGCGCTCACCGTGTTCTTATTCACATAAACGCCGTAGCGAGGAGCTCTGCCAAAGGCACGTACCCGCGACGACGGCCGCCGCCGCCGCCCTCTCGTTCCTCCGGCCCGGCGATTATAATCTGATCGCTTTGCGCCTGCAGCACCTCGTCGACCTCCCTCGCCGGCATGTCGAACGCCAGCTCCTTCGCTTCCCTCTCCATCTGTTTCCACACGTTGTTCTTCCCGGCCAGGAAGTTCTTCTCGTTCTTCTCCGCCCGGATCTCGAAGCAGACCGCTTCGAAGTTTCCCTTTCCGTGTTCGCCGCTCGACGCCACGGTCACTGTCGGATGCCCCGGCGGGAGGACCACCACCGACCCCCGCCGCACGTGGAAGCGCCCCCTTTCGTACCGTTGACCTTGCGGCCGCTCCCTGCTGTGCCGTTGCTCGGACAAGTGGGGGCATATCGTCTCGATGGAAGCTTCTCCCTCCACCACAATCGCGATCTTGGTCGCCCGGCTGTTGAAGTAGGGCGCGATCATAGAACCCTGCGCGAACGAGTAACATTTGAGTGAATTATCGCACCGATCGATTAATTATCTAGAAATTAATGATAAATCGATTTAATCACTTGGGTGATATTAGCGTAGGAAATTTGGATGTCGTGCTCTTTCAGCGGCTGGTAGTCGTCGCCGTCGGCCTCGTGCAGTTGCCCTCGGCGGCTCGAGTGAACCGGGCGCTTCCTCAGGAGATTGAAGGCGCCCTTGGATTCCCCAAATGGCCAACGCCGACCTTCGGAGGCCTGGTGGCTCAGCCCGCGTATCTGTTCTTCCGACGCCGTCACAATTCCCGCTTTCTTCTGTTGCCCGAACAGCCTCTGCACCCGCTCTCCCCGCGTCTGCAATCTCACACAGAATCGGAACAAATTAAGAAAAAATCTACCAAGGCGAAGAGAAATTTGATCAATCGAAAATTAATTAGTTCTACATTGAAAGCCGCTTCGAGGATCTCATCGCTAAAACTCTTCAAGAAGTTGTGTGCTCCGGCGCCGTAGAATAACTGCAGAGCACTTGAATAGTGATCACCCACGAACAAAGTATATATATATATAAAAGGAAGGTAATTTCCTCCTACCTCGAAGAGACCGGGAGTGGAGACGGGTTTCAGGAGGTCGATTAAGACGAGCTTTTCGTCGTCGTCTTTGTTGGCCAGATACCTGACGGATCCCGCGGGTACTTTTATGATGTCTCCCTGCCGGAGCTCGTAGGTTTCCTTCTCGTCCTGCCATATGAGCGTGATGACTCCGGAACCCTTGGCGACGTAGACGAAGGCATCAGCGTCCACGTGTTTCGGCAGGACGAAGCCACGCGGTTTCAACTCGGTCACCATGATGCGGTAGTTGGCGATGCCCAGCAGCAGCTTGGACTTGTCGAGGAAGTTGGGGAGAACCCTGATGTCGCCGTGCTCTGTTTTCTCTATCCAACGGAAGCTCTGGCGGTCGAAGTGATAAGGGTTGTGCTCTTTCTCTTCCTCCCACTCTTCCTCACGTCGCTGAGGGTTCAGCTTCCCATGGCCGCGCTGCTCGCGGTACTGCACCTCGCACCACTGCTCACACTGCTGCTCCTTGCGCCGGTCATGCTCGCCCCGTCGGCAGTCCTCGCGGCACTCTTGGAGACGCTGCTCGGGGTCTTTTCTATTGGTTTCCTCCTGGTATCGCTCCTCGCAGGAGCGCTCGCATTGCATCCTCTGCCGCTGGCCCCGCTGCTGCCGGCATTGCTGCCGGCATTGCTGCAGCCGCTGCTCGGGGTCGCCCCTCGAGTCGTCGGAGAGGACGTCTTGCAAGGAGAGGGCTAAGCTGGAGGACAAGAGGAGAACTACTGCGAGGAGAAGCAGCGAACCTTCGGGCCTAGTGGCCATTGCGATGGAGTAAGAAATTAAGAGATCGCCGAGCCTGATCGATGAGAAGATAGGAAGAACAACGGGATGGATTTATAGGGAGGGAAGAAGGGATGAGGTGGTGGAAATGGCGAGGACACGAAATTGCATGGGAGGAACGTGGCGCGCAGTTCGGTGCTTTCTTACCTGCGTGGAGACGATGACGAAGAAAACAGAGTTAGGAGATGAGCTTGGAGACGAAGCACACGTGTGGGGTGCTGGGCCAGCAGCGGTCACGCGTGCGGGTCGTCGCCGTGGCTGGCACGAGGCGATCACGTGTCGAGCGGTTGGGCATGAGCGAAACGTGTCGACAAGGAGCCCTGGACGGGGACTTAGGACGCGAAT
Organism: Boesenbergia rotunda; assembly: GCA_024364735.1. Classification (NCBI taxonomy): domain Eukaryota; kingdom Viridiplantae; phylum Streptophyta; class Magnoliopsida; order Zingiberales; family Zingiberaceae; genus Boesenbergia; species Boesenbergia rotunda. The sequence continues at coordinate 276,015 of JAGFNQ010005056.1, read as the reverse complement.
TTCGTCGCGGTAAATCCTATCAAATATCATTTTTTTATTAAATAAATTAAAAATCTAATCCATAAAAAAAATTAAACGCTTTTGTCGTCTTCCGATAAAAAGCACGGTGGCATGGATAACGAGTGAATCGTGTGTCCCCACTATAATAAAAAATCAGATTATGAGGGTATTTCATAAGATTTTTTTTTTTTAAAGGGGAGGTATTTAGATGGTCTATCGTGAACATTTTCATATTTACTTTATAATTAGAAAATTTTTATGGAGTGGAATTAGTCATCTCAAATTCATATGCTACCTCGTCTAATATTTTAATAAAAAATCAAAATTTGTATGAGATAGATTGATTACTAATTAAGATGTTATCATCAAAGTCTAAAATTTATAAAATTTAAAATCAAGATAAAATCAAATATCTATTCTTCCTTATGTATTAATCATTGTTCGAGTTAATAATTTTTATGATTTATTTTTTCTATATTGATTATGAGACGAATTAATAATTTTTATGATTTATTTTTTCTATGTTGATTATGAGACGAATTAATGAGGACTCCCAACGAATCATCTTTTGTCATCCTAATCAAGAAATCAAAATCATAGGAAGGCGACAAAGAGAATATCAATTTGTTTGGGTAAAAAAAAATGATATTCTTTACAATTTGTTCCGAACAGAAAGAATAAAGGGAGAGTAACAATGGATTTTTAAGTGATTTTCTTTTAGTTTAATTATTCTTTTAAACATAACATTCATTGCTCAAAAATTGTAAATGTAAGAAAAGTGATTCATTCTACTTGTTCATGTGTATTTTCATTATGTTTCCTTATTTTCAACATTAATTCTATTCAAATAAATATTTTTTCTCATGATCAAATTAGAAATACTCATTATATTTCCGCTCTAGATTTTATCAATATGGTTCAAGATGAACAATTTGTCTAACAATATTTCTCTTAGATATGCAAATCCAATGCGTAACTTTCCTAGTTAATTATTCTCTAATTGTCTTAAACAATTTTAGAAAAATTAAAAAGCTTAATCTTAAGCCTCCCGTTACAACCAAGTTGTCTAAAAATATTCTTCAAGATATGATCGTGTTAAAAAGCCGTTTATTGTTATTATTATCATCATATTCTCCATGCATAATCCACATCGATAAGTGTTGACTATGACCTATAATACTAAATGGTTGTTTGTTTGAGTTATTATTTTAACTTAACTTTGATTGTTAATTGATCATGTCGTAAAGTGAGGTGGGCGCCCTCAAGAGCAAGATGGTCCTTCGGGGATCACGAACCGCTGAGGCTGGTCACGAAGCTCGTTGCTGACCTGTAAGACAAAGACCGTTAGAACCCGCCAGGAAAGGTCCCGACCAGGCACTCCGACAGTTAAGTCAGTCCTCGAGAGTGGAAAGCAGAAGGAAAATAATAGATCAGTAAGAATGAACTATTGCGTGTAACTGCGAGATGCGGAGTGAAGAGGCTTATACAGCCGGGGAAACAGACAGCTCCTGCCCCGCCTGCCATCCTTTGTCCCGTAGCGGGGACAAGATGATGCATGCCCAGAGGTGGCAGGGGTAAAGTAGTGCATACCGGAATAAGGAAAGGGGCGCTGTCAGCTTAAATGCTAACGTCATTCGGCGTCACTTGGTCTGACACCAGTGTAGGTGGTCGTAGTAGGGGGGCAAGGTATGACAGGAAGATCAATACATCAGCGGGGTACTCGTCGCTTGGGTCAGAATATTACCATACCTGTGCTGACCCCGTACTGCTTCTGGTAGTCTTGTGTCAGGGAGTGGTTGTTCTGCATGCTGGGGTCGACTGAGGTCCTAGAAAGAAGGTGCCGACTGAGGGCACTGACTAATGAGGCCAATTGAGGGCCTAGAAGGAAGGTGCCGACTGAGGGCACTGACTAATGTGACTGACTGAGGGCCTTTAGTGGTATACTGGCTTAAGTTTCCTCAGGCTCGGGCTTATCCCAGGAACGTGAGCCGCCACGCGTCGGCTGGGAGCCAAACCGAGAGGAGTAATAGATTGAGTTAGGCATCATATGAATGTAAATGACCCAGGGAGCGTGGGACGCCACGCGTCCGCCTGGGAACCCCCTGAGAGAAACGCGGGGGCATGCCCGCGAGAACCGATGACTTGGGCCTATTCCTTCGCGTTCTCGAGGGAACTAGGACAGGTCGCCCGTACGGGCCTTACATCCCATGGGCTCCCGAAGCCCGTAAATCTATCCTCTGCTGGCAAGGCGTCAAACTGTCGAGTTAGGCTATACACAAGTTGGCCCGGGATCATTAATTATGCCTTGCCTTTAAAACAAAAGGTCAACTAGAATCAATATACGTGGACCATTTCCAAAGGAAATCTTGAAGTGAAATGCCTTCTTATCCACATTCATATTAAAATCCTTGTACTAGATTCTGTTGGTAATCCAATCGCTATAAATGTATCCTCCTAACGAAAATCAATCCACTCGACATCCACCTCAGTTAGCTTCTTGCCGTCGACTCCGAGAGCTAGCACAAGGAAGGAAGGAAGATGCCGAGAGCTACTTCTTTTATTTCAATGATAATAGTACTTTTAATGGTTCTTGTGAGCTTGTCTAGTGGCCAAGGAGCGAGATTAACTCGCAGGGCTTCGAGTCTCATTCAACCGCCGCCTTGTTGTAGAACTGATGTTTTTAGACGTAGCGCCATTGAAGATTTCGACGAAGGAACCATGCGTTTGCCCCCCGGAGGGCCGGATCCAATCCACAATGGTGGTAGACATGATAACAATGGTGGAAATTAAAGCTTTTGCCAATGACATACAATGTTAGAGCTATGTGTGTGTAGTATTTACTTTGCTCCCTAAGTGTGCACACCTAGGGTGCAACGTAAGATGTTCGCGTGTGTGTATGTATATATTGTTACTTTGCACTCCAAATGCGCACGCTTAGGGTGCAAGGTAACATGTTCGCATATATATATATATAGAGAGAGAGAGAGAGGGGGGGGGGGGGGGGGGTAAATGCAAATAAATTTTAACCAAATAAAAATTATTTGGTTAAATCTTTCATCTTTTTAATTTTTAGCTTTTATTTTTATAAATTTGGATTTACGAGCTTGTCCATAAGTTTGATGAGGAATTGGACTTGTAACTGTGTGAGTGTTTAAATGTATGTACATGTCTATTTCATATTGTACACGAAGAGGAATCTAATTCTCTAATCACTATCATCACCAAATCTAATTAAATTTAGATATGAAATATATTTTTTATTTTTTAAAATTAATAATTTTATTTTGATAATAAATAAGAAACGAGTTTTGCATCATATTCGAATGAGTATTAGAGCATCAACGGTTGAACTCCTTCGAGAGCTCTTTTGTTATCATATCCAATCAAAAATAACGAATGTCATATATATCTCTCTAATACCAATAAATCTCTTAATAACTTCTTCACGAGTCCTGCTCTTTTTTATTATATATTTTTTTTATCTCTCTTTCCTATTTTACATTATATTTAAAAATAATATTTTTAAATATTTAATTAAAAAAGTTATTTAATTTTTTTAATATTAAAAAAGGTTATTTAAATCTTTTAATTAAAAAAATAAGCTAACCCTGTTACAGTAAGAGGAAGCTCTTTTAGATCGCTTAGCGTGGCTCTTATCGTATTAATCATAACAAACTTTTAAAATTATCTGGATAAATTTTTTATAATAATTAATCTCACCGTCGAAACGATCTTATATTTAAAAGTCCCCTAGGAGATTTTTTGGAGGGGACTTTTGACAAACTTTTGAAGTTTTATTTTTTTATGTAAAATAATTAACATTTTTTTTTGTAATAATGAAATGAAATTTAACTCATAAAAGACACTTCTCTGGCGGCCTTGTCGCTCTTTTTTCTTCTCCACTAATCCTTATGGCGGCGACGGCCATCATCTTCGCCGTCGTGTATTCTCTACTGCAGCCGGAATCGATTACTCGCTCCATTTCTTCATTCTGCTTGAAAATTTTTCAAGGTGTTAGGGTTCGAGCGGATCGACACCCCCGAGTTCGGTGAATTCGAGGTGATTTGGGTCCGCCGTCTTCCTCTCTGCATCTCGTCGAGAAGGATCCCAAGTCGAAGCTCCCCGAAATACCATCGTCTGTCCTTGATCCAAGCGCCCTCCCGATCGGCGTCTCCAACCATGATGCTTGTGTACAATCTTTGAAGGCTCGATCTTTGCTGACATTATTCTGCTTTCGCTCCTTCAATTGTTTGTTAAGGTAGTTCAGAGTAGTATGTCATAAATTTAGTATCTTTATAGTCTGAGGTGATTCTGCTGCTTTCATAGTCTGAGAGGGGATGAGAGTAGTAGTAAGACGTGAAACGTAATTAAACATAAGGATTGTCTATTTCATGGGCAATGTGCTTTGTTGGTGGCTGAGGGTGGAATGTCTAGAAGATTATAGCTAGCTCTGAGACAAGGATTGCTCATGACTCAGCATTGATGCTTAGAATAAAGGAATAAACGAAAATGAAAAAGAAAAAAGCAGGGGAATCAACTAACAAGTGTGGAAAAAAAGAGGTATGAGATTTTCTTTTTCTTTGTACTACGGTAGAAGGGGAGAAAAGAAAATGAATATTATTCCTTTTCTGAGAAAATGGAAGTGGAAAACCTATCTAAATATTTGATAAGATAAACAAATAGAAAAAGGAAAAACAAGTGTATTGCATGGATGGCATGCCAGACAACACAAACATAATATGAACTGTAAAATTGATGCTTTATGTTCAGAAATAAAAAATACTTGCCATAAGTACTAAATTGTGGGGCTTATTAGTTGATTAGATGTTCAGAAATAAAAAATACTTGCCATAAGTACTAAATTGTGGGGCTTATTAGTTGATTAGATGACAATTTAGAATGTTAAACTTTGCCTTGCATTAGATGACAATTTAGAATGTTAAACTTGTCCTTTGGATCTGTGAATATTAACTAGGGCATTATATTCTGCTGGATAATTCATTCTCCACTGAATCGATGCTAGCTTTTCAATTTCTCCTAGCAAGTTTTCCATATATTCTATCTTGTCCTTTGGATCTGTGAATCCTTGACTTGCCATATGATTTTTTGTTATAGATTCCCACCTTGAAAATACCTCATGAAATTTACCAATTTGTTCAGGATAACGAAAAGTGCTTCTCCTTGTTGCTGGGCGGATGGTAAATTCCATACCTCATTGCTATTATCCCTTGTGAACCTGGGATTTAATGTCCTTTGCTCGTACATTGGTTGGGAAGGTCCTGGATCTGTTCTTGTTGCTGGCGGGTAGTCAGGGGGACCCATAATAGTATCTTATGGTGGATTGTAAGGTGATACTACTGTACTTGTGGAGTATACTTGCTATTCTGATTGGTTTTCCGCGAGTCGTCGCAGGCTTGGGTACTCCATTTCAAAGCTTGTTGCGAGTAACTCGAGTGTCTGAGAGGGGGTTTCCTTCCCACCACCTTGCACTGCGAACGGATTGATCCAGTCATCATCAGTGTCATCATAGGAATCCCATATGGGTTGATCAGCTGGAGTTGGTGTAGTTATAGAAGCCATGTATTGTATCTGTTGAAGAAAATCATCTTCTTCACCAGAATTACCTAAGGAAGGGTCCATGGTCCGGAGTACAGTGGCCCTTGGACTTGTAGCTCCTGCATGGTCCATCCCAAGATTATCTGATTGGAAGACGTCTTAAGTAAGAAGAGTTGAGACAACATGCTACTCTTTTAGCAAAAGTTTGGCAAAAATAGCGGGTGACTTGCTAGTTGAGCCAAACCCACCGTCACCTTGGGAGGTTATTGTTAATTGTTGTACCGCACATAGTTCTCGATAATCAGAATCAATTACGCCGGCTCCAATATCAAGGTCGAGATTCCACGTTGCACTTGATCTAGGTGTGATTCTCCCATAAGTGCCCCAAGGGATTTCAATGCTAATCCCCGTAGGAATTGTGGCTCGTCCTCGTGGCTCTATTATGTAGTTTTGGCATGCTGCTAAATCATATCCTACATCACCACTAGTTTTTCGTCAGAGTATTACTACATATGGAGAAAGTTTGCGTACCAGTACATCCGGATACGGAGTGTCAGGATAGGGGTCTCCCTGATTATCTTTAGACTCAAGGTCTTCATGATCATCTTCATAGACTAAGACACCTAGGGCACGCTCTATTAGAACAACCACTATATGGAGTGTTTTTTCGTCACTATGCACCTCTTCATCATTCAGTCTTGTTGATGTAGAGGCTTTATAATTGCTGAAACTTAAAGATATGCGTCCATCCATAAGATTTCTGCTATTCACTTCTGATGGTAGTGAGCAGATGATGGCTTGCGTAGGTCTTATGACCCAGTTTAGCCCTTGTAGGCTAGATGTAGAGTATCGTCTTCCAGGAAGCGCGCATACTCCATGGCTAGTAAGATAGTCAACTACTCCCTGTATTTCATAAGCAAAGTCAACATTAGGGGTGTTGGAAAGTCTACCAACAAGTCCTTTGGTAATTAATAAGTTGGCCCCTCCATTTTGCCATTGTTCATACCCCCTGGTGAGAATGGATACCTGAATGTTTCTATAAAAGTCACTTACTATTAGCATAATATCAGGTATAACATAGACAAGTTGACTGCCTTGGGCGAGATCAACTTCCATGGTTGCAATAATCGCCTGATCTCCTATCCAGCGATTGTCTCGAAATACTATCAAGGCCATAGTGCCCTCTTCCTGCCTATGAAATATTTGCATACGTACCTGAAGAATACCAAGATGGATATATTGCATCCGGCTTCTTTGAAGTTGGTTGTGGCTTTCTTCTTGAATGAAGGTACGGTCGAGTTGGTTCCCATTAGTAACCAACATGGCTTCTTCCGATCTATGGACATATACATGATGATCTATCATCTCTTCTGGAATGGTATAATACTTCTGCAGGTACTATAGATGCTCACTCCTGCATTATTCTGGCGTTCAATCATTCTGACAAAAGAATTATCATCTCGCAGGGCGACTGTGTAGCCCAATTAATTTTCGAATATATACTATTACCAGAACTATGTGAGGTACAACAATTAACGATAACCTCCCGAGATGACGGTGGGTTTGGCTCAACTAGCAAGCCACCCGCTATTTTTGCCAAACTTTTGCCAAAAGAGAAGCATGTTGTCTCAGCTCTTCTTACTGAAGACGTCTTCCAATCAGATAATCTTGGGATGGACCATGCAGGAGCTACAAGCCCAGGGCCACTGTACTCCGGGTCATGAACCCTTCCTTGGATAATTTTGGTGAAGAAGATGATTTTCTTCAACAGATACAATACATGGCTTCTATAACTACACCAACTCCAGCCTATCAACCCATATGGGATTCCTATGATGACACTGATGATGATTGGATCAATCCGTTCGCAGTGCAAGGTGGTGGGAAGGAAACCCCCTCTTGGACACTCGAGTTACTCGCAACAGGCTTTGAAATGGAGTACCCAAGCCTGCGACGACCCGCGGAAAACCAATCAGAACAACAAGTATACTCCACAAGTATAGTAGTATCATCTTACAATCTGCCATAAGATACTATTATGGGCCCCCCTGGCTACCCGCCAGCAACAAGAACAGATCCAGGACCTTCCCAACCAATGTACGAGCAAAGGACATTAAATCCTAGGATCAGAATGGATAATAACAATGAGGTATGGAATTTACCATCCGCCCAACAACAAGGAGGTGCACTTTTCGTTATCCCTGAACAAATTGGTAAATTTCATGAGGTATTTTCAAGGTGGGAATCTATAACAAAAAATCATGTGGCAAGTCAAGGATTCACAGATCCAAAGGACAAGATAGAATACATAGAAAATTTACTAGGAGAAAATTTACTGGAGAATGAATTATCCAGCATAATATAATGCCCTAGTTAATATTGCAGACGGAAAAGAAGGAACCCAAAATATCCTATCACAAATGAGAAGGGTTTTCTCTTCCGAAGATCCTACGCAGGGCTCAACTGTAATTCAAGATGCAACATACAAGGATACTTGTCTTTTGTTTTTTCCACCAGGTATTTGTTGGATTTTATATCTTGCAAACAAGCAAAACCCTTGTTGGTTGTTCACTTGTTCTGGGTTGTTATATCAGCTTGACCCTAAACTGCATATATTTGAATGGAGTATATGGTTTCATTCAATCTACGAGTTTATCTCATCCACATGATAAAAGAACACATGTTTGCTGCTGCTAGTTTGTTGCTAATTCCAGCAATTTTTACTGCATTTTTGCTACCAGAATGATGTTGCAAGTGCAAATTTCGACAAAAACAAGTCTATTTCCACCAAAGGAAATAATAGTTTCCCTTCCTTTGATCTTTCTGATAATGCAATCTGTCTTTTAAAACCATTTTGTCCAGTTCTTCGCAGAAAGAAAGTCTGATTCTGATTTCATAATTTTGCAGGTGATAATGGATTGGAAGTAGGTAGTTGGTGAGCAGTTAACCTCAAAGAAGAACAATAAGGATAGTGCCTCGGACCCTCGCTGCTGTGGTTAGTGAATATTATAACCAACCTTGCATATTCTATACTAGTTCGTGATGGGACTATCCATGCTTTCTTTTTCTCCTTGTTTATCAAAAAACTAGATGAATTTTTTGGTTAGTGCATCCAGTTTTCTTCCCCATCAGAACGATAAACATGTGATCAAACACACGTATTCAAACAAAAAAGGCCGCAAAAGCCTTTCTCGAATTAAACCATGAAGAACAACTTGATTCTTTTCTGATAAGGATTAGATATGGACGGTGACTGTGATTGCAACCCCAACAAAAAATGCCAAAAACACCTGAGTCATAAGATTTCCTTTCAGAAAGAGGACAAAACTTGATTATTGCTTCTGATCACTTTCAATCATTTGAGGTCTCCATCATCTAATTAGTAAACGATACTGATAATGGTTCTCTGAACTTTGATCATCATTAAAACCAGGTCAAGATGGTGGCAGGTGAAACTGATCTTTCCACTTCAAATACAATTCGAGTTGCCATAGTCAACGAAGGATCTGTTCGTGTTCATAATTTTTCGTCCTGGTAATTACAATCTGAGAAAAATATTTTCTGTGATTTTTATAGAAATGGATGGAGCTGTGGCTAGGCAGTAATCATACCCGAACAAACAATCCAAGAAATCAATGGCGCGACCGCGATCAGAAAACCTCAACGATCGCCGTGAAGAGCCACAACAAGATCACGAGGACGGCGTCCGGCAGCACCGCCGCCGACGCCGCCACGCCGTTTGACACAATCTGGATCGTAAAGTTACACTCCGGCGTCGACGGATCCTGCGTCGTCTCCACCGCCAGCCCCTGGAAGTTGCAGCTCGGCGCTTGTTGGTTCTGCACCTGGAAATACATGTTAAAGGCGAACGACGCATTCCCGTTCGCATCCAGCCCGTTGCAGCTCGACCCGTACCCCAGCGCCGTGCAATCCGACCTCGAGCACGCGTAGTTGATATTGTCCCCGAGCTTGCTCACGTCGCCGGCGCCGCCAGCGGCGAAGACGCACCACCTCTTCGGCAGATACTGCACGTTGCTGGCCGCCACCGGTAGCACCTCCTGCCCCTGCCCGGAATCCAGCGCGAACTTCGGCTGCCCGTCGTACTTGAAGATCCCCCAGTGGCGCTCGAAGTTCCCCGGCGCGATGCTCTTGGCGTCCTCGTCGATCAAGCTGAACATGTACACCTCCACGTACTGGTTCGGCCGCCGCGGCGTCCCCTGGGTCGCCGCCAGCTTCCGCAGCAGCCCGTTGTAGAACCGCTGCGCGTACGCCGTCTTCGCGTTCACGTCGCCGTCGGTCGGCCAGCCCACCTCCCCCACGATGATCGGCAAGTTCCCCAACCCCACCGCCGTCAGAGCAGACACCAGCGTGTCGAAGTTGGCGTCGAACACGTTGTTGTATTGGATCCCGTTGCTGTCGACCACCGGCGAGGACGTCCCGTCGAAGAAGGCGTAGTCGACGGGGAAGTTGGGGTTGTCGTAGAGGCTGATGAAGGGATAGATGTTCACGGTGAACGGCGCGCCGGAGTAGTTGAGGAAGGACACGATTTGCGTCATGAGCTCGCTGATGTCGGCGCGGAAGCGGCCTGCAGAGGGCACCGGATTGCTCGTCGGAGAGTTGTACACGTCGGCGTTCAGCGGGACGGTGGCCTTGATGCTGTCGCCGACGCCGGCGCTGTCGAGGGCGGCCTGCACGTTCTGCAGCGCCGGCAATGTAATATTCAAAAACGAGCCGTTGTAAGTCGTCAGAAAAGGCTCGTTTCCGACGGCAACGTATCTGAAATCAAAAGTCTCATCATCATCTTTCGTTTTCCCCTTTTTGATTGATAATAATCTGCAAATTCATTTCAATCGATAAAACAACTACTCACTTGATCTTGACGCCTCCCTGGAAATTGTAGCGAGTGACGTTGTGCTTCACCCATTCCCTGGCGGTGTCTAAATCGATCATGTAGCCGAGCATGTTATTCGGAATGGCGACCATGACCTCGATTCCAGAGCCGGCGAGGGCGTTCATGGTGGCGGCGTCAGCGTCGAAGATCTTCACCTTACCGATTCCATTCGCCTTCAGCATCTGCACCACGATCTTCGGAGGCAAAGGGTGCGACGCCATCGTTCCCCAGTTCACCCCCAATCCGTCGACCCACCCAGAACATACTCCCACAAGGACGACGAGGCAGACAGAGATCCTGCAATCCGACATAATTCCGACCAAATCTATCCAAAAAAAACAATATCAGCTTTCAAAAACTGAGAAGCCGAGAAGAGTGGAGGAAATAGGAATTGTTGATCAGGGGAACAAACACAGAATAGAGGAAATGGTTTAAGTTTGAATTCAACATAGAGGAACAAATGATCTACTCCTCTTTCCTTTTGTGTGGCAAGACAGGGACAGGAGATAAGCTAAAATAACCGAATAGAACAAGAGCCACAGGAAGAAAAAGTCAAGCAGATGAAACATAGCTGATCGCACACCGAGGACGTTCTCAAAGAGATGGAATTGCAGAGGAGTAAACAGAGTAGGCATCTAAAGATCACGGAAACCGTCCGTCGATCGCCGCGATATCACTGAATTCTGCAAAATATTCTCTGAGATCTACAGCATGAGAATACAGAGAAAACAAGTTACAAAGATCCAGCATTTATCGTGAGCCGAGCGCAGCAGATCGAAGACCGAAAACTTGTTCGAGATTCAGGAGCAAGAAAACTGTGAGAGGATTAAGGAAAAGGTCGGAGCTTTTGAGATGATCTTGAGACGATTCCCACTGCGCAAAAGTGGCAGGAAAGGTTTCAGCTTTTGACGTACTCCGCTTCTGCTCATTCGATTCGATCCGATTCGATTTGGGCAGGAGAGGGGAGGGAGATCAGATCGCGGGAGGAAGAGGCGATGAGGCGGCGGTGGCAATTCTTCGCTGGAGAAGGAAATTTCGAAGGAGGGTGGGGGTAAAATGGTCATTTAACTGATGGCCGATGTGATTTAAGGGCGAAAACCGGTTGGATTCCCACACGAGCCGACGTGGCGGATTTATCCGGATTTAGCTCCGGCGGCAACCCACGTTGCGGCGGGTACCGGGACCGGTCGTGACGGCGACTCTGTTATATTCTAAAATTTCGGCCGTTATCTACTTGTCTTGTGATTTAGTGGCGGTGGAATCTGATGCGGTTTTGGGATTTGTGAAGCAACCGACACGAGGACGAGGAAGGAGAATCCAATTTAAGTAAAATATGTTTAACCTATTTTGTACTAATATTATTACTTATATGACATAAGTTAAAGTTATTTAGTTTCAATTTAAATTTTATGCATTCGTATTGCTTTTGGGTATTTAAAGGAACGTAACTCTCTAGTAGATCCGATTCCGAATCGGACGATTCAAAATTATCGATTTCATAATCTAGAATCGTCAGTTCGAGACTAATCTGTCCAAGGATCAATACCAAGGAAATAAATCATGGAGGTTAATAGTCTGGATATTATGATTAGTGTGTGAGGAGAACAGATATATTGATTTTATAAGATTTTAACTCCTAAATTTTATGAGGGCAACATCTATATATTAATTATTAGTCTATTCTATTTATACATTATTGAACGATGATTAAGTAACCTATATAATTAAATTTTAATATTGGTAGTCTAGTTGGTTATGATAAGTTGATGCTTATTTGTTTGGAAATCTCAGCATTACAAAATTGTTTTAGAATTTTATATATACACGAGGTTGTTCAACTGTGGATTTGTTATCGTGTAAATTTGAAGCGTCTGAATTGAATCTAGATGCTCTCAATCAAGCCAGAGACCTGGATTCAAATCCAAGATTTTTTTTATTTTTTTAGAGATATTATATGTATTTAAGGTTTAAGATTTTAAGATTTAGAAGTTGAATTATAGTGAGTTTAAGTTAATAAAAATTTTCTTTTAAAGTTCAAAATTTCCTCTTGGATTATAGTGTTCATTTTAAATACTTATGGAATATTATATATATATTTAGCTTTTAAAATTTTAGAATTTAAGGGTTGAGTAATAGTAAATTTAAACCAATAAGATTTTTCTCAAAAGTTCAGTATTTCTTCTTGGTTATAGTGTTCAAAATAAAAAATTTTAGATATTCACGGGGTATATTATAAGATTAAGAAATTATTTAAGGAATTGTTTATAAAAAAAACTAATCTAGACGCTTGGATAGTCGGCACGCACAGGTGTGCAACGAGCAGTCCACAGTGAATCTCCTCTCTCTCCATGTATATATAACCTATCAGACCGACAATTTGAAACCATTGATCCAATAAGTTAATAATGAACTCCTGAATCTTAACCGGCCCGATAAGGTACCAGGCCCATTACGATTCAAGTTCATAACTCGGATCAATGAGTAGCCAACCCATCGACTCGATGAACCAAATCTAACCCGCAGTCAAATCTACTTTCGAGTAGTTTGTTAACAACCACACCAGTGTAGATTGAATGTGTTTCATCCCTAATTAATTAATTACAAAGTAATTATGGATGACTTATTATCTTAAAACAGTTATTCTAAATTCAAAAAAGATACTTTTTTAAAAAAACATATTATTTCTTAACACATTTGATAGTGTAATTGCTAACCAAACAAATAAAGCAAGTTTTTCATGCTAAACAAGGAGTATGATAAGCTAGTTGAGTTTATACAAAACTGTATTATAGAATATGGTTACCTATTTAACTTTTTCATAAAGTTTGTAGAAGGTGATTAGTTATTTTGTATTTAAGAGATTAGTAATTAATCTGTTATTTGCCGTACAAAAATATAATAAATTAATCATGTAAATAAAATTTTATAAGGAAGTGTAAACTTATAAAGTGTTTGTTTCGTAATTAATTTTTAAATCCACATTATCTACTTAGTCAATGAAACTCTAATGGAATTTTTTTTACGTGTGAGATTTGTTATATCAGTATATAATATATGATGGATTAATTATTCGGAAACTGCTTGATATATTTGCTGAAAGCATAAAATATATGATAAATTAGATATATTTACAAATATTTGATAGATTTGTTAAAATTTGTAAAGTCCATGGAACATTTAGTGACTAACTATACAAAAATTACCAATTTTTTTTTTACCAAAAACATTTATTAATATTTAACAACTTTATTTTAACAACGAAATATACTTGTTAAGGAGTATTTTAATATCAGTATTTTTTTAAAGATTTTTTTTTAAAAAATGCCTTCATTATTAAACTGGATAAGGACAAAAAAAATTGCACCAGCCGGGAATCGAACCCGGGTCTGTACCGTGGCAGGGTACTATTCTACCACTAGACCACTGGTGCTAGTTGTTTGTGTAGGCAAGTTAAACACTAGTGGATAGTTATTATCTGTGCATTTGACAAAAGATGCCAAGTTTATTTACCATGAAATGGTTCAAGATTTGATTTGAGGATCGCATACTAAATGACGAATAATTAGTATAGGTGATAAAAGACTATTCGCTCGTAATAATTTATATATGTGAATTTAGATGAGGAAGCTAACCAGATCAACCCAACGCATTTGGGATCTCAAACACAAAAATACTGCTATTAAGTTTATAAGTAGGATTTACCCTCTAATGGATGATAAATCTGACAAAAATACTGCTATTTCAGGATTTATCGGCTATACTTGATGCTATTCAAAAAGATTCCATCATTTTAGAGAAGGTAAATTGCTTTTGTTGTGATTTTTGGTAAAAACTTTGCCTTCACAGTAATATTTTGTGCTATTCATCAACGCATTAATTTGCCTGAATCAGGTAGCCTAATTTAGATTTAAAAAAAGACACACGTACACCTCCTAGAAAATTAGATAATTGCCGGGGATAATGTTATTGGAGAAAATAAATATATCATTAAACAGCATAACATGTCGACAAACAGTTTATTAGTGTGCAAGAGACAAAATTGGACTTAGAGAAATCACTGGTTCTCTAAGATGTTTTCTTCTGTTTTTCCCTCAAAATGAAGTTACAAGTCCTATACCGAGCTCCTCTGCTAGCTCGTCCCACAACGGAAGGAGAGTTAGCACCACCAGGAAGGTGGCTATTATCACAGCAGTTCTTCGCCATGCTCCCACTTCGGACACATCATTCAAGCAAGGCTTCTCCGGGGTCCTCTGGATTCATTGCATATTCTTTTAAGGAATGTTAGGAACTCAAACAACAACAACAAGAAGTTCAAGGACGATCATTTTCTAACCTGGCAAATTAGAACGTACAGGCCCCAAGGAAGTGAGAGGTCTCCACCAAGCTTCAAAAAGCCAAAAAGAAACTATGGTCAAATTAATTACATATTAGATTCTACAACACCAATGGGATGTTGGTTTGTGTGGTTGGTTTCGTATCCTTCTACAGCAGTCAAGAAGAAGATGATTACGTACCACTCCCAGACCAAGCAAGGAATATGTGGCCAAGCCAAAGCTAAGCAGTGCATTTTTCCCAAAAGCACCCTGCATGAAGAAGTTTAATCAAGTTAATAATGAAAAAGAAAAAAAAACTAAGGCGGCAAATCTTCAAGCAAACAAGGACCAAAATGTCCTACCCATAAAATGGATAAGCTTAAGTTGAAAAGCATCATTTATATTCACTTGGATAAAAAAAAAAAACAAAGCCATGTAACAATTAGATCTCTGATCGGACATAAGAAGAGATGATGATGGCCTCACTTGTCCCACAGATCCCTAATGTGCTGCTTTCAATTGTTTAAAATTTCTCATGTAAAAGATAAGGAATAATTTTCCCCTAATTCTCACTATAAAAGAATTCTCAGCTTAGAAGAATATTTGTCCATCCAACAGCTTGAAAGAAAACGAAAGATAATATAGACAGTTAGGTCTATTTTCTTAAATGGATGCGTCTACAAATGGATCACCTTTCTCTAATTTCCTATATAGAATAAAGAAAGAAGATGAATATTTAAGAAACGGACTTTGAAATCTGTCCACAATGAATTAACATGCATTGAATATATATAACTTATCACAGGCTTTCTTGGGTGCGTAGATGGTTCCATATTTCAAGTCAATGTGCTGCTTAGCCTAAAGATGCAAGCGGTACCTGTATTGCCCTTCCTCCATCAAGGCACCCCACAGGAAGCATATTAAATGCTGAGGTGGTCAAACCACACCTGTAGTTAAATAAATAAAACCAGAAATTAGGAATTTAGAATGCACATATATGCACGATGAAATGGAAATGAGAGATGGTGCTTCACCAGCCAGCAATTACAAGGGGGTGGACTGAGACATTTGCAGCATGCATAGCACTGCGAACTTATACAAGCTAATGCATTAGTAAACATAATCATAGCATGACAAGAAAATATTATAGATAAGTACCATTTCAATTTGTGTAAAAATGCTTGTATGGTGGCACTGCAATAGCACGATATAGAGGAGGGGTAAAAAGAAAAAAGAAAAACAATATGGCCGTTACAATCTCAGTATCTCAAACCTCAGAAATGAAACACTCCAGTATCACTTGAATAAACTACAGTTTTTGGATTTTTTTTAAGTACCTCAAATCACGATACAGCTACACTGAACAACTATTTTGAAGTTATGGATAACTACAGACACAGTTGCAAGTTAACCATTTTTGAACTTGACGTTGCAAGTGGCCAAATTAGACAGCCAACTATATAGACAAACATCACTTCATGGTCACATATAGGAACCTCCTAAAATCTCTTTGGTACATAAGTAGTCTTAATCTGTTCGAGCCTAGAGACACCTTTAATTCAGTGCTGACATGACCATACAGATGTGTGAAAGAAACTAAAAACTACCAACAAAGTTTTGAACAGTGAATAACATTGATCAGCTAGAGCAGTATACATCAAAAAAGGTAGCAAGCAATTTGAGGTTACCAATTAGTAAAAGCATATGCACTAGGTGCGGCAAAAACTAGGGGTGCTATAAATTTAAGAAATTTAGCCAATGCTGCATTCTTTTTTGACCAAATAAACAATTTAATAATAGTTTTATATTTCAATGTTTCATCATAAAATAAATGAAATAGCATACGTATAGCCAAGTGTAGCTCTGCTGATCAGTCCAAGAAGCAGTGAGCCCTGAAATAGCATGCTAGGGACCTGTACTAGATCTCCTGCTGCAGCTGGATTTGAGGATAACAGCAAGCCAACAAAAAACATTGAAAAGGAAAGTGCAGCACCAGCCAATGGACCAGCCATTGAGACATCAACCTTGGTCTTTCGATCAGGAAGAATAGATTTGAACTGCAGGAGTTAATACCAAAACATGAGCAGTAGAGGAAATGTATGGCAACA
>JAGFNQ010005056.1:0-258312 GCA_024364735.1 Boesenbergia rotunda | reverse complement strand
AATTTTATAATTTTCAAATTTGGCATGTGAAAATACTAGAGCGCTTGATTGATTTTATTTTCTATTTTTATTTTTTTTAAATCATTTTTTTTTTTTAGAGAATGATTTTATTTTATTCTTTAATTTTTCAAAAAATATATATTTAAAAAAATAAATTTAAAAAATACAAATTAAAACTAAAACGTGTTTCCTAAAAAATGTGAACGCAGCCTAAGCTTTACTCGAATCCGAAAATCTGTATTCCCAAACACTAGCTAGGGTTGAGTCTGCTTTTGTGCGACCTAACAGCGGTAATCGTCGCCTTCTTTCTTTCCCTCACCTGTATCTCCTTTTTTTTTTGATTTACAAGGGGATATCCAGGCTTGCGTCCGACTAATCCGCTTGGCTGACCGGCTCTATCCCACAACCTTCAACAAGAGTCCACCGGTTAACGAGGATAAATCGCGGGACGGAGACACGTGGCACCTGTATCTCTCCTTCTTTCTCCTGCACATTGTATTCTTCTCGACGACACTATCGTGTTGCAGCAGGAGCGAGGAATTATTGTGCGCGCAGAAACAACAAACAGAGCGTGGGTCTTCGACGCTGAGCTTTCGCCAGCGCCAACTTCCCCGTAGTAAGATTTGGTGGCTGCCCAAAAGCCACACTCTATTTCTCCCATCGAGAGTTTTTGCTCAGCGCCTTCCTTCCGATTTTCTGGCACAAACTGCAGCAACAAGCATTCGTTTTCCGACAGGAACGACTACGCCCAACTAATTGAGCCTTTTAATGAGGTAGGATCTTACGCTACTTGTATTTAGTGTTTGTAAAATACGAATAATTAATAATAATAAATATATAACAAAAAATATATATATATATATATATATGGTGATATATATAAAAAACTTACCTATAATATAATCACCATAAATAGGAGTTAAAAATTGGAATCAATGGTATGAAAATTTTGGAATAATTTTCTTTAATTTTGAAAATATTTGCAGGGAGAATTAAATACAAGTTGAGTTGGTTTCGAATTATTTAAGAAAAAGTTTGAATTTCGATATATATTTATATATATATATACAAAAAATACTCTGCTGCGGACGTGATGTGCGGACTCCCCGTGCGGACCACACTGCCTTGCTTGATCGGTCACCAGACCGATCAAGCAAGGCCTGATAGGTCTGGCGCCTCGGTCGCGCACGCGGTCCGCAGCAGAGATATATATATTATATATATATATATATATATATATATATATATATATATATATATAATAAAAATTTCCTATTCTATTTGAAAACCCCTCATCCTCCCCACCGTGCCCTAATTCGTTCTCCCTCTCATCGCCCCTCCCCCTCTCTTCGCGCACGCGGAGCGCCGCCGACGCTAGTGGTTTGTCGTCGCTCTTCCTCTTCCTCTCCTTCTCCACACGAGACCTTGGATCGAGTCTCCCCGAGTTGCTCGTCGCCCCTTTCTTCCCGATCTGCTCCTGCCGCGAGCACGAGCAGTGCTTCCGGCCAAACTCCGACCACCATCGACCCCTCTTGTCCGGCTATAATTAGGTAAGGGTTTAGGGTTATGGTCGTTTTGCCTTTCCTTTCCCCGATTGTTTTTTTTATGGTTGTGTTTTCCATCGATTGCCGCAAGCATTGTCCGGCTATATATGATTTTAACTTGTTTATACCGCTTTGTTGAAATTGAAATAATATATTAGAATTACTGTGTTAACCTACCTAATAGCTATAGTGTGGAGTAGATGTTATTTAGGGATCAGTACTTGCTAATTGTGTTTAACGTGCACATTATGGTATTGAGCGTGGCAATGTTGATTATTATGGACTTAGAGTGATTCCCTGATGTGGTTGCAGTGTCAAAACTTAATCTGGCATGATTGAGTGTGTTTGTGTCCAGTATGACACATTTGGCTTGTTGTATGTTGCCAATTGTATCTTTATGGCGAAAATCTATCACCCGAACACCAACTCGGCTATGCCCGCAGGGGCAAATGGCAATTGTATATGTATCTCTGGTTTTAGTGTGCCTCGGTGTAGTGTGTAGCTACAATGGAAGCTTAATCATCCTATGCTCAATCCTCTCTAATATTCTAATACATAAATAGTTTTAAACGAATATAATTCAACTAAAATCTAATTGAGAAAAAATAATTGATAAACATTGAAAAAAAAAAAAATGACTGGCCACCTCGAGCGCGCCGCTGGGCTTCTAGACTGGCCACCGCGAGCGCTTCCCGATTTACCCTGGTGATCGGTGGGAAACTTCCGTGGGGCCGGGCCGGTCACCCCAGGTTCAATTTGTCTGCTGCCTGGTTCATCATAAACATTGAAAATCAAGACGAAATTAGCAGTAGATGATATCCAAGATAATACTTTAACATTGGAGTGAGCATGGTTATGGGATAGCATAGAGGGAGGGGATATGAGATTTTTGTTCTAAAAGTACGGATTCTTTTGGTGACTTACCAACAAAATGACTTGTTATGGCCTATTAATTTCAATTTTTTAACTACTTAGAATGACATTAAAGTAATGGAAAGTTCCAGGCCCAGTACTGGGATGTTCTCAACACGATTCTGTTCCATGTCTGGCCACCCTGCACATGCATGAGAAAAGGTTAATTGGGGGTGCACTGAGCTGCACCAGGCCAACTTGTGCCTGGCTGGCTTGACCCGTTTGACACTCTTAATGGGAAAGGTGTCACTTGGGCATTGGCTAGTTCAAGAATATTTGCTGAATCTAGCGATAAAAATCATTCATCTAGTTCCATTTGTTAAGGAATGTGGTAACTGCATCTTGTAGAATGTCTCATCCGACCAAGTTGTGGGACATCCAACCGGGCCATCAGAGAGCTATGAACTACAAAGAAAAGCAACCCTGCGAGGTCAGTTTTCATAATATGGAACAATTTCTCGTCTAGCTTGTCATTTTTGACTGACACTATCTGTGGTTCTTAAATTGACGTATCACTGGCGAGATGGAAGTTAACCTCCAATATCAGAGACTATTTCTGTTGAAAGTGATTTTAGAAATTAAGAAAACAGAAGTTCTTTTGAATAGCGTGTGATGAATCATCATGTGGCTCTAATCCATCTCTGATTACTGTAATACATATCACGCAATAAACTAGAATAATGAACTCTACTTTTCAATTTCACACAATGTTAAATGCAGTAGTCGCATTACTTATTCAACTCATTTATATCTTCTGCGTTGCTCAGGTGATCTGCTGATATAATAATGCTGAAAGAGGCAACCTTTTTCCGCTTCTTGAAGCTTGTAGGTGTTGGCTTTAAAGCGAGAGCTGAATCAGAAGGCCGTCAACTGTTTCTGAAACTAGGTTATAGCCACGAAGTGGAGTTTTCTGTCCCTCCCGCCGTCCGTGTTTTCTGTTTCAAATCCAACATAATCTGCTGCACAGGGCTCGACAAAAACCGAGTCCACCAATTTGCTGGTGCCGTTCGGAGCTGCAAGCCTCCAGAAGTTTACAAAGGCAAGGGCATTCTGTACATAGACGAAGTGGTAAAGAAAAAACAAGGGAAGAAATCGAAATGAAGGAAGGCCCTGCCTCTCTTTCATAATAATTTTCTCCTGGTGTGGAATAATGTTAATTTAAATTCCATGTTCAATGAACTTTTGATGCATATCGATGTCATCAGGAGCTCGATGAGCAAGATTTAAGTCTTATAATTTGGACAAAATTTTATGGATCCTTTCAAACGTTCCATGTTTTTATTTTGAAGGCCAAGATTTTATTAATTTGCATGTGTTTTTACACTTTCACATACAACCACGACTCTCGACCTCGTCCTCGTCCGTACACTAACCGCGCGCGCTCACCGTGTTCTTATTCACATAAACGCCGTAGCGAGGAGCTCTGCCAATGGCACGTCCCCGCGACGGCCGCCGCCGCCGCCCTCTCGTTCCTCCGGCCCGGCGATTATAATCTGATCGCTTTGCGCCTGCAGCAACTCGTCGACCTCCCTCGCCGGCATGTCGAACGCCAGCTCCTTCGCTTCCCTCTCCATCTGTTTCCACACGTTGTTCTTCCCGGCCAGGGAGTTCTTCTCGTTCTTCTCCGCCCGGATCTCGAAGCAGACCGCTTCGAAGTTTCCCTTTCCGTGTTCACCGCTCGACGCCACGGTCACTGTCGGATGGCCCGGCGGGAGGACCACCACCGACCCCCGCCGCACGTGGAAGCGCACCCTTTCGTACCGTTGACCTTGCGGCCGCTCCCTGCTGTGCCGTTGCTCGGACAAGTGCGGGCATATCGTCTCGATGCAAGCTTCTCCCTCCACCACAATCGCGATCTTGGTCGCCCGGCTGTTGAAGTACGGCGCGATCATAGAACCCTGCGCGAACGAGTAGCATTTGAGTGAATTATCGCACCGATCGATTAATTATCTAGAAATTAATGATAAATCGATTTAATTACTTGGGTGATATTAGCGTAGGAAATTTGGATGTCGTCCTCTTTCAGCGGCTGGTAGTCGTTGCCGTCGGCCTCGTGCAGTTGGCCTCGGCGGCTCGAGTGAACCGGGCGCTTCCTCAGGAGATTGAAGGCGCCCTTGGATTCCCCAAATGGCCAACGCCGACCTTCGGAGGCCTGGCGGCTCAACCCGCGTATCTGTTCTTCCGACGCCGCCACAATTCCCGCTTTCTTCTGTTGCCCGAAGAGCCTCTGCACCCGCTCTCCCCGCGTCTGCAATCTCACACAGAATCGGAACAAATTAAGAAAAAATCTACGAAGGCGAAGAGAATTTGATCGATCGTAAATTAATTAGTCTTTACATTGAAAGCCGCTTCGAGGATCTCATCGCTAAAACTCTTCAAGAAGTTGTGTGCTCCGGCGCCGTAGAATAACTGCAGAGCAATTGAATAGTGATCGCCCATGCACGAACAGAGTATATATAAAAATTAAGGAAGGTAATTTCCTCCTACCTCGAAGTGACCGGGAGTGGAGACGGGTTTCAGGAGGTCGATTAAGACGAGCTTTTCGTCGTCGTCTTTGTTGGCCAGATACCTGACGGATCCCGCAGGTACTTTTATGATGTCTCCCTGCCGGAGCTCGTAGGTTTCCTTCTCGTCCTGCCATATGAGCGTGATGACTCCGGAACCTTTGGCGACGTAGACGAAGGCATCAGCGTCCAGGTGTTTCGGCAGGACGAAGCCTCGCGGTTTCAACTCGGTCACCATGATGCGGTAATTGGCGATTCCCAGCAGCAGCTCGGACTTGTCGAGGAAGTTGGGGAGAACCCTGATGTCGCCGTGCTCTGTTTTCTCTATCCAACGGAAGCTCTGGCGGTCGAAGTGATAAGGGTTGTGCTCTTTCTCTTCCTCCCACTCTTCCTCACGTCGCTGAGGGTTCAGCTTCCCATGGCCGCGCTCCTCGCGGTACTGCACCTCGCACCACTGCTCACACTGCTGCTCCTTGCGCCGGTCATGCTCGCCCCGTCGGCAGTCCTCGCGGCACTCTTGAAGACGCTGATCGGGGTCTTTTCTATTGGTTTCTTCCTGGTATCGCTCCTCGCAGGAGCGCTCGCATTGCATCCTCTGCCGCTGGCCGCGCTGCTGCCGGCATTGCTGCCGGCATTGCTGCAGCCGCTGCTCGGGGTCGCCCCTCGAGTCGTCGGTGAGGACGTCTTGAAAGGAGAGGGCTAAGCTGGAGGACAAGAGGAGAACTACTGCGAGGAGAAGCAGCAAACCTTCGGGCTTAGCGGCCATTGCGATGGAGTAAGAAATTAAGAGATCGCCGAGCCTGATCGATGAGAAGATAGGAAGAACAACGGGATGGATTTATAGGGAGGGAAGAAGGGATGAGGTGGTGGAAATGGCGAGGACACGAAATTGCATGGGAGGAACGTGGCGCGCGGTTCGGTGCTTTCTTACCTGCGTGGAGACGATGACGAAGAAAACAGAGTTAGGGGATGAGCTCGGAGACGAAGCACACGTGTGGGGTGCTGGGCCAGCAGCGGCAACGCGTGCGGCTCGTCGCCGTGGCTGGCACGAGGCGATCACGTGTGGGCTGTGGCGCATGAGCGAAACGTGTCGAGGAGGAGCCCCTGGACGGGGACTTACGACGCGAATTTCGTCGCGGTAAATCCTATCAAATATCATTTTTTTATTAAATAAATTAAAAATCAAATCAATAAAAAAAATTAAACGCTTTTGTCGTCTTCGGATAAAAAGCACGGTGGCATGGATAACGAGTGAATGTCTGTCCCCACTACAATAAAAAATCAGATTACGAGTGTATTTTATAATAATTTTTTTTTAAATTTTGGATGTAAATCTTGGAAGGTTGAATTTTTAAATTCTTTATCGTGAACATTTTTAGATTTACATAGTAACCAATTGAAAATTTTCGTAAAGTCAGACTAATTATCTGAGATACATATGCTACTTGATTTAACATTTTAATAAAAAATCAAAATTTTTACAAGATAGATTGATTACTAATTAGTAACCCTAAGATGTTATCATCATAAGATTAAAATTTATAAAATTTAAAATCAAATTTAGTTGAATCAAATATCTATTCTTCCTTACGGTCATTGTTCGAGTTAATAATTTTTATGATTTATTTTTTCTACGTTGATTATGAGACAAATTGATGAATAAAAAAAATAATAGAATCGTCACCTTAGGGGCCCCCTGATCCCTGCCCCACAGGTGTCTAGAGAGAGGCAAATCACAGTTTAATGGTCGGGTAAGCCGCCTGGGGCAGTGAAGATTTAAGTCAGCAGACCAGGTTTTTACCCCATGTGCGGCTAGCGACTCTCGAACCTGAGACCTTCGGAACAAGCAGCCAGACGTCTTACCAACCGAATCAACCCATGGGGTCATGAGATGAATTGATGAGGACTCCCAACAAATTATCTTTTATCATCGTAATCAAGAAATCAAAATCATATGAAGGCGACAAAGAGAATATCAATTTGTTTGGGTAAAAAAAAAATGATATTCTTTACAATTTGCTCCGAACAGAAAGAATAAAGGGCGAGTAACAATGGATTTTTAAGTGATTTTCTTTTAATTTAATTATTCTTTTAAACATAACATTCATTGCTCAAAAATTGTAAATGTACGAAAATTGCTTTATTCTACTTGTTCATGTGTATTTTCATTATATTTCCTTATTTTCAACATTAATTCTATTCAAATAAATATTTTTTCTTATGATCAAATTAGAAATACTCATTATATTTCCACTCTAGATTTTATCAATATGGTTCAAGATGAACAATTTGTTTAACAATATTTCTCTTAGATATGCATAACTTTCCTAGTTAATTATTCTCTAATTGTCTTAAACAATTTTAGAAAATTTAAAAAGCTTAATGTTAAGCCTCCCATTACCCCAAGTTGTCTAAAAATATTCTTCAAGATATGGTCGTGTTAAAAAGCCGATTATTGTTATTATTATCATCATATTCTCCATGCACAATCCACATCGATAAGTGTTGACTATGACCTATAATACTAAATGGTTGTTGGTTTTGAGTTATGATCCTATCAACAAACGGAGAGGGTTTTCACTCGGATGACTGAGTCGGATTGAGATGACTCACATTGCAGCAGCGTATGAGTCCGGGTCGGGCTCAAAGGCTAACAGGACAAAGTTGAGTCGGGGTCGGACTAAAACAGGAACACAAGAGATGGAGAAGGAACATTTTAGTAGCAGGAATCCTTTTTCTAAAGCACCACCCAAGGGACTTTATATAGGGGAGGAGGAAGTCCCCTGTCTTATCAAGGCTGTCTTGTCTCATTAAAAACTGACCTGCTGACACCTTGCTCCTTTGGCAGCCTTGGTCTTCTTAAGGGTCTAGTACAGCCGCCTGATAGTCTGTCCAAGCTGTCACTTCTGATCTTAATTAACATCTACTGTTCTGTCAGGATATGATTATGGCAGGTGTCTTTTCCTTATAATGAGAAGATCTGGGGATCTTAAAAACCTGATTATGATTAAACTATGGGGACAGTGGGGTCACCCCTGACTGATATTACTAGACGCAATGGCCGATCCACCCGTACTAGTCGACCGACTGGGAATGATCACCCGGCGAGACTTGGTCACCCGACTGCCACTTAGCTATTGGATGAGCAAGTGACCTGAGCAGGTTCAATCATTTCTATCACCGGCTAGTCTGCCTGGCGGGCCGGCCCTGCCTGACCGGCCAGTCGGGTATGTCGCCCGAATAATTAGACACATTTGATACCCTCTTTTCCAAGGGAGCCAGACACGTGCTTTTCCCTCCGCCTAACTAACCCCCCCTTTCCGGATCTGCCGACCGGGGGCATCCGACCGGCTACCGCCAACCGAACCAATTTCGAATAACGCCTAGAACTTTGATCTCTCAAGCTAGGTTAACATGCAACGCTACCGACTGTCCTGGCCTGACCGAGTCCCGACTCGATCGAGCTTTTGACTGTTCCTACTCGACCGAGTGCCGACTCGACCGAGCTTCCAATTGTTCCTACCCGACCGAGTGCCGACCCGACCGGGTGCCCGACTGTCTCTGCCTGACCGAGTCCTGACCCGACCGAGCCTACTAGATCCGATAACATATCCGACCGGATCAAGTTATTATTTTAACTTAACTTTAATTGTTAATTATGCCTTACCTTTAAAACAAAAGGTCAACTAGAATCAATATACGTGGACCATTTCCAAAGGAAATCTTGAAGTGAAATGCCTTCTTATCCACATTCATATTAAAATCCTTGTACTAGATTCTGTTGGTAATCCAATCGCTATAAATGTATCCTCCTAACCAAAATCAATCCACTCGACATCCACCTCAGTTAGCTTCTTGCCGTCGACATCGAGAGCTAGCACAAGGAAGGAAGGAAGATGCCGAGAGCTACTTCTTTTATTTCAATGATAATAATACTTTTTATGGTTCTTGTGAGCTTGTCTAGTGGCCAAGGAGCGAGATTAACTCGTAGGGCTTCGAGTCTCATTCAACCGCCGCCTTGTTGTGGAACCGATGTTTTTAGACGTAGCACCATTGAAGATTTCGACGAAGGAACCATGCGTTTGCCCCCCGGAGGGCCGGATCCAATCCACAATGGTGGTAGACATGATACCAATGGCGGAAATTAAAGCTTTTGCCAATGACATACAATGTTAGAGCTATGTGTGTGTAGTATTTACTTTGCTCCCTAAGTTTGCACACCTAGGGTGCAACGTAAGATGTTCGCGTGTGTGTATGTATATATTGTTACTTTGCACTCCAAATGCGCACGCTTAGGGTGCAAGGTAACATGTTCGCATATATATATATATATATAGAGAGAGAGAGGAGAGGGGGAGGGAGGGGGTAAATGCAAATAAATTTTAACCAAATAAAAATTATTTGGTTAAATCTTTCATCTTTTTAATTTTTAGCTTTTATTTTTATAAATTTGGATTTACGAGCTTGTCCATAAGTTTGATGAGGAATTGGACTTGTAACTGTGTGAGTGTTTATATGTATGCACATGCCTACAGCCTATTTCATATTGTACAAGAAGAGGAATCTAATTCTCTAATCACTATCATCACCAAATCTAATTAAATTTAGATATGAAATATATTTATTATTTTTAAAAATTAATAATATTATTTTGAAAATAAATAAGAAACGAGTTTTGTATCATATTCGAATGAGTATTAGAGCATCAACGGTTGAACTCTCTTTTGTTATCATATTCAATCAAAAATAACGAATGTCATATATATCTCTTTAATATCAATAAATCTCTTAATAACTTCTTCACGAGCCATGCTCTTTTTTATTATATATTTTTTATCTCTCTTTCCTATTTTACATTATATTTAAAAATAATATTTTTAAATATTTAATTAAAAAGTTATTTAATTTTTTTAATATTAAAAAAGGTTATTTAAATCTTTTAATTAAAAAAATAAGCTAACCCTCTTACAGTGAGAGGGAGCTCTTTTAGATCCGTTAGCGTGGCAATGGAGCTCCGGAAGCTCTTATTTTTTTTATTTAAAATAATTAACATTTTTTTTGTAATAATGAAATGAAATGAAATGAAATTTCCCTGCATAAAAGACACGGCCTTGTCGCTCTTTTTTCTTCTCCACTAATCCATATGGCGGGCGGGCGGGCGGGCGGCGGCGGCGGAAGGAGTCGCGCTTACCACATAGCGAGGGCAAGCGTCGCGCTGTTTTCTGCCAGGAGGTACGCCATCACCATCATCTTCGCCGTCGTCTACTGCAGCCGGAATCGATTACTCGCTCCATTTCTTCATTCTGCTCTTTGTTAGGGTTCGAGCGGATCGACACCGCCGAGTTCGGTGAATTCGAGGTGATTTGGGTCCGCCGTCTTCCTCTCTGCATCTCGTCGAGAAGGATCCCAAGTCGAAGCTCCCCGAAATACCATCGTCTGTCCTTGATCCAAGCGCCCTCCCGATCGGCGTCTCCAACCATGATGCTTGTGTACAATCTTTGAAGGCTCGATCTTTGCTGACATTATTCTGCTTTCGCTCCTTCAATTGTTTGTTAAGGTAGTTCCGAGTAGTATGTCATAAATTTAGTATCTTTATAGTCTGAGGTGATTCTGCTGCTTTGATAGTCTGAGAGGGGATGATATATAGTAGTAGTAAGACGTGAAACGTAATTAAACATATGGGGCAAGGATTGTCTATTTCATGGACAATGTGCTTTGTTGGTGGCTGAGGGTGGAATGTCTAGAAGATTATAGCTAGCTCTGAAACAAGGATTGCTCATGACTCAGCATTGATGCTTAGAATAAAGGAATAAACGAAAATGAAAAAGAAAAAAGCAGAGGAATCAACTAAAAAGTGTGGGAAAAAAGAGGTATGAGATTTTCTTTTTCTTTGTACCACGGTAAAAGGGGAGAAAAGAAAATGAATATTATTCCTTTTCTGAGAAAATGGAAGTGGAAAACCTATCTAAATATTTGATAAGATAAACAAATAGAAAAAGGAAAAACATCGGAGATGCAGACCCTTAGAGTTTTCTGTTGGTGACCATGTTTTTTTTCGAGTTTCACCCACGAAGAGGGTGAAACGTTTTGGTCTCAGAGGTAAGCTAGCTCCACAGTATATCGGTCCGTTTCAGATTTTGGAGAGGATTGGAGCTGTAGCTTACCGCCTTGCTCTTCCACCGTCTTTGGCCGCGTCCATGACGTGTTCCATGTATCCATGTTGAGAGGTTATGTGCCAGACCCCACTCATATTTTATCTGAGGTACCTGTTCCGCTCCAGCCTGACGCTACTTAGGAGGAGGTACCTGTACGGATTCTGGGTTTCTGGGAGCGTCAGCTGCGGAACAAGACAATCCGGCTGGTCAGGGTCGGATGGCAGCATCACTCGGATACAGAGGCTACTTGGGAGCTTGAGGATACTATCCAAGCTCGATATCCCCATTTATTCGACTGAGGTATGAACTGTTAGATCATTTCAGTATACGTACTTCATATATACTGTTGTTAGTATCTACTATTGGCAAGGATAAATTTGGGGACCAAATTTTTGTGAGTGGGGGAGAATGTTAGAATTTGATAAATCTTAAGGGCTAAAAAGAAAATTTACCTAAATTAGGGACTCAAGTGCAATAGCCTAAGTTGGAGGGGCAAATTAGGAAGAGGAATTAGCCTTAAGTTCTCCCTCTGGGCCGAAACCGATCACAAAACCTAATCGTGATTCCTCATTTCCCTTTTTCTCCGCCGACTCCACTCGATTGACGATCGACGGAAATCGCGCGACGACCACCTTTTCCTTACGCGATCGGCAACGACGATCCCTCGTGTCTCCTTCCGTGACCGGAGTTAGCGATCCTGTGAGCCGTCTTCTTCATATCGTGCCGGAGGTAAGGGTTGTTTCCCCCAAATCTCGCGAGTGTCATTGGAGGTTGATTCGCTGTTTGAGTCGAGGTCTCAAGGCAATTTCTTGGCAGATCGGAGGTTCTCGGCTGAGGGGATTGAAGGGATCATCGGAGTTGTGGGGTTGCGATTGGGCACGACTCAGGTAAGAATTGATTTTGGTAGATTGTTTTGTTTTGTTGTGTTGCTCAGTTGGATCAGTTTCTGAGTAGGTGAGGGAAGTTGGTTTTAGATTTCCATTGTGTGGTGGATTGGTTTCTCTCGATAGGGAATTTGGAGGAGTTCCTATTCTTCTTCAGTTGGATCGGGAGGTGATGACTTTATTGCTGGTAATTTGGAGTTGGATTTAGTATCGGTTCCTTTATTTGGAACAATTACCATGTAGCTCTAAGAATTAGATTGGGATGAACTGTGAACTCGTTGTGTGTTCTTGTGTTTTTTTTTTACTGTGAGTTGGGATCTAGAGCTCCTTTGTGTTTGATCGATTTGGGTTGGAATGTGGTAATCGGTTTTGTTTCTGGGTTCTGGGTTGGATTATTGGTGTCTGCCGTGGGTTATTTTTGGAGTCAGATCAATGGAGGTTAGCTAACCTATCCTAGCTTGATTTGGGTCAGATTAATTTGATTAGGGTTAGACTGAACCTAGGTTGGGTCTAAGTTCTATAACTCGGGAAAATTTTGGTTTTAACTTGATACGGTTAAATACTTAGTTTAGCTAATTATTGTTATATGTAGCTAAACTGATGTTATGATACAGGGCATTGACACGGCCATTTGGATTCCACTTGCGGCGGATATTATTTCAGACGGGGGTTTCTCTTCGCTCACTATTTACTATATCGGAGGCGGGTACCTCTGACTTATCTTTTAGATTAGTCATAGTTGATATGCTTGATATGCTATGTTTAGCGGTAGGGTAATGTAGTATTTTATACCTGCTTTACCTTGGCTGATACTGTTTATGATATACCTGGCATGCGATACATACACCTTTAGGATCTAGGCCATGGTGCATTATTTATGATCCTTGCATATCATGTTGATATAGGTGGATTAGATAGTGGATGCTGTTTGACCAGAGTCATGCATCATCGTGCACTGTGCATCACTGTCGATCAATGGCCCCTTATGGGTGAGTCAGGCTGACAGTCATACTGACCTATCCATACGACCACTCATGGGTTAGTGGTTGACGGGGTATGGGTAGTGTGCTCTGTGCTGCTCCGCTCATGCACTCATGGGTTAGTGAATCGGAGCGTGGTAGCAGGCAGAGGTCCCTCCTTGAGTAGTCCATACACCAGAAGTTGAGAGAGAGTGGTCTCTCCCCCATTTATATACACGGGGTAGGTGTTAACACTCAGATAGAGATATCCTTCAGAGATGGCCTGGGACTGATAGTGATATAGCCAGGATAGGTGATAGTCTGGGGCTGATAGAGATATCGCCAGGATAGGTTTTGGCCTGGGGCTATTAGTGATATCTCCAGGATAGGTCATGGAGTAGGGGTGTTACGCCGGCAGCATACCGTCTACTCGGTTGCTCAGGAGTAGCGACGGCAGAGTACGGACGGCAGTCATAGCTCTACGCCGGAGGGTGGCCTCCGCTCAGCTTCCTCCCGTATATAGGTGACGATGTCTGACCGGCGACAGAGGTGACCATGTCATTGCACCATGTGCATACGCATCTTTTGCACTTGCCTGTGCTTGTTATACTTGGATGTTACATATGATTGACATGCACATACAGGAAACCCTTATGCCAGTTTCGATGACTCAGCTACATTGGTATGGTGTTTCTATTCCTGTTCCAGTTATGTTTACCACTGCATGTACCTGTATTATTTCGATTTCCTGTTACTCTATTGCTAGCTTGGACTATCATGTATATCTGATGAGATATTCGCTGAGTATTGTTACTCACCCCATTAGCTCCCTGTTTTTATTTCAGGATGCTTGTCTGAAGCGCCCGGCAGCCTGTCCCAGTTCGCGTATTTCTTCGAGATGACTCCGGGATGTTTCCTTTACTTTGTAGTGGTACATGTTGGTACCCATTTTCTGTTTCTGTTACTTTATTTTTCCGCTGCTGTATTCGTGTTTGGTCGTGTCCTTTTTATACGACGGTATAGTTGTGCTTTTGTGAGCCATGGAGGTCTTGTGCTTTGCGTTTGTCGTAAGTTGTACCGGTACGCAGCTTTTATCGTCGTCTCGCTTTCGTGTATTTCAGACGGTTGTTCCAGCCCTATAGGCTGGGGTACAGTCGACTGAGGTGGTCGTAGATGTTTGGTTTTCGAATTGTTCATCGGTCGAGGGAGTGACAGTCCGGTCGATATCGGACGGGCAGCTCCTCGGGGCGTGACAGAGAGGGGATGATAGTAGTAGTAAGACGTGAAACGTAATTAAACATATGGGGCAAGGATTGTCTATTTCATGGGCAATGTGCTTTGTTGGTCGCTGAGGGTGGAATGTCTAGAAGATTATAGCTAGCTCTGAAACAAGGATTGCTCATGACTCAGAATAAAGGAATAAACGAAAATGAAAAAGTAAAAGGCAGAGGAATCAATTAGAAAGTGTGGAAAAAAAGAGGTATGAGATTTTCTTTTTCTTTGTACTACGGTAAAAGTGGAGAAAAGAAAATGAATATTATTCCTTTTCTGAGAAAATGGAAGTGGAAAACCTATCTAAATATTTGATAAGATAAACAAATAGAAAAAGGAAAAACAAGTGTATTGCATGGATGGCATGCCAGACAACACAAACATAATATGAACTATAAAATTGATGCTTTATGTTCAGAAATAAAAAATACTTGCCATAAGTATTAAATTGTGGGGTTTATTAGTTGATTAGATGACAATTTAAGGAGTGTTTGGGAGAGCTTCTGTTACTAGCTTTTTAGATTCTGGCTATATAGAATCATTTTTGAATGTTTGGGAAGGCTAGATTCTGCTTTAGCTTCTGTTATTTTTGCTCAGAAATTAGAAGCAAGAATTTGATTCTTCTATCTGCTTCTGTTTTTTTATTTATAATATAACATTAAAAAATAATATTTATATCCTTAAATAATATAACATTTTACTTGATTGCCACTTGACCTAATTTTATCTCCTCAATAACATTGTACTAATATTTATTTTTAAATAAAATTTTATATTTTTAAATAAAATTTTATATTTTTATAAAATTTCAATCATATTTTACATTTTCAGAATTATATATATATATATATATATTATATTTATATAAATTATATTATTTTTTTATTTTTTATTTTTTATTAATTTTATATATTTTTTCAAATATTCAAATTATAAAAAAATAATTTTAATACTATATTTAAAATATAATAATAATTATATCACTATTTAAAATATAATAATAATTACGTGAATAAATTATTGATAGTATCGAAATTATATTTAAATAATTAAAAAATGATTAATTTATATAATTTAAGGATATTATTGTCATTCAATTAAAAATTAAGATTGGAAGCAATTATTCTCCCAAACACTCAAACTTTATCTTGTATCGGCTTTTGGCTTCTATTTTCAAACACTGCTTACTTTAGTTTCTTACTAACTTCAAGATAATCACTACAAGAATCACTTTTCAAGAAATAAAAGCTCTTCCAAACATTCCTTTAGACGGTTAAACTTTGCCTTGCATTAGCTAATGCTTCTTAGTTATGGTAAAAACATCTCTAGCTTTATACTTGTCTTTTGTTTTTTCCACCAGGTATTTGTTGGATTTTATATGTTGCAAACAAGCAAAACCCTTGTTGGTTGTTCACTTGTTCTGGGTTGTTATATCAGTTTGACCCTAAACTGCATTTATTTGAATGGATTATATGGTTTCATTCAATCTACGAGTTTATCTCATCCACATGATCAAAGAACACATGTTTGCTGCTGCTAGTTTGTTGCTAATTCCAGCAATTTTTACTGCATTTTTGCTACCAGAATGATGTTGCAAGTGCAAATTTCGACAAACAAGTCTATTTCCACCAAAGGAAATAATAGTTTCCCTTCCTTTGATCTTTCTGATAATTCAATCTGTCTTTTAAAACCATTTCGTCCAGTTCTTCGCATAAAGAAAGTCTGATTCCGATTTCATAATTTTGCAGGTAATAATGGATTGGAAGTAGGTAGTGGGTGAGCAGTTAACCTCAAAGAAGAGCAATAACGATGGTGCCTCGGACCCTCGCTGCTGTGGTTAGTGAATATTATAACCAACCTTGCATATTCTATACTAGTTCGTGATGGGACTATCCATGCTTTCCTTTTCTCCTTGTTTATCAACAGCGTTGATCCTATCGATAAGTGAAGAAGGTTCGCATTCGAATGACTCGGTTTGACCAAGATGACCCGATTTACAGTAGCGCGGGGGTCGGAACCGAGCATGGATGCTAATTGTACACAAGTGGCTCTGATCGTAGCAAAACAAGAGCACACAAAGGAGGAGAAGAGATTTCAACTACTGGAACCTCTTTTTTGGAGCCCCAAGGGGGGTTTATATAGGGGATGGGAAGCCCTCTGCCCTGTCAGAGCTGTCTTGTCTCATTAAGAACTGGTCAGTTGGCAGACTTGACTAATGACAGCTTTAGTTTCTCTGTGAGGCTGCCACAGTCGCTTGACAACCTGTCCTAATTGTCTCCTTCTGACCCTCATTAATGTTTTGCGACTCTGCCAGGTCATGATTGTGTTAGAAATCCCTTCCTTATAATGGGGAGATTCAGAGAATCTTTTTGCTGGTGGGGCCGCTCGGTTTCTCAGGATCATCCAGTCGGGCGAGTATGAGCTTATCGAATCCTTGCTGGGCGGGCGAAGAGGGTCAGTCAGATAAACCTAACCTCTCTACTACTTACTTGCTCAGAACGGGCTCGAAGTGCCCACTCCCGGATGCCCGACCGAGGACGCCCGATCGGGTGTTCCCGATCAAGAATTACCGACCAGGAGAGCCCGACTGGGAGGGCCCGACCGGGAGAACCTGATCGGGAGGGCCCGATCGGGAGAACCCGACCGAGAGGTCCCGACCGGGAGAACCCGACTGAGAGGTTGATTTTGTGCTGAGTACTTCCCTAACCAGGGGCCTGACAGGTGCTTCTAACATTGCCCGACTGAAATTGCCCGACCTGGAACGCCCGACTGGGTGTTGTTGCCAGACCTCCCAATCCAGGTGACCTCAATCCCTGAGCGCTCAAGCCGGATTGGCTTCTGATACCTTTGACCATCTTGGCCCGACCTAAAATCGACCTGATTCGCCGCACCCGACCGAGACTCGACCCGACCGGAGACTGAATCCGACCAACTTCATATGACCAGGACCTGATCCGATCCGACCGGGCTCCCGGTCAACTCAAAAAACCTATCCGACCGGAGCAAGCGCCATATCAAAAAACTAGATGAATTTTTTGGTTAGTGCATCCAGTTTTCTTCCCCATCAGAACGATAAACATGTGATCAAACACACGTATTCAAACAAAAAAGGCCGCAAAAGCCTTTCTCGAATTAAACCATGAAGAACAATTTGATTCTTTTCTGATAAGGATTAGAAATGGACGGTGACTGTGATTGCAACCCCAACAAAACATGCCAAAAACACCTGAGTCATAAGATTTCCTTTCAGAAAGAGGTGCTGTTCGACAAAACTTGATTATTGCTTCTTATCACTCTCAATCATTTGAGGTCTCCATCATCTGATTAGTAAACGATACTGATAATGGCCGCTCGTCGAGTGGGGATGGACTATCATAAATTGTTCTCTGAACTTTGTTGATCATGAAAACCAGGTCAAGATGGTGGCAGGTGAAACTGATCTTTCCACTTCAAATACAATTCGAGTTGCCATAGTCAACGAACGATCTGTTTGTGTTCATAATTTTTCGTCCTGGTAATTACAATCTGAGAAAAATATTTTCTGAGATTTTTATAGAAATGGATGGAGCTGTGGCAACAAACAATCCAAGAAATCAATGGCGCGACCGCGATCAGAAAACCTCAACGATCGCCGTGAAGAGCCACAACAAGATCACGAGGACGGCGTCCGGCGGCGGCGCCGCCGACGCCGCCACGCCATTTGACACAATCTGGATCGTAAAGTTACACTCCGGCGTCGACGGATCCTGCGTCGTCTCCACCGCCAGCCCCTGGAAGTTGCAGCTCGGCGCTTGTTGGTTCTGCACCTGGAAATACATATTAAAGGCGAAGGACGCATTCCCGTTCGCATCCAGCCCATTGCAGCTCGACCCGTACCCCAGCGCCGTGCAATCCGACCTCGAGCACGCGTAGTTGATATTGTCCCCGAGCTTGCTGACGTCGCCGGCGCCGCCGGCGGCGAAGACGCACCACCTCTTCGGCAGATACTGCACGTTGCTGGCCGCCACCGGTAGCACCTCGTTCCCCTGCCCGGAATCCAGCGCGAACTTCGGCTGCCCGTCGTACTTGAAGATCCCCCAGTGGCGCTCGAAGTTCCCCGGCGCGATGCTCTTGGCGTCCTCGTCGATCAAGCTGAACATGTACACCTCCACGTACTGGTTCGGCCGCCGCGGCGTCCCCTGGGTCGCCGCCAGCTTCCGCAGCAGCCCGTTGTAGAACCGCTGCGCGTACGCCGTCTTCGCGTTCACGTCGCCGTCGGTCGGCCAGCCCACCTCCCCCACGATGATCGGCAAGTTCCCCAACCCCACCGCCGTCAGAGCAGACACCAGCGTGTCGAAGTTGGCGTCGAACACGTTGTTGTATTGGATCCCGTTGCTGTCGACCACCGGCGAGGACGTCCCGTCGAAGAAGGCGTAGTCGACGGGGAAGTTGGGGTTGTCGTAGAGGCTGATGAAGGGATAGATGTTCACGGTGAACGGCGAGCCGGAGTAGTTGAGGAACGACACGATTTGAGTCATAAGCTCGCTGATGTCGGCGCGGAAGCGGCCTGCAGAGGGCACCGGATTGCTCGTCGGAGAGTTGTACACGTCGGCGTTCAGCGGGACGGTGGCCTTGATGCTGTCGCCGACGCCGGCGCTGTCGAGGGCGGCCTGCACGTTCTGCAGCGCCGGCAATGTAATATTCAAAAACGAGCCGTTGTAAGTCGTCAGAAAAGGCTCGTTTCCGACGGCAACGTATCTGAAATCAAAACTCTCATCATCATCTTTCTTTTTGCCCTTTTTGATCGATAATAATCTGCAAATTCATTTCGATCGATCAAACTACTACTCACTTGATCTTGACGCCTCCCTGGAAATTGTAGCGAGTGACGTTGTGCTTCACCCATTGCCTGGCGGTGTCGTAGTCGATCATGTAGCCGAGCATGTTATTCGGAATGGCGACCATGACCTCGATTCCAGAGCCGGAGAGGGCGTTCATGGTGGCGGCGTCAGCATCGAAGATCTTCACCTTACCGATTCCA
Organism: Boesenbergia rotunda; assembly: GCA_024364735.1. Taxonomy (NCBI): domain Eukaryota; kingdom Viridiplantae; phylum Streptophyta; class Magnoliopsida; order Zingiberales; family Zingiberaceae; genus Boesenbergia; species Boesenbergia rotunda. The sequence continues at coordinate 239,062 of JAGFNQ010005056.1, read as the reverse complement.
TTCGCCTTCAGCATCTGCACCACGATCTTCGGAGGCAAAGGATGCGACGCCATCGTTCCCCAGTTCACCCCCAATCCGTCGACCCACCCAGAACATACTCCCACAAGGACGACGAGGCAGACAGAGATCCTGCAATCCGACATAATTCCGACCAAATCTATCCAAAAAAACAATATCAGCTTTCAAAAACTGAGAAGCCGAGAAGAGTGGAGGAAATAGGAATTATTGATCAGGGGAACAATAACAGAATAGAGGAAATGGTTTAAGTTTGAATTCAACATAGAGGAACAAATGATCTACTCCTCTTTCCTTTTGTGTGGCAAGACAGGGACAGGAGATAAGCTAAAATAACAGAATAGAACAAGAGCCACAGGAAGAAAAAGTCAAGCAGATGAAACATAGCTGATCGCACACCGAGGACGTTCTCAAAGAGATGGAATTGCAGAGGAGTGAACAGAGTAGGCATCTAAAGATCACGGAAACCGTCCGTCGATCGCCGCGATAGCACTGAATTCTGCAAAATATTCTCTGAGATCTACAGCTTGGGAATACAGAGAAAACAAGTTACAAAGATCCAGCATTTATCGTGAGCCGAGCGCAGCAGATCGAAGACCGAAAACTTGTTCGAAAGTCAGGAGCAAGAAAACTGTGAGAGGATTAAGAAAGGAAAAGGTCGGAGCTTTTGAGATGATCTTGAGACGATTCCCACTGCGCAAAAGTGGCAGGAAAGGTTTCAGCTTTTGACGCACTCCGCTTCCGCTCATTCGATTCGATCCGATTCGATTTGGGCATGAGAGGGGAGGGAGATCAGATCGCGGGAGGAAGAGGCAATCAGGCGGCGGTGGCAATTCTTCGCTGGAGAAGGAAATTTCGAAGGAGGGTGGGGGTAAAATGGTCATTTAACTGATGGCCGATGTGATTTAAGGGCGAAAACCAGTTGGATTCCCACACGAGCCGACGTGGCGGATTTATCCGTATTTAGCTGCGGCGGCAACCCACGTTGCGGCGGGTACCGGGACCGGTCGTGACGGCGACTCTGTTATATTCTAAAATTTCGGCCGTTATCTACCTGTCTTGTGATTTAGTGGCGGTGGAATCTGATGCGGTTTTGGGATTTGTGAAGCAACCGACACGAGGACGAGGAAGGAGAATCCAATTTAAGTAAAATATGATTAACCTATTTTGTACTAATATTATTAATTATATGACATAAGTTTAAGTTTTTTAGTTTCAATTTAACTTTTTAGCATTCGTATTGCTTTTGGGGATTTAGAGGAATGTAACTTTCTAGTAGATCCGATTCCTAATGGGACGATTCAAAATTATCGGTTTCATAATTTAGAATCGTCAATTCGAGACTAATCTATTCAAGGATTAATACGAAAAAGATAAATCACGGTGATTACTAGTCTGAATATTATGACTAATACGTGGGGAGAACGGACACACTGATTTAGACACGAGTTTGTTCAATTGCGGATTTGTTATTGTGCAAATTCGAAGCATCTGAATTGAATCTAGATGCCCTGAATCAATCCAGACACCTAGATTCAAATCCAAGATTATATATATATTTTTATTTTTTTTAGAGATATTATATGTATTTAGGGATTAAGATTTTAATATTTATAGGTTAAATTATAGTAAGTTTAAATCAATAAAATTTTTCTTCTAAAGTTCAATCTTTTCTCTTGGATTATAGTGTTCATTTTAGATACTTATGAGATATATTATATATATTTAACTTTTAAGATTATAGAATTTAAGGGTTGAGTAATAGTAGGTTTAAACCAATAAGATTTTCCTCAAGGGTTCATTATTTCTTTTTGGCTTATAGTGTCTAAAATAAATTTTTTTAGATATTTACGGGGTATATTATAAGATTAAGAAATTATTTATAAAAAAAATTGATCCAGGCGCTTAGATAGTCGGCATGCATAGGTGTGCAACGATTGATCCACAGCGAATCTCCTCTCTCTCTCTCTATATGTAACTTATTAGACTGACAAGTTGAAATCATCCATCCAATAAGTTAATGAACTCATGAATCTTAACCGACCCGATAAGGTACCAGACCCATTACGATTCAAGTTCATAACTCGGATCAATGAGTAGCCAACCCATCGACTCGATGAACCAAATCTAACCCGGAGTCAAATCTACTTTCGAGTAGTTTGTTAACAACCACACCAGTATAGATTGAATGTGTTTCATCCCTAATTAATTAATTACAAAGTAATTATGGATTACTTATTTATCCTGTCGTGAAGTAAGGTGGACTCTCAAGAGAACGCAGTCTCCCGAAGATCACGAGCTACTGAGGCTGGCTTTGACCTGTAAGGAAAGGACCGTTAGCGAATCTGCCGAGAAAAGTCTCCGGCAAGGCACTCCGACGGTCAAGTCAGTCTCCGGTGGTGGAGGAGCAAAAGCAATGGAACAATAGCAAAAACAATATTGTGCGTATCTAAGGGACGAGGAGTGGAGAGACTTATATAGCCGAGAGAGCCGACAACTTCTGCCCGACCCACCATTCCATACCGTAAGCGAGCGCAAGGCAGGGGTGTGGCCTGTGTTGGCAAGGTGAGGTGGTGCATGCCCAAATAAGGCAAGGGTCACTGCCGGCTCGTTAATGTGCATCGCCAGGCGCCGCTCGGCCTGACAAGAACGCAAGTGGTCGTGGTACGGGGTGGCAGGGGAATCAAGTATCGGTGGAATATCCGCTATTTGGGCCTGAATGATGTCAGATCTGCGCCGACCCCGTACTTCTTCTGCTAGTCCTGTGTCGGGGAGCGGGTGTTCATGTGGAACACGACAAAACCTTGAATGCCAGTGCTAGTTGGCGACTTGGTGTCGACTGGCGCCTTAGAATGCTGGTGCCGACTGGGGGCTGGGCACGAATTCGGGCTCGCGGGCCATTATCACCGAGAGTAATTATGCTTCCCGAATCAGAGTGTGTCCGAGTGGCCATACCCCAGCTGGGTCCGAAGTGAATCGGCTGGAGGCTTGGTACCCTCGCTACCTGGGTCTTCAATGCAAGGGAGTTTTGGAGCGCCGGTCGAGGTTCCTCTAACTCGAGCCCTTGCCTTCGTGAAACGTCGGGGCTTAGTCATCCAGTGACTCAGAAATTATTACCTGATCGAGGTTGAGATGAATCGGTCGTTTGAACTACCCCTCTGATGGGCCCTCGAGGGCTTTTGACCCAAACCCCCGCTAATGGGGTGCTAGGATGACCGACCCACTTATCCGCGCAATGGGCCAAACCCATAAACATAAGCCGGGATCACTTATTATCTTAAAACAGTCATTCTAAATTCAAAAAAGATATTTTTTAAAAAATATATATTATTTCTTAACACATTTGATAGTGTAATTGCTAACCAAACAAATAAAGCAAGTTTTTCATGCTAAACAAGGAGTATGATAAGCCAGTTGAATTTATACAAAACTGTATTATAGAATATGGTTACCTATTTAACTTTATCATGAAGTTTGTAGAAGGTGATTAGTTATTTTGTATTTAATAGATTAGTAATTAATCTGTTATTTGCCGAACAAATTAAAAATATAATAAATTAATCATGTAGAATAAAATTTTATAAGGAAGTGTAAACTTATAAAGTGTTTGTTTCGTAATTAATTTTTAAATCGACATTATCTACTTAGTCAATGAAACGCTAATAGATTTTTTTTTACGTGTGAGATTTGTTATATCAGTATATAATATATGATAGATTAATTATTCGGAAACTGCTTGATAGATTTGCTGAAAGCATAAGATATATGATAAATTAGATATATTTACAAATATTTGATAGATTTGTAAAAATTTGTAAAGTGCATGGAGCATGGAACATTTAGTGACTAACTATACAAAAATTACGAACTTTTTTTTACCAAAAACATTTATTAATATTTAACAACTGTATTTTAACAACGATATATACTCGTTAAGGAGTATTTTAATATCAGTATTTTTTAAAGATTTTTTTTTAAAAAAAAATGGCTTCATTATTAAACTGGATAAGGACAAAACAGAATGCACCAGCCGGGAATCGAACCCGGGTCTGTAACGTGGCAGGGTACTATTCTACCACTAGACCACTGGTGCTAGTTGTTTGTGTTGGCAAGTTAAACTCTAGTGGATAGTTATTATCTGTGCATTTGACAAAAGATGCCGAATTTACTTACCATGAAATGGTGGCAGCTGGAGCAGATTCAAGTTTTGATTTGAGGATCACATACTAAATGACGAATAATTAGTATAGATGATAAAAGACCATTCGCTCGTAATAATTTATATATGTGAATTTAGATGAGGAAGCTAACCAGATCATTTAGTTATATGTGAATTTAGTATAGGTGATAAAAGACCATTCACTGTATTAATTTGCCTGAATCAGGTAGCCTAATTTAGATTAAAAAAAGACACACATACACCTCCTAGAAAATTAAATAATTGCCGGGGATAATGTTATTGGAGAAAATAAATATATCATTAAACAGCATAACATGTCGACAAACAGATTATCAGTGTGCAAGAGACAAAATTGGACTTAGAGAAATCACTGGTTCTCTAAGATGTTTTCTTCTTTTTTTCCCTCAAAATGAAGTTACAAGTCCTATACCGAGCTCCTCTGCTAGCTCGTCCCACAACGGAAGGAGAGTCAGCACCACCAGGAAGGTGGCTATTATCACAGCAGTTCTTCGCCATGCTCCCACTTCGGACACATCATTCAAGCAAGGCTTCTCCGGGGTCCTCTGGATTCATTGCATATTCTTTTAAGGAAAGTTAGGAACTTAAACAACAACAAGAAGTTCAAGGACGATCTTTTTCTAACCTGGCAAATTAGTACGTACAGGCCCCAAGGAAGTGAGAGGTCTCCACCAAGCTTCAAAAAGTCAAAAAGAAACTATGCTCAAATTAAATACATACTAGATTCTACAACACCAATGGGATGTTGGTTTGTGTGGTTGGTTTCGTATCCTTCTACAACAGTCAAGAAGAAGATGATTACATACCACTCCCAGACCAAGCAAGGAATATGTGGCCAAGCCAAAGCTAAGCAGTGCATTTTTCCCAAAAGCACCCTGCATGAAGAAGTTTAATCAAGTTAATAATGAAAAAGAAAAAAAAAAGGAGTAGACGACGCTGAATGATGTATTGAACAAAAGAATATTAACATGCATTGAATATATATAACTTATCACAGGCTTTCTCGGGTGCATAGATGGTTTCATATTTCAAGTCAATGTGCTGCTTAGCCTAAAGATGCAAGCGGTACCTGTATTGCCCTTCCTCCATCAAGGCACCCCACAGGAAGCATATTAAATGCTGAGGTGGTCAAACCACACCTGTAGTTAAATAAATAAAACCAGAAATTAGGAATTTAGAATGCACATATATGCACGATGAAATGGAAATGAGAGATGGTGCTTCACCAGCCAGCAATTACAAGGGGGTGGACTGAGACATTTGCAGCATGCATAGCACTGCGAACTTATACAAGCTAATGCATTAGTAAACATAATCATAGCATGACAAGAAAATATTAAAGATAAGGACCATTTCAATTTGTGTAAAAATGCTTGTATGGTGGCACTGCAATAACACGATATAGAGGAGGGGTAAAAAGAAAAAAGAAAAACAATATGGCCGTTACAATCTCAGTATCTCAAACCGCAGAAATGAAACACTCCAGTATCACTTGAATAACCTACAGTTTTTGGAATTTTTTAAGTACCTCAAATCACGATACAGCTACACTGAACAACTATTTTGAAGTTATGGATAACTACAGACACAGTTGCAAGTTAACCATTTTTGAACTTGACGATGCAAATGGCCAAATTAGACAGCCAACTATATAGACAAACATCACTTCATGGTCACATATAGGAACCTCCTAAAATCTCTTTGGTACATAAGTAGTCTTAATCTGTTCGAGCCTAGAGACACCTTTAATTCAGTACTGACATGACCATACAGATGTGCGAAAGAAACTAAAAACTACCAACAAAGTTTTGAACAGTGAATAACATAGATCAGCTAGAGCAGTATACATCAAAAAAGGTAGCAAGCAATTTGAGGTTACCAATTAGTAAAAGCATATGCACTAGGTGCGGCAAAAACAAGGGGTGCTATAAATTTAAGAAATTAGCCAATGCTGCATTCTTTTTTGACCAAATAAACAATTTAATAATAGTTTATATTTCAATGTTTCATCATAAAATAAATGGAATAGCATACGTATAGCCAAGTGTAGCTCTGCTGATCAGTCCAAGAAGCAGTGAGCCCTGAAATAGCATGCTAGGGACCTGTACTAGATCTCCTGCTGCAGCTGGATTTGAGGATAACAGCAAGCCAACAAAAAACATTGAAAAGGAAAGTGCAGCACCAGCCAATGGACCAGCCATTGAGACATCAACCTTGGTCTTTCGATCAGGAAGAATAGATTTGAACTGCAGGAGTTAATACCAAAACATGAGCAGTAGAGGAAATGTATGGCAACAAAGGAAATACTGACTCAAGGTTTAGTCTAAACATACTACTGAATGAATGAAGAAAAGTAGAAAATATTGGCATGTCAATATACGAAATCCTATGCGATTGCTTTTGACAGGCAATATAATGATGAGGTGTTGCATCCATGCAAAGAAATTTATGGTTAGCTAAGAACTTGAAACAGCTTTTGCAAAAATACAATTCAGCGTGTGTAATGATTAGCTATGCCACTAGTTTCAGCAATGAATAACAACACATGATTATCATCCGGAGTATCTGATGCTCTTTAATGACAACTGTGGTCATGTAAGAATCACCTAGATAATTAATATTTAAAAAAAATAGAAAAAAAAAGCAAACTGGTATATAGTCGGGCAATAAATTGACAAAGACAGTAGTACCGAATTTAATAATAAGGTTCATAACTTTATTGAAATTCCTGATGGATGGGATGCAAACGCCAACCTGAGTTATAGCACCAAAATTTCCAAGGCTAATGTTTGGGATGAAGAAAGGGATACTCAATTTCACTTTCTTTGGGAATGCTGCTAAAAAATGTCCAACCTCCTGCAAAGATAACACAAGCACGCCTCATTATCCTATATAAAAGATATTGCAGATTTAGCTTCTATAACAATTAGAAGACGTCCAAAACATGAAATGCAGTTCTAAAAGACAGCATGAGAAGGTAGTCTTCCCTTTAGCTTTACATGAATGCTGGTTCCGAAGAACACCATGCAGTTTTTGCAGTCATCATTTTCTAACTCTACAACGCAGAAAAGGTTTATCATGATCTAAATTTCAACTAGTAGACGCATTTTGTATTAAAACATTCAGAATCAATGGAGACTTTATTTTTGAAAAGAGTGCTGAAGAAGGGTGAAACTGAAATGATATCAGCAGCATTAATTACATTGAAAGTATGTGTGTACAATATCTACAACTATTGGTTATGATACTAAAGGAATTTCAATAGTGGCAAATGACTTTCTTAAAAGAAAAGATAACAGTAAAACAGGAAGAAATACAATAAACTAAAATTTATTGTATACCCTAAATTGAACTTACATGAAACAGCTGAACACCAAGAACACCGTAAGCTAGTGGTAAAGCAGATTCCACAAAAGGGAATAGTTTCTGCATATCAGGTGGTTCTGTAGCATTTGGATCTGTAAAGTACTTGACTACCTCTGGTGGAAGAGAATTTATCTGTTATTTATAAATATTAATGCTTCAGCACCATCCAAATTTACTCACAACTACGATTAGAAATGTCAAGAATAAATGTACCTGAGATGCAATTCCCAGCTCCACACAGGAGCCTATGGTTAACACAAAGAGAAGGAGAGCAATAACATATTGCCATAATGTTGTGGGTCCAGGCTCAGAAACTTCTTTCCTCAGCAAACCAAAACTTACACGTGGCCCACCACGTGGGTCCGGTCCTTCGGAGTTAGGTTCCTCTACCATAAATAGATTATACTTGCCTCCAGTAACTTCTTGGAGCAGCCTTTGAAGTTTGGCAAAGACATCTTCCCTTTTACCCCGTAAATTCCCCAGAAAGAGGATACCTTCCCCAAGGTCGCCAAAAGGTTCCTCTTTGGTCAGCCAAAAAGTTGAGTATCCAAAAAGTTTTTCCTTAATGAGCTTTACATCAGATGGATCCACCTTCTCAGGTCCAAGGAGTTCCAACAGCTTGTAAGAATCAACTTGAAAGCTACTATAAACTGGTCCTTCTGAGGATATCCCAGGTGTCTACAAAGAAAAAACCATACTTAGGCAATATTTATAGAAAAAATCCAAGGAAAAAAAAATAATGCCATCATATATGACAACTCGGGTAGAAGACAGATATACCTGTTTGTGAATTCCTGTGTATGTTATCTCAAGAATTACAAAGAACAAAATAAAATAGGAACTATAGTTCCAAAATGACAGAATTTTTACCTTCTAGCCATTTCTTAGTTATTATCTAAGAATAGTGAAGCCGACCTCTCCTAATGGGATAAGACTTGGTTGTTATTGTTATCATCTAAGAACAATGAGCCCAATTATCAGAAAGAACACAGACATAGCACAGAAAATTTATGCATGTTTCTATTATATTTCTTCCTCAAGTTATTCTTTTTTAAGTAGAAAAGAGAATAAATTAACATGATGCCAAAGAACTACATCCACTTTCAGGTGATTAAATTGAAGTTCAAGTGAAGCTCGTGGCCACGGCAAACTAAAATGAAACTTGGACATCAACAAATTAGGTCCTCTGCTAGTTCACTATTAGATGCAAACTTAGACAGAAGGCTAACTGATCCTTGATGAGAACAATCACTCAGTATACCAACGTCCAAACTCATTCATCCTGACCTGTAACTCAGACATCTCAAGATTCCTACTCATCAGCTAGCAAAAGATTTGACTATGGTTGTGCAACGTCTTGGAATCAAATCTCATAACCACCACTCTCTTTTTGAAATAAGGAGCTGCTATTGATCTTGGATGATTGAGCCAGTCATCCACACAAGCCCACCATGTCTCCTCCAAATAAAATGAATTGAATTTGAATCAGGATCAACTAAACTTGCTAACCTTACTAGGAAGACTATATCTATGTCAAGTAGAACTTATAGTCAAGGTAAACCAGTAACCAAACTTCAATAAACACCCCTTCGAAAAGCTTAAGGTATTAGGTTATAGGTCAATTTCATGTATGCATATCTTTCAGTTTTTTATTATTCAGGATTGTCCTTCATCTTGTTAACTCTGATCCCATATGAGAACTTTGCCCAGAATTATAATCCAAGTATCTTTTATTAAAAAAAAAGGAAAGAAAATAACAGAATGTGCTCCTAATGCACCACCTCCCCAACTTAAATTTATGTATCTGTAGTCACTAACCACCTAATCATGACACTAATGCCACACAAATTTTTGAATGGCAGAGATGGTGATTATTATCAAAATAATCCCACCATTCAAAATCTTGTAGCCACCTAGATCCAACCTCTCATAAATATTGAAGATTATAGTCACTCACATCTGCATAAGGTTAATATTTTGAGATCATAATATTTATAGTCACTGATTCACATCACACACACACACACATGACTACGATTCACTCATTTATTGATCTCACATCTGATTCTAAAAAATAAAGAGCTTCCGGGCAAAGTGTCTCGCATACTGCAGTTTGCTCTCCATCTAAAAGTGGTATAACAATGTGCAATTGGAGGAGATGGAGAACGTTTTCTACACATTGTGTCTCTTGGGAAGGAAGTAGTGTTAAAAATATGTGAGGGTGAGACTCATAATTATTAAAATAAAACTTGAGACTGAAGAATACATAAATACAAATAATAACTTAAGCTTTTGGGATAAGTGGTCATTCAATCAAATTGAAGCACAAACACGATTGTTTCTTGAGGTTCTTTGCAAAATGCCAAATGGATCAAATTGAAGGTGGAAAACGATAGTTGAAATGTAGCATGCAATGAAGAAATTTCAAATGCTCCGAGTAGACCATTGGGGGAAAAAATTGAAACATAGTATATAATAAAGCAGAAAGAAACTTAATTGGAATAAAAAATTATGTGAAAAAAGATATACCCTAGACGTCTTGTTTGCCTCCGAGTTCAGATCTTCATCGACAACAATTGACTCCACTTCTTCAGTTGACTGATTAACCGACCTTTTCTCCTCCCCTCTGCCATCGCTCCCATTGACCGAGAAACACCTTATGCCATCAAATCGCCTCCCAGATATCCACTCTCCCACCCTCCTCTTGCACAAAAAACACAACTTTCCTGAACGACTCCGCTCCGGAACCGAAATTTTCCCTTTGAAGCCGCCTCCCAAGGGAAAAGAGCGAAATCGAAGGTTCGGATTGAGGAAACAAGAACTTGGAAGCGTTCCCATGGGACCGCACCGAATTCGAGCAATGGATTACCACGACGCGAGAACGAGGGCGTCGGAGGCGGAGGACGGATTCGAGATTAGGGTTTCTGACCTACTACCAATTCCGGCGGGTGCAGAGCACGAGGAGGAGGACCTCGAGTGAATCGCAATCTCTCCGGTTGATTGTCGGAGGGAGAAGAGAGAGAGGGGGGAGGGAGAGCGCGCGAGGCAGATAAGGGTGGGACTGGAAGCCGGGAGGGGATGTTGGTTGTCGGCTTCTACTGTACTGTGGATCCCCACTACCGTTGGATCTTGTGGCTTTAACGTTAGATTGGGCAGCATTACCGTTGATTTTTTTTTGATGCAGTGTCTTCCATCAGTTGACTAATTTCGAGAATTATACGCGTATCATGTGCCAATTCAGACCAAAAATGATACAAAGCGACGTCTCAACGTAAAAAAAACGTGACATTTCAATTATAATAATTTTCAATGGATTCATCATACTCCTAGGGTATAGTTTGGTTCGGGACAACAGTTGAAAATCGTCGACGATGTCCGATCGATGATAGAACATGTATTCAAAAAATATCACATCATTCGTTGAATTTCACATTGTGAATTCACGCTTTCTATGATAGCTCAATTCAAACATCAGGCAAACTAAAACTTTAAAAGTTTGAACAATGAAGTGATACTCAGTGGTCAAATATCATCTGCCCTTACAATTTTTATTCAAAAAAGTTAGTTGTTCATGACCATATTCCATAACTTCGCAAATTTTTTTCATAATCATGTTGTGATTTTGTAGAATCATGTGATTTCCACGTAGCCCATATGGTTAAAAGTCAGTATTCAATTGTCAATCAAAATCAAGATAGGTCAGACATGATCCAAAGAAAATTGAATCCCATCTACTCAATGCATTCATCTCAAAGATTTATTCGGAGACAAGACAATTACTAAGACTTGACTTCAGTCGCTGACATCACTTCTATCTTTGCTTTGGATCTTGACATCCTCCCTGTCTTAGATCTCGGCATCATCCATGCCTTGATCTTGGCCGTCAACTCCTCCTTGCCCATCGTTCCTGTCTCAACTCCGGATCCTGACATCTTCCCTGAATTAGATGCCAACATCCTCCCTGGCTTAGATCTCGACAATATCCATGTCTCAATCTCAGATCTTGATATCATCTATTCCTCAATCTTAGATCCTGACATTGTCTCTGGCTCAATCTTAGATCTCGACATCTCCTTGACTTGGCCTCGATCATCGACATCCTCTCTGTTTCGGCCTCAGAATCCGACATCGCCCCTGTCTTGGCCTAGGATCTTGACATCTTCCGTGTCTCGACCTTAAATCCCAACATCCTCCTGTCTCGACCTTGATCGTTGACTTCGTTTATCCCAGTCAATATCAACATCATTTCCTCGTTCCTTCTCAGATCGGACCTACATTTCATAGGGCTCACTGAAAATACGTACAAAGCATGTGGATAAGGAGACAACTTAACCGCCCGATTGATCTATTTTTCCTTGAAGATACGGACAATGACTATGAATATTTCGGAATACGTAGCATATTGGATGAATGAAGAGATGGTCAAGTGGTTGTCAGATCTGATCTTCTGAATGCCCTCCTTCAAACACGTGGTACTTGATGAATGAAGAGAACTCCTATTGGATCTGGTCACTTCATGGCTCATGCAAGGATGACAAAGGAGAATGCAATATTTGACGTGAAGATGCTCTTTCTAACCGTTATAAAAACACTAAAAAGATAAGTCAAGAGGACTCTCATTTTCATTTCGGCTTACTAAACTCTCTCTTGGTTTTTCTTTTTCCTCCTCTAGTTTTATACCTTAAATAAATCTTAACTTGAGTATTAGAGTGGCTTGCCAAGATCCCTTCACAGAGTCATTCTAACTCTACGTTGAAGTGTTTTTCAGATCATCTCACTCTTCTCATCTATGATCTCCGACAATCATGTCATCATGTATGCATGATGTCAGATCTATTCCGATTGATTATCTTTTTTTTTTTTTTTTTTTTTTTTTTTTTTTTTTTTTTTTTTTTTTATTAATGGATGACTTAGATCATCCATGATATTTGGCGAAAACATTGTGTATCAGAATTCTTTGGCCAAGGTTTCATGCATGCACGTCCTGCTGCTTTGAATCATAGAACCAAATTAAGTCAGTATCTTGTCTCCGCCATGGTCAACTTGTGCTTCAAGTAAAATCCAAGACCCAGCAACCCTGCAGGCTGCCCCGCCATCTCTAGGCTTCGAGCTTTCCGACGGCGCCGGCATCGCCATTTTCTTTTGAGTACTCCTTGCGTTTTCTGCCTTCTCGGCCTGTTCCAAAACCAAGACAAACTACAATCTCTTTTATCTTTTAATCGATTACTTTAAAAAATTTATATTGGCTAAATTGTCCATCCTTCTGCCTAGAAGGAACCTTCCACTCACTTTCCTTTACCTTGGTGAAGAAGATATTGAGCTCTGATTTTGATGCATACATGAAATCCATGATTGGCCATGATTGATCATGTCTGTTCGAAAATTTACAGTGAACCTTTAATTTCATCCATGTGGAGCTACGAAGACCAACTAATTTTTACCAAGAACAAGAAATTAATGATTGGTCAAAGTTCAAAAAGATGAAGTGCCCAATCCTACCACTGCAAGGGGGAATTCAAATGAAGATGCACGGTTGACTAAAGCATAATGTTCTATTTTGTCATTTCCCTTATGATCAGTAAGCCATGCTGAGATTGTTAAATTTTCAAGATATTGGTCGGTCAATCTTTTCCTTTTTCACTTTGCTTTATGAATCTCCTAATCCATGCACCTTCAAGGCTCAACTATCATATCTATATATATATATATATACTCCTCCTCGAGTGCCTGTAAAAGCTAAGCAAATGACAGTGGAAGCAGTGGAAGAGAATTGAGTCTGAATTTAATTGGTTTTGGCCATGTCCTTTAATTTTTTTATCTTCCCCAGAGAACTGCAGTCATTGACTCCTCTGTCGTCTCTGCTTTTCTTCTCTCTATATATAGTTTACTTAGCTTCTCTATCTCCCATTCTTTAGCTTCTTCTTCGACCTTGGCCAAGATTTTCGAGCTTCACGCGAGCTGGAAGCAGGTGTTTGGAATGAAGCTTGATTCAAGATCTTTTCGAGCACGAAATTAGAGAAAAGGAAAATCAAAGAAGAAGATCTCGGACCAGGCTTCATTCCTCACCCCTTGTTTCTGAAATTTCAAGGGTAAAAAGCAAATAAGTTTAAGGTCACGGAGTCTTTTCGTAAAAATAATGAGATTCAAGGGTAAATTAGAGGGCTAAATTGGAAATTTGTCGTAGGCGACTTTTTCTTTATTTGTCGATTCTCTATAAAATCCCATTTCTTCCCAATGTCCCATTCTGTGCGTGGAGAGTGGAGCAGTGGGTCGAGCTATTATGTAATCTCTCTATCCTCTCCCTAGGTATGAATTCCTCTTTATCATTTTCTTTTTGTTTCTTAGTTTCAGTGGTACATTTCGGTCTGTTTCTTTGTTCTTCTTCGTCTTTCTTGGATCTCAGCAATGCTGTTGCCTTCTGCCTTAGCTCACGATATCTAGCAAATGCGACTTTATCTTCTTGATGTCGAAGACATTCTGGCAGGTTCCCCAGATTTTTTATTTTTTTATAGTTTTTCCATAGCTCATTTGCTATATCGGTTCAAGAACACAAAAGGGAAGAAGGAAAAGAAAAAGACGGAACCTTTACTAACTTTATTTTTCATCCCTTTTATGTTCTTGTTCTCAGTTGATTTTGTCTTCTTTATCTTCTAGTCCAATCTTTCAACAACATGGCAGAAACTCAAATTCTTCTTTTCCTGCGATCTTTTAACAGTGAGTGTACCACTTATGAACTAGATTTCAGGGAAAGCGGAAGAAGATTGACGCTTTCAGAAGATGAAAACATGTCAAATTGTTTGTGTGCTTGTGCTTCTTTTGACGTGCTGTGCGTCTCATGGAAAAGCAGACTACATGAAGTACAAGGATCCTAAACAGCCAATTAATGTTCGAATCAAGGACTTGATGCGTCGAATGACTCTTGCTGAAAAGATTGGCCAGATGACACAGATCGAGCGCAAGGTTGCATCTGCACAAGTCATGAAAGACTACTTCATAGGTAAGACAATTGCCTTAGACAATCATATGGTTTGGATGCAACAGAGTGTTTGTGTGCACCAGGTAGCGTGTTGAGTGGTGGGGGGAGTGTGCCTCGTCCTCAAGCCAGTGCTGTGGACTGGGTGAATATGGTGAACGACTTTCAGAAGGGCTCTCTGTCGACTAGGTTGGGGATTCCAATGATATATGGGATTGATGCTGTTCATGGACATAACAATGTTTATAATGCAACAATATTCCCTCACAATATTGGTCTGGGAGCTACCAGGCAAGTTCAAACTCATTTCTTACCTCAGTCAAATGAATATTTCCTGTGTTGAATTTCTAGCTCTTCTTTAACAATTGTTTGTCTAATTCATGGTGTGTACATGATACATTTAACCAGAGATGCTGCACTTGTGAAGAAGATTGGGGCTGCAACTGCCCTTGAAGTCAGGGCAACAGGGATTACGTATGTTTTTGCTCCTTGTATAGCAGTAAGTGAATGCATCAAGTTTTCTTTGTAAACTTTGTCACTTGTAATTTATACAACGAAAGCATTTCTGAGTCATAAACAAAACTACATACCAGATCATCTTCTTTGATTTTGTGCAGGTTTGTAGGGATCCAAGATGGGGACGATGCTACGAAAGCTATAGTGAAGACCACAACATTGTGCAGCAAATGACAGAAATAATTCCTGGCTTACAGGGAGATTTACCTGTTAACTACAGCAAGGGCGCTCCATATGTTTCTGAAAAGTAAGGGCTCTCTTCCTATACTCCACAATTCTCTCGATCAGGCTTCTGGCATTTCTGTCATCTCTTCAGATGTACCTTACTATGTGAAATAGTTTCAG
Organism: Boesenbergia rotunda; assembly: GCA_024364735.1. Lineage (NCBI taxonomy): Eukaryota > Viridiplantae > Streptophyta > Magnoliopsida > Zingiberales > Zingiberaceae > Boesenbergia > Boesenbergia rotunda. The sequence goes on along the minus strand of JAGFNQ010005056.1, from coordinate 223,649 downwards.
GGAGTGCATGTTAACATCTCTGCCGTTGTTCTTTTACTTGATTGCTTATGTAATATATAAGCTTGTATTTCATAGTGATGCATCCACATAATTGTGCAACATAGGTAATATAGTTTCCATCAACCTTGAAATCAGCTGAGGCACAAACACATTCAGCATCTGTCTGAAATACAGCTCTGTGCTTTTAAATGACTCAATTATAATGCACATATATTGATTATTTATTTTCAAAGCAAGCCAAAACAATTAAATAATCCTAGTAAACTTGAAGGGCAAGAAAGCAAACAAAATTCAAATGAAAAAGTCTCTTTCATCGTATGCTTCACACCATGTTTGGATTGCTACTGATATCTCAAGTGATATACATGTTTTACTAGCTATCTCCCAAAGCATATACAAAAGGTTTCAATCTATTGTGATGCAACTGTTGATTGATCAGGGAGAAAGTTGTTGCCTGCGCAAAGCATTTTGTCGGTGATGGTGGAACCCATAATGGCATTAATGAGAACAATACCATAATCAACCGTGATGGACTATTTAGCATTCATATGCCTGCTTATTATGATGCAGTCAACAAAGGTGTCTCAACAATTATGGTATCATATTCGAGTTGGAATGGAGTCAAAATGCATGCAAATCAAGACCTGGTTACTGGCTATCTAAAAAACACTCTTCGCTTCAGGGTGAATTCTCATTGTGCTTGCTATTCCAAAATTTGAAAATGCACATCATGTGTCATGCTGTTTTTATCAATATCAGTAATCTTGACCAAAATACTTTTCAGGGCTTTGTTATCTCAGATTGGGAAGGTATTGATAGAATCACCAGTCCACCAGGTGCAAATTACACTTACTCCGTGCAAGCTGGAATCTCTGCCGGCATTGATATGGTCAGTATCTATATTTTGTATTAAGTAATTCTTGATCTGCATTTGAACATTGGCAATTGCTGAAGGCTGATAATGAAATTTATTGTGTTTATGATTCTGAGCATTTTTTACTAACCGTGTAAGCATTACCCTTCGATCTCATAATCGTCCTCAATCTTCCTGACAGGTGATGGTTCCATACAACTATACAGATTATATTGATGCGTTGACGTCCCTGGTTAACATGAATGTCATCCCCATGACTAGAATTGATGATGCTGTAAGAAGGATTCTCAGGGTTAAATTCACCATGGGTCTTTTTGAGAACCCCTTGGCTGATCTTAGTTTAGTTGATCAGCTAGGAAAGAAGGTTATTCCTGTTTAACAACTTACTAAAAATTCTATTTATAAAATCTCGTCTCATGAGTTTCTCTTTTTTTCCCAAAGTTCCACTCACATAGGTTAGCATTTAACATCAGGATCACAGGGACTTGGCAAGGGAAGCTGTTCGGAAATCTCTTGTTCTACTTAAAAATGGAAAATCTGCAAACGATTCCTTGTTACCTCTCCCTAAAAAGGCTACAAAGATCCTCGTTTCTGGAAGTCACGCAGAAAACTTGGGTTATCAGTGTGGTGGATGGACAATTGAATGGCAAGGAGACAGTGGAAACATCACCATCGGTTTGTATTCTCACCCTTTTATTCATCCATTTTAACTTGCTTATGTGTTAGATCAGACTCTCAGAATTGTGAATCCTAATTCCAAAGGTCTAAATATCATCAGTAACATTGTACCAATATGATATGTGCTAGTAGTTTTTTGCTCGCCACACATTGCATTTGGCTGGTGTTGCATAAATGGATCAAACACTTTTATTCTGAATTCAAATATCCTTTATTTAGTGGTCATTCCACTCTTCCCTCATTGCAGGAACAACAATTTTTGAAGCCATCAAATCCACAGTTGACCCTTCAACTGAAGTTGTCTATTCTGAGAACCCAGATGACAATTTTGTCAAAGACAATGATTTTTCTTATGCCATTGTTGTCGTTGGGGAACCACCCTATACTGAAACTGCCGGAGACAACCTCAACCTCACACTCCCAGACCCCGGCCCTAGAACCATTCAAACTGTCTGTGGTGCCATTAAATGTGTAGTTGTCATTATCTCTGGCAGGCCGCTTGTGATTGAACCCTATCTCCCCTCAATGGATGTGCTCGTTGCAGCTTGGCTTCCTGGAACTGAAGGCCAAGGTGTAGCAGATGTTCTCTTTGGAGATTATGGTTTCACAGGGAAACTTTCACGTACCTGGTTCAAGTCTGAGAACCAGCTTCCCATGAATTTTGGTGATGTGCACTATGATCCATTATTTCCATTGGGTTTTGGTTTAACAACCAAGGCTACATCGAGGTAGATTCAACTCCAATATGTCTAGTCCTGGTTCCTATGACTATCGGTTGGTCAGCTTTCCTTTATTAATCTGCTAATTTGGTTTGTTTGATCTTTGTTTGTAGACTGTCATCATCCTCTTCTATGGTTTCTACTACTGCATCTTCTGCTGAAGCTTGGGTGGTCGCTGTATTTCTTAGTTTACTATTGTCATTGATATCTACTAATTTATTGTTACTCTGATTAGGGTCTTAGAGGTTATTAGCATCTGTCACAGCTGGAGTGACCAGGACCTTAACTCCTTGCTTTGTGCCAATTCATTTTGGATTGCAATTGATGAGATGATTTCTTCTGATTTCATCTATTATCCTTTGCAAAGCTGAATTCAGCAAAGCAAATTGTACTCGGTAGAGAATGTTTGAACTTCAGACTTCTTATCGGCTATTGTAGTTGACTCTGAATGTTTCAGATTTTGATAATCAATGACAATGTTTGATGACTTGTCAGTACGACATGTAAATTGGCAACATGAGCACAGTTGCAGCTTCTATACTATTTACTCATCTTCAGCAAATCCGCGGATGCCTAGATGACAATTAGTCATCTTTCCGCTACATCATAACCCCAAGGGCAATCCATTCTAAGATAAGAAGATACCAAAGGCATGGTACATGCACATTTAAATTGGCAATTTAGCTTAATCGACTTTTATGTTTCTGATTATTATCCTCTAAGGTAAAATTACTTGAACTTAGGACTAAATTATCATGACAAGAGATCATCCTTTTTCGTGCTACATTACATTTCTTTGCCCCCACGGGGTCAATTGAGATGATAGTTAGATGGTGATTTGCCACTTAAAGTCGATGGGTCGAATCGCGGAATTGGTAGGACATAAATCCCAATATTATGTATAACTTACTCCCACATCCACGTACCTCCTTAGTTATTATAATTTACCTACTCCATATTAATCCTGGAGTGAACTGCTAGGAGTAGCGGAGACAAATGCTTTGCCTTTTGCCACTACATTACATTTACTTTTCCTCTATTCTTTTTTTTTAAAAAAAATATATATACATATCGATGTCCTTCTCCTTCCCTGCCTTGCTTTCCTCCCTATTTTTCTTGTCTTTTTCCTTTTTTGTCCTTGCTTTTCATCTTCATTTGCACCCTCTTTGTTAGCGTCTGTCTCTCTATTCTTTTGTTTGCCTCCTGAATCATCACCAACTTCCATTCTCTTCATCCGTTGTCGGTTTGTCTCTCCATTCATCCTTGCTTTTCTTCTTTTCATCTTCATAGTTGTTTTTTTGTCTTCATCCTTGTCTTTTGATTCACCCTCTTCATCCTTTCTTTTCTCTTTTTTTTGTTTGGTTCTTCACCTTTGCCTTTCTTCTTTTCCTTCAACACTACTCTCTTTTTCTTTTCTTTGGAATCATCCTCTCCACCCTTGTTTTTCTTCTTCTCCACTTGCCATCTATCATCCTTGTTATTCTCATCTTCCTTGTCCTTTTCCTTCTTTTCCTTTGATTCATCATCTCTATCCTCCAATCTTTCAGATCTTTGTGTTTTTCCTTTTCGTGCTCACTTTTTTTTTTCCTTATCAGCTTTCTTGAACTTCCTATCCTTCTCTATTATCTTTCAACTTCTCATCATATTCTACCTTCACTTCCCTTTGAATGCCCATTCATCTCATGCTTATCCACTTTCTCCTTGCGCCCTCCTCGTCCTTATCCCCATGCTTGATCTTCTCCTTTCCCACGAATTTTGGCTTAGTTCAATCTCCAACTCTTTCTTCTCCTTTTTATGCTCTTGCATCAATCTCTTTTGTTTTGATCTTCACATGAAAATTCTACATTTACATTGCCTGCAGAGTCACATTTGTCCTCCATTTAACCAGAAATGTACAACGTGAACCGGAACCTGAGAGTAATGAAATTGAATTTAATCTACTAGAATTTTCATCACCAGAGAATAAGATTACAGTGAAACTGACACATTAGATTGTGAAATTAAGGATTATGAATTCAAACTAGTACAGATCAATAAATCTCATACAAGTGATCATATTTATGGAACAGATAAGGATCCTCGGTTGAAAGCTCCAACAAACCAGCAAGATTTTTCCATTCCCAGAAAAATATTTAGACTAGTGTTGCTGAATAGTTTATGAATTAAAATCTGAATGAACTGCAATAATCAGAAACCAGATATTCCTTTGGCCTAAAGTTTAAATGAGGAAAGGAAATCATCGATCAAACCCAATGGAAAGCCGTAATTACTAATCGGGAACTCTGTTGACCTAAAATTCACATGAGAACAAGAAATCACCAATCGGAAAACCTCATCCTACCCGAAAGATCGAGATGCGATGTTAAACAAAAGAAACTTGCTCCCTCTTCCTCTGATAAAATTTTGCAAACAGTATGGCGACATTAGGGGGTAAAACACGGAGAAGAGAGCTTTTGGATGGAGAGAAACGCATCGTACCTTGATGTAAAAGGCCCGAAAAGGCGAGATCTGTTGGCCTGATTCGGAGCGATTAAACTCCATCTTATGTTGCCAACGATCCTCGACTCTTCGATCGCTTCGTGCTTGGAAAGACAAGAAGGGATCTCTTCGACAAGACGTGGCGTCCACTGTATAAAGCACCCGCTCACTGCGCTGAGACAAGAATTGACTAGATTGGATCAAGGCCCATTTGAATGGGAGAAACCATGGTCTATATAAGCCAATTGGGCTCAGCCCCAGGCCCATTAAAGTCCAACCTCACCGGCTCTACTTCGCTAGTCGCTCCCATGCTCGTTCTCCATCTGCTCCGACAATGGGGTTCCTCTCTGCCTTCTTCTCTCGCGTCGCCTCCAAACCTCACCTCCGAAGATGCTTTCGCGGTGTCCCTCTCCATTGCATCACCCCTTTGGGAACTGACACCTCCGGCGATCGACTCCTTGCATGGTCCCGCGCGCTCGTCCCCCTCGCCGTCGCCGCTGGAGCCGCTCTTACGTTCGAACTCCGACCCGTCGCTGGGCCTTCTCTTTGTGATCCCGGCGTCGATATCCGGTATTCCTTGGATTTACCCTCTTCGTGACCTCTTACTCCTCGTCTCGCTTGTGGAGTGGATCGACTGATCTTTGCTACTGTTGTGGGCAGGGTTGGAGGGAAAGATAGCACTGAATTAGTAGTTAAGGGGGTTCATAGGGAGGTGCCGAAAGAGTTCATCGCGGAGCTACAGGATATCCTGCAAGTAATGTCTGTGATTATTCACCTCACGTCGAGAACTATTTAGTTCTAGGTGGTTATGGATTTACTCTGTGCACAGGATAATCTGACACTGGACTATGAAGAGCGGTATTTTCATGGGAAGCCGCAGAACAGCTTCCACCGATCTGTGAATGTACCTGACGTTGTCGTGTTTCCTAGGTATGTACCCTGTTATTTGCATTCTTAAGATTTGTGGTGCACCATTATCTGTTTGAAAATGGTTGTGCTCCTCTGATTAGAGACTAGCAAAAGAGATATTTTTGTGGCTACTATTGTGCATATAGAATTACTTCTATTTTTCTTTTAGTTCAGTGGCTACAGAAGTACTATTATAAAGGATAATGATATTGACGATTCTTTTGGTGTATAACCAAATGTGTCAATTGGATTAGTGGTAAAGTGTCTTTTCATGCAGTCCAAGTGATAGTATAGATATTATACCTACTTGTGAGCCATCTAAGTTTGACCGACTTGATAAGTTTGTTTTGTATGTTCCGGCTTCGTTTTCCATATTTAAGATGAACCAGGCAACAGACAAATTGAACCTGGGTGACCGGTCGGCCCACGGAAATTTCCCACCGGTCACCAGGGTAAATCGGGAAGCGCTCACGGTGGGCAGTCTAGAGGCCCAGCGTCCTAGGGTTCGCGCCCCATTTGGAGGAAAAATTCCTGCAAAATGCGCCGTAGCTGGGGATCGAACCGCGGATGCCTGGGTTAACGACTAGTTATCCTACCGCTGCACATACCCGGGGCTCGTTTTCCATATTTAGCATACAGTTGCAAGAGTTAGTTTGCATTAATGTTGGAAAAAGTCAATCTCTGGTATAAACAACACTTGCTCCTCTAGTCAGTTAGGAGTGTGAACCTTAGGTGCCTACATTTGGTGAGTTCCACAACAAATATTGTGGCGCATTTCCAATTGCTCATTATTGCTGGTCATATACATTAAATGCAAGATGTGATGTGATCCCATCAAAGCCCACTACTAATTTGAAAAACAACAGTAGCAAGTTCTGCTTCTAGTTAACCAACTACATGGACATTGTCTTACCAGTGAGTTCTAGATATGGCATGTCATTGTAATATGCATTCCATTTGGCTCTTGTGTAGTTATGTTAAGTGGAGATGTCTTTGGTCTCCTCCTATCTTTTACGCCTTCAACTGTAGTTGAGTTTGTTTGCCTAATTATACAGTAAATGGGTAGTTTTTATTTGCCTATACTATCCTAACTCACTGCCCTAACATTTTTATTCTTTTTAACCCTGCACATCCTAATTGTTCATATAAGCACACTGGTTGGTTGTCTTCTAATAGAGATGTTCATTTGAATGCTTGGAGGGCTATCTGACTCAAAAAATACCTTCATCCATTAATGCAACATGCATGTCGAACTAAATTGTTGTTATGTTATAGAAAGACAGCTGGGACAAAACTGGTTCACACTTCTCAGTCTGACAAGAATCATTTGAGTTTGGTTAGATCACTATCAAACTGAGTCTGACGAGGGAGTTATATTTAAACAGTTCAATATTTTCTTACATCTAAGTAGCTTGGCATCATAAACGCCAACTATAAGTAGCAAGCCTAAGAGATTAGACAAACTGACAGTTACTTATTTCTGTCTTTTCCAACATGGCCAAAGTTATGAAGATATCTGACTTTTCTTTTTTAGGTTCAGGCTTAGTCTTGAAATCCCATAAATATAAAATAATAGTTGTGGTGGTTTAAACTTCAAAGATCTTATTTTCTGTGTGTTTCATTCTGTCTAAGCCCATTATTAAAGATATTTCTGTCTTTTCATTTCAAGTGTTTTCTTGATGCAGATCACAGGGCGATGTACAGAAAGTTGTTGCAGCATGTAATATGTACAAGGTATTCTGTTCCTCAACATGGCAATGTTTAGCTGTGTTCCTTTTCATAAATACTATCATATTAAACTTTTGATGTATGCTTCATGTCATATCCAAATATGTAAAGTTGATTAAGATTTCCACCTCAGGTAATCCATCATAAACTGTATCTTTGCTAGTTATGATGATCTATTTATTATCATTATTATTATTATTATTTACGATGTAGGTTCCTATTGTACCCTATGGTGGAGCTACATCAATTGAGGGGCATACATTAGCCCCACATGGAGGTGTATGTGTTGACATGTCACTGATGAAGGTAAGTGTATTTTATTATTATTATTGTTTTTTGCTACTGCCCACTCTCCGATATTTGAAGTTTTAAGAAGTGCATAACCCTTGTTTTACTTTCTTGCTTGGAATACTACAACAACAACAACAACCAAGCCTTATCCCACTAGGTGAGGTCGGCACTTTCTTGCTTGGAATATGACTGGAATTTGACTAATAATATCAAGGTTTTAGGTGCCGATTGGTTTCGGTCGGCACCGGCGGAATTTACCGTTCCACTGGTGCGCCGAAACCGGCTCATACAGGCGATTGGTTTCGAGCGTCACACACCGTCACGGCGTGCGTCACGCGGCTACAACGGCGAGTCGGTGGTGAGCAGCAGCAGCGTGAGGAGGCGGAGACAGCAGCGAAGCGTGCTCCAGGCGGCGGCGGCGGCGACAGGTATGATGAAACGATCGCCGTAGCTGCGCCGGAGGCATCGCGGGACTCCCCGGCGTCGCCGGAGGGGTCGCCGGAAGACTCCGGCGTCGTCAGAAGCATCGCCGGACAGTGGTGGAGCTGGACGCGCGGCTCCTCCATCTTCGGCAGATCTCTGGCGGGTCTGCGAGACTCCCGGTGTCGCCGGAGAGGTCGTCGGAAGCCTCCGGCGTTGCCGGAATCTTCGCCGGACGTTGTTGGAGACGTTGGACGCGCGGCTCCGGCGGATCTCGGCGGCGCGGCCAGGAACGGCTCGGCGGCGAAAAGGAAAATCGGGAAAAAATTCCCGATTTTCTCACGTAAATGGATTTATAAAAAAAAGGAAATGTTGTATTTATTTAAATCCAACATTTCCTTTCTAAATTCAAAAAATTAAATAGATTTAATTATTAAATTTTCTGAATTTATTTTTCTATTTTAAATATTATTTAAATATTCTAAATTTTTTTAAAAAAATCTAAAAAAATTCAAAAAAAATTTATAATTTTATTATTTTTACTGTTTTATATTTAATTAATATTTTAATATTTTTATCATTTTAAACGTATATTATTTAAATAAATAATATTGTTATTATATACAATAAATATATATTTATCAACTTATATACCGATTGATTTCTTCTTTACACAATAAATATATATTTATCAACTTATCATTTTAAACATTTTTATTGTTAAATTATACACAATAAATATATATTTATCTAATAATTATTATATATAAATAAAAAATACCGAAACCATATCGGCACGAAACGATACGATACCGAAACCGTATCGTTCTGGTCTGGGACCGAAACATCGGCACGGGTCGAAATTTTAAACCTTGAGTAATATATTTGAGACTCCCAATTGTTGTGACATGTCCTATTAAAAGTAGATATTGGAAACATCTATAGTGGGTTGGTCTTTAGTTGAACAATTGAAATTTCTCTCAGGTGGACTAGGATAGACTTATGCATAATGTTGTAGTTAGTAGTCCTTCACGTACACAATTGGAAGCTCAGAACTCTCGTGCTACATTGCTGAAATCTGGCGATGCTGCAGAACCCTCATGCAGTCTTTTATGACGTCACAGAACCCTCGCACAATTCTCATTGGCATTGTGGAACCACATTTGATCCTTGCTGATGTCATGAACTCCTTACATGATGCTCTCTAATGTTGTGAAATTCTCATGTGATTTTTGCTAATGTCTCAGAATGCTTGCGTGGCCTTACCAACATCACAGAAAGCAGTCTCAAGCTTGTTCTGTGTGCCAGTTGGCCGGCCGAATGCTAAATTTTGCTCATATCCATCTTTAAATCCTTGAATGGAACTGTGTCATGTTGATCTTCAAATAGGCCTTAACATTCTAAAAGTTCACTTTTCAATATATAGATTCCGGCTTTATCTCATCCCCATTTGCTTTCTTGTCCTTGTTTCTCCTCCTCAACTAGTAGTTAAGCTTAAAGTTGATACTCATGGAGCACATGATGACTATCCCTTCTTGATGTCCTCTAGCAGGGTTAGAGTCTATTCCAATTCCCTGGTGGTGCACAGGCAATTCACATGGAATTTCTGTCCCTTAGAAAGAGGAAGAATATTAGGGCCATTTTTTCTGTTCAGTTATATTGTTTGTTAATTGGTTCATTAACTGATGAATTTCGTTGTTCCATTAACTTTTTTCCTTTACCTTTTTTTAGTTGCATTTAACTTACTACAGTTATATTATCTTGTGCATAACAGAAAATTAAATCTCTAAACGTTGAGGACTTGGATATTGTTGTTGAACCCGGCATTGGATGGATGGAGTTGAATGAGTATTTGAAGCCATATGGCCTATTTTTCCCGCTTGACCCAGGTCATTTCTTCATTTCATCTTTATCTCATTCTTTTTGTTAATCTGAACCATGTTTTGTAAACAATGTTCTGCAAGTGGATGTAGAATTATGTCTATGTATATGAAGGAAACCTTCTTGAAAAAAAAACATTTAAACAATTAGTTTCTATTGTTTCTATAACTATGACTATAATCTCAATTTGTGGGATTTACAATCATTCGACCCAAATGGAAATCTTCTCCCCTGTCTGGTGGTTTCCATTTTCATTCTATATGATAATGCCAAATGTTGAGTAATATTTGTTAAACCATCATCTGATATTTATTCTGGTTAAATTTAATTTATTTAGAGTTCAGATGATTGCATTAGCAAATCTGAATCTTCATATATTACATGATTGCAATATTTTGGCCAATGGTTAATGAACTTATGTTACTTTGAAAAATAGAGTCTAATTCTGTTTGTACTTTCATAATTCTAAAGGTGTTTTTTTTTCTTTTCGGTTTTGCAACTCTAAAGTCTGAAGTATAGAATGGATGTTTTACTCTTGTGCATGAACTGGTATTTGCACTCATCAGTCTATTTTGGAAATGAGATGGTCATTTTATTTATTTTGACGCATTTGCAGTTTTCTGTATTTGCTTCCTTGAGTTAAAAACTCTACTCAAAGTACAAAAATGGCATCTTTGGTTTAATACTAACCCTTTTTTACTTGTGTAACTGTTCTTATGGACTGTTGCCAACAGTTAATTTAACCAACTACCTGTGCCTAATTCAGAAGTTAGGCCTATATATTTTTTTTTTAATTTTTTTTTTATCATTTATCAACGAATTTGTTTGCTTAATAATCATATTCCAAAGGACGATGTAACAAAAATGAAAAAAAACAGAAAATCTGATTATAAATATCAAAATACCTAAAAAAAAAAAAAAAAAAATAAATTCTGAAGCTTATCGGTCGACGATGAACGACGGGGTGAGGACCGGGGCCGATGATAACGCTGATCGCCGGGTTGCAGACCATATTTTTTTTTATTTTATTAAATTAATATAAATAATTAATTAAATTTAATAAAATATAATAAATAAAAAAAAAAAAAAAAAAAAAAAAAAAAAAAAAAAAAAATAAAAAAAAAAAAAAAAAAAAAACAATAGAATATTATACTATTATATGAACTTTAATAATAACTAATTATAATAAAAAAAAAATTAAGTATTATAACAATAATGATATGCCTATGGCAACATAGTAGTACGTTTGACCAACTCTTTATATACAGGTCCTGGGGCTACTATAGGGGGAATGTGTGCTACCCGTTGCTCAGGTTCTTTAGCTGTAAGGTATTTGTCGGTTACTATAGCTATCCTAATTCATTAAATGAATTTAGTATTGTACTGTTTCCATCGAAAATGATTGTATCATTAGTTAATGCTAATTAATAATTAGTTTTTAGGTATGGGACAATGCGAGACAATGTTATCAATGTTCAGGTATTGTTTGTAAACTTTCTCAACAAAAGCTGGGCATTTGCTAAACAACTTTCTTTGTTGTAGGTTGTCTTAGCGAATGGTGAAGTCATAAAGACTGGTTCACGAGCTCGGAAGAGTGCTGCTGGGTATGTTGCAGTTCTATTTACAACTACGATAGATATATGGTCGAATCCTTAAAGTCCTTGTTTTTGGCAAACAGCTTGTCAGCGCACTGAAATATTATTGACCTCTAGGAAACTCTGTGAAATGCTTTGCTATTCATTTTTTGTAAACCTAGGACCTGCGCCATTCTTAATTAAAGAGAGAGAAACATAGCACTTTAAGAAATATAATTGTAGACCCCAGATTTGGAATCATTGAATTTTTTTTCTCTATTGGCACCTATTGTCCTGCAAATTTACTCCCTTCAAGACTGGGGTCTAATTCCGAGGAAATGTGTAATTCAAATCTCCTATATATTATTTCTGTGACAAATTCTCGCCCTAACTATGACAAGATTTTTCTGTGGCTCAAAAATGGGATACGTCTTCTACCATCTTGCACCTTTTAATTCAAAGCAAAAGTTTGTCGTCCACTGCCATTTCCTTCATATGTGGAACAATTAAAATTTTGGAGGGTATTAAACTATTAATTATTTGGAATTTCCCTCTGCGTGCATCTACTGAATGACCCACTGTATGAGGCTTCACCAGAGAATATATCAATGACATGAAAAACTATTGGCAGTTTAATTATTTGTCTAAATGTTTAGCTAAAAAAGAATGGTCATAAGAGTTTCCACCATAGTTGTGAAAGGCGTGCGCCTGGCTGCTCCTAGGCGCAATGCGCAGCCAGGCGCGCCATTTGCGCTTGGGTAGTGACCCAGGCGCATTGCTTCAAAGAAGTGCGTGCTTATGCACGCCTTTGAGAGGTGACAATCATGCATAAGGCGTGATTTTGCTAGGTTAATTGAAGCTCGACCCTCGCGGCGGCCGTGGAGGCATTGCGCAACTCCCGTGGCCGCAGTGGAGTCTTCATGCGAGCCTCGCGACAGCGAAGGTAGAGTCACGCGAGTCCAGCTGCCGTAGAGGAAGCTTCGCGTGACCATTGGGGCCGCGGAGGAGTCTTCACACAATCCCCTTGGTCACGGAGGATGCATCATGTGAAGCCACGGTGGAGGCTTCGCGTGAGCACCGCAATCCCGAGCGGCGCATAACAGGTTTAATTAAATAAAACTTAGGTAAATAATTTCAATCAACTCCTTCTAGCTATAATAGGGGATAATTTAAATAGGCTTAATTAAATCCTAATAAAATTATCTCATTAATTTAATACGTATATTTATTTAAAATTATCCCATGCTTTTAATTAGAATATTTCTCTACATGATTTTATTAGTGAAATATTTTGATAGAAATTTCCTATATATATATTTGAATCATAAAATTTAGACCAAAAGCGTCTTACTTCAAATTCGATAAGATGTGTGCCTCACTTTGCGCCTAGCACCTCAGGCCCCACAATACCTTTGCGCTTTTGGATGCCTCGCGCCTTAAATAATTATGGTTTCCACATAGCCTTTAGAATCTAATGATTTCATATATTGAAAGCTTCTCTGTGCATGCTCTCTACTTAATAGTTAAGATTTAATACGTCACTTATAAAAGGACTTTCTTATAAATTTTGTTGTTAATATTGTGCCTTATTTACCGTGTCAGATATGATTTGACTCGCTTGTTGATTGGAAGTGAAGGCACTTTAGGTATCATAACTGAGGTTACTCTGAGACTACAAAGACTTCCTCAACACTCTGTGGTATTGCTATTTCCTGTCTCTATTCATTCTATTTCTAGTATTACTTTTGTAGTTTCTGATGCTTCATCCTTTTGAACTTATTTATAACTGAATATTACTAGATGGTTAGAGATTTCTATTTTTTTTCAGGCTTCGTTCAGCCATCCATGTGCAATCTATTAGTAGATGGTTAGATATTTGTAACCTATAGCCATGTGCAGTCTATTCAAGATATATGTCATTCCATTTTCCCAATCATCTAGTAATAGGCTAAGAGTATGTAGAAAGAGGCAATAAGACAAAAATAAGATTTTGAGGCTGAGATTCGAGGTTGAATCACTGCTTAAGCAGTGTTCTAGAACAATACTGGAGTTTGCTGTAATTGTCTTATCAATGTGTTGTGCACAGTTCAAATTTAACGATTTTTCTACAACTTATTTGCAATCTATATGTCTTGTATTCTTTTCTTGATACTCTCTGATACCATTTCTTTGTTTCTCAAAAACTATCTGTGCTACATCAGGTTGCTATGTGCAATTTCCAGACAATAAAGGATGCTGCTGATGTTGCTATAGCAACAATGCTTTCTGGTATACAGGTAAATCCATGAAATGTGGATCTTCACTTTATGAACTGGGCCACTTTTTTATATCACAATATCCATTCCATCCATCTCCATCCATCCATCCATCCATCCATCATTGGTACCATTTTTTTGTTGTACATTGTGTTGCCATATAATTTCCTAGTTTCATAATATGGTGGAATCTACCGCTTCAGTTCCTAAAAAATTCACATCTGGGAAGGCAATCAATATCATTCCCACTTAGACAAAATTATTCCTTGCTCTCCAGATTATGTACACATGCTAAGATGATTTCTTGTGAATATACACTCCATTCTTAGGTCTCAAGGGTGGAACTGTTAGATGAGGTTCAAGTAAAGGCCATTAATTTTGCTAATGGCAAAAGTTTGCCTGAAGTCCCGACCTTGATGTTTGAATTTGTAGGCACAGGTGAGACATAATAATAATTCCTCATCGCATGTTTAAAACTATTTTCTAACAAGCTCATTCTTTATAACTTAGATATTTTGATCCTCATTCTATACTTTCTTTTCTAATGATGAAATGATTCTATATTTGTTTTTTTAATGCATGCTGTTGTATTATGTAACCAAGTGCTATAGTCTCCTCTAACAAATTTTTCTGTTGCTGATTGGGTGGCAGCCATAAGTTGTTTTTCACCTTTTTCCTCTCACTCTTTTTTAGTCCCAACTATTTGGTTAGGATACATACTCATTGAACTTTATGCAAGATAATATATTCTCTTTTTAAAATCATTTTTAATTGAGTTAACACACAATTTCCTACGTTCTCACTGTTCAACCACACTTTTAACTCTAATTGATTCAATTTTCTGTATACAATTGATTGATCATCTTTTAATATTTCATGTCATGTTACCTTATTTTTTCTCATTGATGCTATTATCTTGTGCTTTAGTATTGCCGTCAAGTAGTGGTCCCAAGTTTGGATGAGAATTGATTTTTTTACTGAATTCAATTACTGTAATATCTAAGTAATTTTGTGATTGGAATTAATTTGTTGCCTCCTTGTCTTTAGCCCTGCCAGTTCAGCCATTTTTGTCTTCAATTCGCTTTTTGTGCTTCACTATTTTCAGCTGCAAGCATTCTTGTTTGTTTCTTCAATCTTCTTTGGGGGTTTGTGATGTCAGAAATTTTTGTTTTACCTTTCACAATTTTCTTTTGGTTTTTTTTTGTTTTGTCACTCTCCTATATGTTTCCAAATTATATATGCAATTATTTAATTTGATGCAAAGAATCATCTAGGAGAAGCCAGTCACCTAGTGATTCTTCCCATTATTGAAATCACTATAATTTGTAAGCCAAAAAGGCATTTAGCATTTTCCTCTTTTTTTCTGTATGATATTAAGTCATGCTTCAAGAATTAAGCATGTAAAAGGTTCTTTTGATCAGACACATGACAACTTCTTTGGCATTCTTTCTTGTATTATATGGCTATTCCTAGCTGACTGATTCTCTCTTCCTGTCTGATATTAAGTCATGCTTCAAGAATCAAGCATGTGAAAGGTTCCTTTCTTCAAGCAGACAAACTTCTTTGGCATTCTTTCTTAGCTGACTGATTCTCTCACTTTGCACAATATCAGAAGCATATGCACGAGAACAGACATTGATTGTTCAAAAAATTGTCTCAGAACATAATGGCTCTGATTTTGTTTTTGTGGAAAGTGACAATGCTAAAGAAGAGCTGTGGAAGGTCAGTTTTCCTATGTTTTCCTATCCTTGTTTATTTCTATTATCTTAGAGTTCTATTTTATTATATGAAAGGCTTTCATGAATTCCCTGTATTTCCTACCTTAAAAAGCGAAATTTTCTCTGATGACCATTTTGAAGGAATTTAGAAGCAAATTTTATTATGGTGTAAGAAACTTTCTATCTGAACAAAATTAATATGTATGTATAGTATGAAAAAACAGATTGTGGATCCATTTTAGTTCAGTTTCTAATTGACTTTTGCCAAAACTGTCAGGTTGTTATCGTACCTGTCTAGTATTCTTCAGTTGATGAGTTATCTGCATCTTATGTGCTTCTGTGTTTGTAATTATCTTCTTACAAGCGTACATGTTTACAAATTATTTACATCTAATGTGCTTTATATAATAGTTAAGATTAACTTCATGTGCATTTGTTCAAACCTTGGATTTCAATTCACTGCCTTTGATATTCATTTGCTAATTGGATTAACACATGAATGTGGAACCTCTGCTCTTTGGTTCGTGATAAGTATTTTTATAACAAGAGATAAGAAAATGACACCTTTGGATTTGATTTACAAGTAACATTCAGTCAGTGAATGATTCCTTGGATATCATAACATAACACAATGATCCCTGACTAGCTTCTTCTCAAAATTCTTTTCCTGCAGATACGGAAGGAGGCTCTCTGGGCTTGCTATGCAATGGCTCCTGATAATTCTGATGCAATGATCACGGTTTGTTTCTTCATGCATGCCTTTTCAGTGTATATATTTCTGCAATTTTGTAATATTGAATTCAGAAAAATGTAAGATAGAAAAATATCTATGCAACTGGCATAAACGATAGTGCTTGGAGCTTTTGTTTACGACCTCAATTATAATCTTTTCTCTTGATTGAGAATACATGACCAATAAAAATGTCAGTCAGTTACTGTCTCCTATTTGGTTATCCGATGATTAATTCATCTACTGTTTTTTCAGTCCATGTCTATGGGTTACCTCCTTGACTGGGGTCGACTGGGGTCGATTATTATAGTAGGATATTGAACATATCATTGAGAAGGAATTGTAAGGTTCTTTTGAAATTTGTAGTTCCTTTACCAAGTAATCATTTAGAAGACATGCATGTAACATATGCAAAATTTATACGAGGACAAAATAATCATATAAGTTTCATTTTTGTTTTTATTTTCATTTTGCTGCCTGTCTCTCTTTATTTATATTTCTTTGCTAGTTGAACCACTATTAGATTCCATCAGACAAATTTGCTTCTCCACAGACAAACTTCCAGCATGTAGTGCCTCATCTATATTGGTTTCTGCATCTGTTCACTGGCCTGGAGATTTATATCCTTTCTTGTTCATTCCCACATACCATGCAGCTACTCAATCAATGTCACCTCCTGTTTATATCACCATTTCTGCACATGCCTGTTAAGTCTACTGAGGCTAACAATTCCAGGATCAATAGCCTCATCCTTTTCATCAGCTATACACTTTACCAGGTCACCAAAAAGTATCCATTTCATCAAAGATGTACGTGATCACGCCACCAACAAGAAGTATTCATTTTGTTCTGGCATTTATAAGATTTGCATTATGCCAGTGTGATCAAGGCCGGTCTCATTGACTGTATCATGTTGACGAAAGTTTCTCATCATAGGACCAGTATTCAAAACCTTGATTTTATAATATATGAATTATCAAAGAAGAATATTGTACGGGTTTTGTTACATTATTAGCTTTTGCAGGCCAGGTAGAGCCCGTGCATTGAGTAATTTTTTTGTTTCAGGCAGATGATGTTGCTGTGCACCCTTACTATTTTCCTCTCAACAGGATGTATGTGTTCCTTTATCAAGGCTGGCAGAGTGCATATCAAAGTCTAAGGAAGAGCTTGATGCATCACCATTGATGTGGTACGTCCTTGTGAAATTATTGAGACATCATTTAAATCGTTAGTACAAGTCTAGCTAATTTCTCAGTTCACGGGACTGGGAAGTGTCTTCCTAAGTTATTTTATACTCTGGCCTGGATATCTAAAACACTGTATTGATTATCAGTATGGTCATTGCTCATGCTGGTGATGGGAACTTCCATACAATAATTATGTTTGATCCTGAACAAGAAGAGCAACGGCAAGAAGCAGAGAGACTGAATCATTTTATGGTCCAGACGGCCTTATCACTAGAAGGTACTTGTGTAATTTGGAAATTACAGTGTACAGTATTTTGACATGTGAATTAAATTTTGTGAAAGGTCATTAATTTTTTAATTCATTATGAAAATAGTTCTTATTTTTCTTCTCTTCTTGTTTCCTTGTTTGGCTAGAGTTAATAGTATTTTGTAGTTACTTGTCAAGATTTAATTAGTGTTTGTTTTGTGTGCTAAGAAATGTCTGCATTTATACAGGCATGAACTGCAAATGTACTCTACCAAAAGTTTGCTCTTCATTGTGTTTTTTTATTGATAATAGATACTGATGTGGCGGATATGGGAGCCCACATAGGACGAAAGTCAAGTCAATTGGTCAAAAGGCAAGTAGAGGTGTAAGTCAAAGCGGTCCATCTAACACCATCTATTCGGCCGACCCGAACACTCCATCTTAGTCCGACCCCATCAATTCGGCCATTTGACTCCATCAATTCAGCCAACCCGAACACTCCATCTCATTTGTAGGACCTCGACTCCATCGATTCGGCCAACCCGAACACTCCATCTCAGTCGTAGGACCTCGACTCCATCGATTCAGCCATTCGACTCCATCCATTCGACCAACCCGAACACTCCATCTGTAGGACCCCAACTCCATTGATTCAGCCATCCAACTCCAACACTCCATCTCAGGACCCCGACTCCATTGATTCGACCATACGACTACTCCAACTCAGTTAATCGATTACTCCAGCACAGTCATATGATCCCGACTCCAACTCGTTCATACGATTACTCGAGCTCAGTCGTATTACCTTGATTCCAACTCGGCTATACGACTACTCCAGCTCAGTCAACTAATTACTCCGATTCAGCTTGGTCATCTGACCTCTCTAACTCAGTTCACTAGATTCCTTCAGATTGGTTTGCCCTTGGTGGAAACCTACATCCTACGAGGAAAGCAAGTAACGTAGCCATCACTCTCGAAGAACGTGGGTAACATAGGCATTACTCTTGTAAGACGTGGGCAACGTAGTCGTTTCTCCCAGAAAACATGGGCAACGTAAGGGCACAGCTACAGTCCTACATAAAGTCGTCCACTCGTGGACGTAGGTATGCGAACACAATCTGTTGGACTCTTCTACTTCTTCACAACTTTAACCTTTTCTCCTGCTTGAGCCCTGCGCTAATTTAAGCGTTGGAGTGGTCACATCAAGTCCAACCTCAGCGCTCATTCTAACCTCTTGCTGAGTGTTTGTAGGAGCTTTGTGAACCCCCTTTGCCTTCATTGTCACCCGTAGCATTGTCCACGATAGTTGCTGTGCACTAAGTTACCAGACTGCGATCTCAGACAGGAACAAATATTAAAATTGATTGGGCTTGATGTCTGATGGGCTTAAATGGATCCAGAGTAATTTCTGTTCCAGTAAGAAAGATCATTTTGACAGTTACATATGCAGTTCCTAGTGGTTGACTAGTTACTATTTGGTTCCAAGAATTCGCCACCCATCGGTCCTAAGATTACATCATGTTTCATCTGTATTCAGAAATTATCGTAGTTTGTCTGGAAGTAGAGAGATTGAACTATTCAGAATCTTGTTCTAATTTCAAATTAGTTTGAATCTCATAATGTTTTCTTTATGTGCAGAGCAGTGATCTAGTGATCTACCTAATCAAATGGACTTTGACTTATCTAAAAGTAGAGAGCTATCATACTTTATTTGATTAATTTTGAACGATCTGCGATATGTAATCATCCTCTTCGACACACGCGCGCGCGCACACACACACAGAGAAATTTTATGTTAAGGACCTTACCGCGCAAACTCGTGCAAACCTAGTGTATTTGATTTTTTCTTTATTTTTCATTTTATTTTTTTTTTATTTTTTGATTGTGATTACCCCTAGGGTTTAGTCTTCCCATTTGGGTTATAGAATTAAGAAAAAAATTTCAAACTAAAAAAATTGTTAAGGTTTGCATGGAATTTACACGGTAAGGTCCTTAGCATAGCAAAACTCTATATATATATTTTAATGTTATCATTCACTTAGATCAAAATTGGTCTAGTCATATGCTCAAACTTAAGCATAGGTATCTGGGTGATTCAGTTGTGTTTACTGTGCCAATTGGCACAAAAGTCTTTCCACAAGTCTTTATTTGTAGTGGTTGGTAATTGATCCAAAATATCCTCGCATGTTCTGCTACTAGTAGTGTTTTTTTCCCTGATTAATATTTCCCTGGTCTTTTATTTTAAGATACTTCTAGCTTGTCTCTCTTCGAAATATACTCCTCGTATTGCTACGTCTACGTTGAATGTGTATAACTGCTGCTCCGTAGTCATGTCAATGAATTAATTTTGCTACTTTTACCAAACAGGGACATGTACAGGCGAGCATGGTGTTGGTACTGGGAAAATGAAGGTAAGTTTTCCCTTTTCTTCCCGACAACTTGCTAAAATTCATTTTTTGTTTTTGTTAAATTACCAACCACGGATAACCTTGTTCCCATCCTTGGATTATGCACATTAACTTATAGGTATGGCTGATGAAATATATCTGAAGCAAATGCTAGGATTAGAATAGACATCTTAACATCCAGAAGCTTTAATGATATTATCGTACACTTTATTATTTGTGATAATAATGGTAGCAATGCATGTAAATGCTCCAACAGTTTAGTAAGGAACTGCACGTTTCCTGCCTACTTTGTGACTGCATCAGCACCTACAGAAACTTAGGCAATCGAATGGTAAATTGTTAAGGTTATGTTATTGATTAACAATCGACCCTGCTGGTTTGCTGAGGAATGCAGTATCTGGAAAAGGAGCTTGGGATTGGGGCATTACGAGCAATGAAAAGTATAAAGTCAGTTTTGGATCCCAACGATATCATGAATCCAGGAAAGATAATTCCTCCTCACGTTTGTATATAGATAGACTAGAATGACATTTTTGAATGCCCTCTCACGCGAGAGGTAGAATAAAATCACTCGGCGAGGAATATCTGTTGTATCAGGTTATTCGTTATGGCATTGTGCTGTTGCTGCTGTATAACAGGCGCAATAAATTTATACTATGTTTAAAATATTTCCTGAAAGAAAATTCTTCTATTATCTTTTTTCGCACGGAACATTTTTTTAGGAAAATAAATAATGGAACGCTTTCTTTTGCATATTCGGTAAGAATTGGAGAATTGAGTGAAATTTTAGTGTGGCAAGAGGTGATAAGAAGGTGATTCGTTCATTTTCAATGTTTTTATTAATTCGTTTCAGGATCAATATGGAAGAGATAAATCATGAGGTTATTCCGGATACTAGGGCTAGTGCATGAGAAGGACAGACATATTAGTTTTGTCAGTTTTGATTTTTAGATTTCAAGATGATAATATTCACGTATTAACTATTAATCCATTCTATGTGGACTAATGTAGCAAGAGAAGAATGACTAAAGTGTCAATTAGAACGTATCATTAGTAATTTAGCCTCAACGTACTTAGATTGAATTGGATAGGTTTGAATTTCAATTTTTGAATTTGTGAATTAACTAATAAATTTGTTTAATTAATAATTAATTTAAAAATATTGAATTCATCGATTATTCATTGTGAATATCTTTTCATTTATTTTAATGATTGATGAAAAATTTTAATAGGATGAGATCGATCATAATTAATCGATATAAGTGAGATATTTAATGTCAATTTAAAAAATTAAATTATTCACTAGTCGGTTTTTTTTTAAATAAAATCTTAATCCGAGCAAGATGGGGGTGGTTAGTTAAGAGGACAACCTTAATTACGTGGATGCCTTCTTAATGGAAGGGTCGACCGGGTTCTACGTTGACTAGACCACTATTTTTGCCTCACCGACCCATTCATATGGACTAATGTAACAAGGGAAAAACGACTAAAGTGTCAATTAGAACGTATCATTAGTAATTTAGCCTGAGCGTACTTAGATTGAATTGGTTAGCTTTGAATTTCAATTTTTGAATTTGTGAATTAACTAATAAATTTGTTTAATTAATAATTAATTTAAAAATATTGAATTCATCGATTATTCATTGTAAATATCTTTTCATTTTTTTTAATGATTGATGAAAAATTTTAATAGGATGAGATCGATCATAATTAATCGATATAAGTGAGATATTTAATGTCAATTTAAAAAATTAAATTATTCACTAGCCGGTTTTTTTTTTAAAACAAAACCTTAATCCGAGCAAGATGAGGGTGGTTAGTTAAGAGGGCAACCTTAATTAAGTGGATGCTTCTTAATGGAAGGGTCGACCGGGTTTTACGTTGACTAGACCGCTATTTTCGCCTCATCGACCCATTTATGGACTAATATAGCAAGAGAAGAACGACTAAAGTGTCAATTATAACGTATCATTAGTAATTTAGCCTGAGTGTACTTAGATTGAATTGGTTAGGTTTGAATTTTAATTTTTGAATTTGTGAATTAACTATAAATTTGTTTAATTAATAATTAATTTAAAAATATTGAATTCGTCGATTATTCATTGTGAATATCTTTTCATTTTTTTTAATGATTGATGAAAAATTTTAATAGGATGAGATCGATCATAATTAATTGATATAAATGAGATATTTAATGTCAATTTAAAAAATTAAATTATTCACTAGTCGTTTTTTTTTTATAAATAAAACCTTAATCCGAGCAAGATGGGGGTGGTTAGTTAAGAGGGCAACCTTAATTACGTGGATGTCTTCTTAATGGAAGGGTCGACCGGGTGCTACGCTGACTAGACCGCTATTTTCGCCTCACCGACCCATTCATTTGGACTAATGTAGCAAGGGAAGAACGACTAAAGTGTCAATTAGAACGTATCATTAGTAATTTAGCCTGAGCGTACTTAGATTGAATTGGTTAGCTTTGAATTTCAATTTTTGAATTTATGAATTAACTAATAAATTTGTTTAATTAATAATTAATTTAAAAATATTGAATTCATCGATTATTCATTGTGAATATCTTCTCATTTTTTTTAATGATTGATGAAAAATTTTAATAGAATGAGATCGATAATAATTAATCGATATAAGTGAGATATTTAATGTCAATTTAAAAAATTAAGCGGGCGTTTGGTAGACTTGTTTTCTATTTTCATTTTCTGTAAAAAATACGGTTTTCTGGAAAACGTGTTTGGTTTGCATTTTTCAGTCTTGTTTTCCAGAAAAAGATATAGCGTTTTCTGGAAAACTAGAGAATGAAAGAAAGTCATTTTCCAGAAAATGAGAAAATGTGATTTTCTGGAAAATGAAAACAGAAAATGAAACAAACCAAACGCCCCCTAAATTATTCACTAGTCGGTTTTTTTTTAAACAAAACCTTAATCCGAGCAAGATGGGGGTGGTTAGTTAAGAGGGCAACCTTAATTACGTGGATGCCTTCTTAATGGAAGGGTCGACCGGGTTCTACGCCGACTAGACCGCTATTTTCGCCTCACCGACCCATTCATGTGGACTAATGTAGCAAGAGAAGAACGACTAAAGTGTCAATTAGAATGTATCATTAATAATTTAGCCTGAGCGTACTTAGATTAAATTGGTTAGGTTTGAATTTCAATATTTGAATTTGTGAATTAACTAATAAATTTGTTTAATTAATAATTAATTTAAAAATAGTGAATTCATCGATTATTTATTGTGAATATATTTTCATTTTTTTAAGGGTAAATTTTCCTAAACTCCCTACTTACCAAGTCAACTTTGCATGCAATCCCTACGTAAACATTTCTTTGCATGTAGTCCCTGATGGGATGTTTGGTGAGTATTGTTTGAAGAAAAATGAGTATAAAAGTTAGAAAAATTGAGTATGGCAGTTTGCATCCACCACATCAATACCCATGTACTCAATTTTCATTCTTTTATACTCAAGTTTCACTCTTTTATACTCAGTTTTCACTGATGTATACTCAATTTTCATCCTTTTATACTCAATTCCATCAGGGAGTAAAAACAATGATAAACTTGTATGGGGAGTGAATGCAAATCTCAAAGGGCTATTGGGGAGTTCATGACAATTTACCATTTTTTTAATGATTGATGAAAAATTTTAATAGGATGAGATCGATTATAATTAATGGATATAAGTGAGATATTTAATGTTAATTTAAAAAATTAAATTATTCACTAATCGTTTTTTTTAACAAAACTTTAATCCGAGTAAGATGGGGTGGTTAATTAAGAGGGCAACCTTAATTACATGGATGCCTTCTCAATACATGCCTTCTTAATAAAGGGTCGACCGTATTCTACGCTGATTAGACAGCTATTTTCGCCTCACCGACCCATTCCTGTTATCGTTCCGTTATATTCTCGAAATGGTATGGATTTTCATTTACAGAACGTTCTTGATATATATATAAAAAAAAAGGCAAAGTTCTTCGTCGCACAACGGACGCGGGACGCCCCTGCGATCGCCGATCGATCATGCTGACCACGCGCCGCCGGATTTGATCGAACGCCGGAGGGAACGATGGCGCGCCGCGGTGCTCTGCATTCGCAACATTCTCCGCCGGCGATGCCTCCGTCAATCGGCGCCCGCCGGCCGCCGATGATCCTGAAGCGGTCGCCGCCCGTGCGCGCGCGGTGCGCGGAGGTGGCCGGCGGCACGGCCGCGGACTGCGTCGCGGTGTGCTGCTGCTTCCCCTGCGCGGCGGTGGACGTGGTGGTGCTGACGGCGGTGCGGCTGCCGGCAGGGATCTGCCGGAAGGTGATGCGGGCGCGCAAGGCGAGGATGAGGAAGCTCAGAGACGCGAGGCTGCTGGGGAAAAAGACCGAAGACGATGCTTCCACCGCGGCCAGCGAGGAGGAATCGGATTGCGAGGACGTGGCGGCGGGGCCGTCGCCGATGGAGATGGCGGAGGTGGAGCGGGATTTGAGCGCGCGGTTCCACGGCGCGGGATTCTGGCGGAGCCCCTCGCAAAAGGAAGAACCGAGATCACGGCTGATTTATTAAGACGGCGGTATCTACACGTGACGGTTTCGGCCTCTTACGCCGTTATATGAAACGAGTATAACGGCTTCATTTGTGTTTCTCTCCTCGTCTTCTTATCACAAGCTTTCCATTTCGATCCCAACGAAACAGTTTGTTTTGTTTTCTTTCTTTCTTTCTTTTGTTTTTTTTTCCTTCTTCCAACTTCAAGACAAAAAGGAAAAAAAACGCTTAAAAAGCGTCCATTAATGAATGAGCTTGAAGGAACTTGACGGCAATGATAAAATGCCAATGATTTTCTTTTGTTTCGCGTTGAACTCTTCAACACGCTTGCTTCGTGTTCAATCATGAATCATCCATTTGTTTGTTCAAAAGAATGAAACAAGAACCAGAGGAATTCGCTATTATTAGTCCATATGAGATTTTATGTATACAAAATACATATAATATCAAAAAAAAAACAGATAAAGAACAGAGCAACAAGAAATAATGGTGATAATATATATATATATAGTGATTTAATTTTATTTCTTGGTGAGGGAGATCACGGTGGGGAGGACGATGATGAGGATGATGATGAGGATGATGAGGATGGCGATGCAGGTCCACTTGCGGCTGTTTTTCTGGTAGGCGCGGGCGGTGCCGAGCTGTTCGGTGCCGCGGCGGACGAAGGACTCCGCCCGGCCCACGTTGCTCTCGATGTCGTCGAGCTGCTGGCCCTGCGCCTCCACCAGCACCGCCATGTCCATGAACACCTGCTGCAGCTCCAGCAGGCTGCGCTCCAGCTCCGCCACCGCCCCGTGCCGCTCCCGGATCTCCGCCACCACCTCCACCACCCGGCCCCGCCCTTGCTCCTCGATCGCCCGCTGCAGGAACCGCTCGCCTTCCCCCGTGGCCACCAGCGACTCCACCGTCGCCTCGTCGGCCGCTTCCCCTGTGACCGTGTAGTACCGCCGGCCCACCGTCTCCCGGTACTCCGCCGCGATCCGGCTCCGCAGGTCGGCGAAGGACTCCATCGAGTCGCGCAGCTTCTTGCGGAGGCCCGCGACGACGGATGTGCGGGTGCGGTCGGTGGAGCTGCCGGGGCCGCAGCCGGGGAGCGCGCGGTTGGCCGCGTTGGCGCGGTCCAGCGACTCGAGGCGGAGCTTGATGAGCTTGGCCTTCTTGAGGGCGGCGGCCACGTCGGCGTCCATCCGGCCGCGGAGGGAGCGCACCGCCGACGCGTCGTGGAGGGTCTTGCTCTCCTCGTTGGCTTCGCGGAGGGCGTGCTGGAGGCGCTCCACCTCCCGCAGCTCCTCCTTGATCGCCTCCACGTCGTCGAAGAATTTGTCAAGGCTGGCGCCTCCAGCCGCCCCTCCGCCGCCGCCCCCATCTCCACATCCCCGCCGCCGGACTCGACGTCACGTCGCCAAGACGCCGTGGAGAAGAGGCTATTCATGATCTCTCTTCTTCTTCTTCTTCAGATCTCTCCTTTCTCAAACTTATCTGCGAATTTTCTAATAATCAATCAATCTCGACAAACTGTAGAAAGATGGAAAAGATTTGGTGAGAAATTGGAAATTGGGGAAAAGGCCTTCTTTTTGGCATATCGATCTCTTTCTCTATGTTTAATAAGGATTTGGGTGACCAAACGAAAGAGAAAGAGGAATTGATTGGAGGAAACAGAGAAGAAAAGAGGCAGCAGCCGCAGGCGAAGTAGAAACTACTCTGTTTGTTCCTCACGACGATCGAGTCTAGGCCTGCTACTCACCATCGTTGACGTTGACTTTGAGGGCAGGCTTCCTGCGTTAGATTTGAAACTGTTATTTTGGTCCTTGTAATATCAATATTTCAAACTGTTATATTTGAATTTATTTATTTATTTATTTTTAATTATGATTATACTATTTAAGATTTTATCTTAATATTTAAAAATTAGATCACAATATTAAGTAAAAGAAATTTAAGTAAAAAATAATTAAGATTTATACGGAGTTTATATGATAAAATTCTTAACCTATCAAAATCCTATATATACACATTAACATTGTGTTGACGAGTCCTCTTCAGACTATCTAAGATAAAAGTTATTTCATTTTTTTAGTTTATGATTACACTGTTTAAAATTTTACTTTTAGGTTTAAATTGGGCTATTGTGGTTAGTAAAAAAAAAAATCAAATCAAAAAAAATAGTTAAGATTTATATGGAGTATAATTCTTAGTATATCAAAACCTTATATATATACATTAACGTTGGGGTTTAAAATTTAATTTTTTTAGCTTATGATTATAAAATTTAATATTTTACTCTTAGAATTTAAGAGTTGAGTTAGAGTATTAAATAAATAATAATTTAAACCAAAAAATAAATTTAGATTTGTATGAAATTTGTATATAAAATCCATAACATATGGAAACTCTCCTATAGATTTGGGACCAAGTTCATTTAGGATATTTTTTATTTTTTTAATTATTTAAGATTTTACTTTTAAAATTTAATGATTGGATTATAGCTAGTATTAAATATAAAAAAAATTAAATTAAAAAATATTAAGATTTGCATTATAAAATCTTGGTATAATCAAATCTTTTATATATGTATATATATAATGGAACTCTGGACCGTCTTAGGATTTAATTTGCTTTCTTATAAAAAAACAACGGTAAAGTTGCTTTAAATCCCTAATAGGGAGTCAAACTTTGCCTTCACTCCCCACACAAGTTTTTGTTTGTTTTTGCTCCCTAATGGAACTGAGTATAAAAGGGTAAAAATTGAGTATACATCAATGAAAACTGAGTATAAAAAGTGAAACTTGAGTATAAAAGAGTGAAATTGAGTACAGGTTATTGATGTGGTGGATGCAAACTGCATACTCAGTTTCTAACTTTATACTCAATTTCTTCAAATAATACCACCAAACATCACATCAGGGACTGCATGCAAAGAAATGTTTGGGTAGGGATTGCATGCAAAGTTGACTTGGTAAGTGGGGAGTTTAAGAAAATTTGATAACTTTTCCACGGAATTCCTATGAAAATTTAGAAGTCTTACGCGCTTTGATATAGCAAAATTTTTAGAATGGAATAATTTTGAATATAAATTTATTAGTTAAAAAATTCACTTAATTTTGAATTATTGAAAACATTACATAAGATATGAAAGTCCAAGGAGCTGGAAATTAGCAATTTCTTTGATAGGAGATAATAATATTTTTCCTTTGAAAATGGAAAAACTCGTCCACCGATCACTAGTTAAAAGAATGAAATTGAATATCATGACGATACTAACTAATACAGATATCATCGTGGAAGAAGAAGTTGATTCTTGAAATGATAATTCATACAATAGAAATATAAATTATAAAAAAATTTCTACATTGAAATCGTTACCAGAGGTCCATGAACTCATATTGACTTTTATACTGGATATTATAAAGTGGGACTAGTAATTGTGCGATTGTATATATAATAACATATTGGGCCTCAATATACTTTAATATTTATAACTAATCTTCTTCGATCTTTCCTCCGGTCCTTCTAAGAATCAAAGTTGGATATATGCTCGATTTGCAGATTGTCTGATGGCTCTTTTCCACATGATGAACAGGTTCTAATGAATTCCAAGCCCCATGCATCAATGAATTCTGCTCTCTCGAGTGATCTTCTTGTAGCTACAATTAATTTACCAACAGGTGGCCAGTGGCATGAATTATTATTAAATGAAACCATCTGTATTTTTCTCGATCATAATTTACCAGGTGGCCAATGTGATTTCAAATGAGCTGATCTTGACCTAGCTTATATGTAATCCGGTCGGCTAGCATGATATTTCATGAAAATGAGTCATTTCCCTGAGAGCTTGGACAGTCTGGCGTGGTAGGGCATGGAACGGGACGAATTGCCATTGGCTCGATTCGAATAAGGTCAGATGTCCTGGTTTGATAGCTGGCTGGGTGCATTCTGGGCTAACCCCATCAGGAGGCATCAAGTGTGCAACTTAATGTCAGTCGATCGGCACACTCCTTATATGATAGTGTTGTCTTTCAAAGGACAAGTCGGGCGGGTTATGTTCGAGTACCTCACGACTCGGTGCGTCGCATATGTGCCGATCGGCATGCCATTAGCTTCATAGTTGGGTTTTCCTTGAGATGACTGATCGGCGCATTCTTTCGGTACACTCTGGCTCGGAAGTTGTTGTTATCCGCAGCAGTACCTACTCTCTGACACTGCGCAGATAAAGATAGTACCAAAGTCGGTGCAGGTCGACTCGGGCCTGATACCACTCGTGTCCGAATCGCGAATATCTCGCTGACACAATACATTTCTGACAAGCTCTAGGAATCTGTACCACGACGCCCCCTATGTATGTTAGGATGAGGCAGCACCGGTCGGTGAGCTGACAGTGGTCCCTGGTCTTGTTTCCACATGAGACAAAATAAGACAGAAGTGAGACAGAAAGTTGTTGGTTCCCTCGGTTATATAAGGTCTTCCTTCCTTCATTTACATTTATGTATAATACATCTTTTAGCTACAGTTATTTTCTTCCTCAGTTCCATTCTCTCTATCGGATTCTGACTTAATCGTCGGAGGATCTTACCGGGAAATTGTCCCGGTGGATTGCTGACGATCGTCTATTTTGAAGGACCAGCCCTCCTTAGCAAAATAGTTCTCAACATCACTCATCCTTCTCTATCGACAAATTAACCTCGTCATCAAATTGGGTCTCCACCTCGCTCTTCGACATGATCATGAGCAATGACTTTACTTGAATTCCACATTCCTTCTACTGATCCACTGTGAGATGAAACACATAAATTGTATGTACTTTCATTTTTTTCTGCTTGTTTGGTAGTTTTCAGGCAACTAAACAGCATGGCATGTGGCTTTGTCAGCTTATTTATAATTTTGCATCATAATTTAATTAATAGCATTGCAGATGCATTAATTAGGGTGCAAATTAGCAAGCACTGCCTTTCACTTAGTCAGACAACACCCAAGTAACTCGCTACAGAGGGGTCAGCTTTGTAAACACAGAAAAGAAGCATTGCCTGTGAATATTATTTTAAGTCCGTCCGGAGTCAAAAGTAATGTTTTTTGGCCAGTTGCTTTGGGTCTTGATATATAAGATTGTTTCTATAGATATTATATTCTAGTGTTCCCATTTGCCATTTCCATGGACAGCTGGTCAAAATAAGAAATCCTCCAGTTGATAGTTGATAGAGTCGGCACTTTGCATTAATCTCTGTCTAATTTACTGTAAACTTTTCTCTGAATTCATTTGTTGGTATCCAAGATCAATTAAGCATGTTCTTTGTATGTTATCAATCTCATACATCATGTTGCCAACCTTCAATACTAATGATCCCGGCCTTGCCTACAGATAGGTCGGCCGGCCCCGCCAGCTAACCTGACGTCACGAAGGACTAGCGGACAGGTCAGCAAAGATATCACCGAAGGAGTCCCCAAGCCCGGGAGACCTCGAAATCTTGTTTAGCTAGTCGCGAATGGGGTCGGTCGGGCCGACCACCAACCCCGCCTAACTCAGTCGGACGCGTGGCTGCCCACGCTCCCTGGCCATTCCCCGACCTAGATCTAGGTCGTGCACCACAGCTGGACGCGTAGCGACCCGCGCTCCTATGCCATCACGGAAACTGGATCAGACAGAAACTACTCAACCAACCCCTGATTCAGAGCGTACCCTGCTCCGCCACTTCACCAGTCGGACGCGTGACTGCCCACGCTCACTGGCCATCACCCGACCCGGTCCTTGGCACTCGAATACGTCGGTCGGCTCTCAAGGTACGGGCTAGCTCGCCCCTACGCCCCCTATACCATTATATCCAGGGTACGACCCTGCTAGCGGGGTTCGGCACGCCTTATTCATCTCTGATACTTCTCGCGATCAGTCCCCCAAACCAGTACTTTCGTACTGCTCGAGCACCCCGCGCCATGCCGGGCCACTCCTAAGTGCTCCCTACGAACTGACAGCTATCACACTCTTGTCTCGTCAATACGGCCAAGGGTTGTTAGCTCCCCCGGCTTATAAACTCCGCACTCCTCCTATCGCAGGTACGTCCATATACGCGCGCGAGCTCTCTAATCTATTGCCTCATTTTCAATTCAATTCCACTATTGCACCTGCGGATGCTGACTTGACCGTCAGAGTGCCTAACCGGGGAAACCCCCGGCGGGTTTACTGACGATCGTTGTTTTGCAGTGCTAAGCTGGAGCGCCACCAGGTCGTCGCCACCTCACTAGCTCGTGCCACCCGGGAGTCCACCTGGCCCAGAGGCTCGCCGCCTCGCTTCGCGACAGGATCAACTAATATCCAAGATTAATGATGTGATAGAATATTGCCGCCCCCACGTGATTTATATAGTTAAAATTCGTGTTGAACTGTCAGTCAAAGTCAAGATGGATCGGACATAATCGACCTAGTTGAGATTTAGATTTGATCGAACCTAGCTACTAAGCACATTCATCCCAAAATTTACTTGGAGACAAGACATTTAATAAGACTAAGTTTTAGTCGCCAACATTGCTCCTGTCTTGGTTCCGGATTTCAATATCCTCCCTGCATCATTTATGTCTTTGCCTCTGACATCGAAATCCTCCCTAGCTATCTCGGCTTCAGTTGCCGATATCGCTCCTATCTTGGCTTCGGATCCTGACATCCTTTTTGTCTCAAATTCCAACATCATCCATGTCTAATTAAGTCTCCGATCTCAGCATAATCTGTGTCGCAGTTTTGAATCTCGACATTACTCCCGGCTCAAGTTCAAATGCCGACATCTCCCCTAACCCGACCTTAACCTCTGATATCCTCCATGTGAGAAAATAATCCACATTATCTGCATCTGCACATTTTATTTTTTTATTTTGATAACTTTTAAGGCTTAGTCTTTGGTTAATCTTTCCTATCTTAATGGGATAACTAGCGAATTAGTCTTCCGATTTTAATTCCTATTTTAATGGTATTAGTCATGAAAAAGTCTTGTTCGTGGTGTATTTAAAGGGTCCTAGAGGCATGTGAAGCAGTGTCTCAGTTTTTGTAAGTTTTTTTTCCAGAAAAATAAATTCTTTTGTTCTTTCAGTTTCTTCGTTTTCCTTTGTTTTTCTTGCATATTGGTGTGGTGCGCTATTCTTTGGGTCTGGGCCAACAATTGGTATCAGAGTTTTGGTAGTATCGAGCAGCCAAGAATCCACGCTTCCACAAAAATGTCGAGCATCCTAGAGAAGGAGAACGGCGGAGTGTCATTTCCCTATCCGATGCTAAGCCCTCACAATTATACTGTGTGGGTAATAAAGACAGAGGCAATTCTCGATGCCCAGGGAGTCTGGGAGGCGGTGGAGCCAGAGAAAGAAGCGCAGATGGATACAAAGAAGGACAAGAAGGCGCGTGCATACATCTTACAGTGTGTCCCCGAAGACATCCTTCTCCAGATCGCAAAAAAGAAGAGGGCGAAGGAAGTCTGGGACAGTCTCAAGATGAGGTACCGTGGTAGTGATCGGGTGAAGAAGGCACGCGTACAAACGTTGAAGAGCGAGTTTGACGCCCTTCGGATGGAGACCGAGACGATTGATGAGTTTGCTGGCAAACTCAGCGCCCTGAGTAGCAAGTTCTCCACTCTCGGTGCCACGCTTGAAGATTCCTCTTTGGTAAAAAAGTTGCTCGATTCTGTCCCTGATAAATTCTTCCCTATTGTTGCCGGTATTGAGCAGTTCCATGACCTTGAGACTATGCCATTTGAGGAGACTATCGGGCGACTGAAGGCATACGAGGAACGAACACTGCGATTATGAGGCAACACCAACGGCACTGAAGGTGAGCTCTTGGTTACTCATGTCGAATGGCAAATGCGACAAAAAGGGAGCAGCGTGGACACTCCGTCAGGAGGCAAGGGGTGCGGGTCTAGCGGTCCTAATCGTGGCTAGTGGCGTGGGCGAGGGCGCAGTCGTCGCCGTGGTACGCAGCGTCAAGACATTGCAGGAAGCACTAGCAGCAACAACAGTAACACTCGTGACAAGAGACACATAAAGTGTTTCAATTGTGAGAAAATGGGACATTATGCGTCCGAATGCTACAACAAGCATCGAGATGATGAGACTCACCTCACTTGCGCCACCAATGAAGAGCCAACACTGATGATGACCGTGTCTCATTAGGAGTTTCACGCTAGGTGTGAGCGGCAAGATATCATTCTGCTCAGTGAAGAAAGGTTTCTACCGGAGATGTATTGCAATGTTAAGAAAGGAGAAGATAAAGACGTTTGGTACCTTGACAACTGTGCCAACAACCACATGACTGGCCATCACGAGAAGTTTCAAGAACTAGTTGAAACCATCACTGGGAGGGTGAGGTTTGGCGATAGATCAACCATAGAGATCATGGGCAAAGGGACGGTTGTGTTCGAATGCAAGAACGGCGATCAGAAGGCTCTCCATGAGATATACTACATTACGAAACTTTGTAGTAATATCATCAGTCTTGGTCAATTGACAGAAACTGGGAACGAGGTGCACATGGAAGGAGATACGATGAAGGTGATTGATGGGAGCAGGAAGCTCTTGATGCTGGTAAAGCGAACACAAAATCGCTTGTACAAGATAACATTGAAGACACTCAAGCAAGTTTGTCTCCTGGCAAGCCTAGAAGACCCAACTTGGTAATGGCATGCAAGGCTCGGACATGTCAATTTCTATGACTTGAAGCTATTGGGTGAGAAGAAATTGACAGTTGATGTGCCAATATTGCCCCAGCCGAACAAGCTTTGCGAGGTGTGAGTGATCACCAAGCATGCAAGATTGTGGTTCCCGTACCAAGCAAACTTTAGCAAAGAAGTCGTTAGAACTTCTCCATACTGATATTTGCGGGCCAATCTCACCAAGTACACTTGTCGGTAACAAGTATTTTCTTCTAATTGTAGATGATTTCACTAGGTGGATGTGGGTGTTTGTATTGGCAGCAAAGAGTGATGCATTCCATGCATTCAAGATGTTCAAATTCCTGACAGAGAACAAGACTGATTACAAGATCAGAACACTCCAGACAGATCGAGGCGGCGAGTTCCTATCCACGGAGTTTACTCGATTATGTGAAAATGAAGGAATCGAGCGGCACCTCAAGGCTCCCTACATACCTCAACAGAATGGTGTCGTGGAGCGCCGCAACCGCACCGTGATGGCCATGACAAGATCTCTCCTCAAGAGTACAAATATGCCCGTAAGGTTCTGGGGAAAAACGTTTAGGCATGCTGTTTATCTGCTAAACCGTCTCCCAACTAAGGCGCTAGGAGAACGCACTCCATTTGAAGCCTGGATGGGGAGAAAGTCACATCTTGCCCACTTGAGAGTGTTCAGATGCGTTGCTTATGTAAAAAACACAACTCCTCACCTTAAGAAACTTGATGACAGAAGCTCACTCATGGTATACTTGGGTGTCGAGGAAGGCTGCAAAGCTCATTGGTTGTTTGATCCAAGCCATGGCAAGCTACAAGTAAGTAGAGATGTCATATTTCAAGAAAATTCTGAATGGACATGGAATGCAGGTGCTAACAATGAAGAAAACTTGTCGGGTTTTATGATGTTGGATCCGCTCTACTTCGACGAGGCGATTGCTGCAGCAGACGTTAAGACAGGGGCGGAAAATGTCATACCATCAGTAGCAGCCGTGGTATCCATGACAAGAGCGTCAAGTCCGTCTACACCATCATCGAACTCAAATCCATCTACACCATCATCGAACACCCATGCAACTACCTCGTCTTCGGTAACAAACACACCCGATTTTTTTGAAGGGCCAGTTCGTTATAGGTCCCTTGCTGATATCTTCAAACATGTAGAGCTTGGTGAATGGAGAGGTAGCTAATTACGGCTATATATCGGTTTTGATCCCTTAACTGGATCATACAAGGATGACAAAAGAGAATGAAGTGTCTGATGTGGAGATTCCCTTCTGGCAGCTGTATAAATATCAAAAAACGTATAAGTACGAGGGGACTCTCTCATTTTATCTTCAGCTCCACTAAGCTCTCTCTCACTTCTTCCTGTAGCTAGTTTTATACCTCAAATAATCCCATCTTGAGTGTCCAAATGACTTATCAGGATTCCTTTCCAACATCGTTTTCTCTTTATTGAAGTACTTTTCAAATCTTTTCATCCTTTCATCGATGAGCGCACATCAGTCCGTTTATTAACCAGTGACTTTATCATCCACAGTATAACTGAAACCATTAACAATTTTTTTTTCTTCGTCAAGAATATTAACTGACTACCCGCAGTTTTGGTTTCACTATCTATTTTTGGACGAATGTGATGCCCATGGATCCAATAATCCAACAAGATCGAACCAGAAGGTTTTTTGTTGGCTTCTCCTTAATTAACTTTGGCAGCACTGGCCATCCCACAGCCAGCTGTGTCTGCATGGCATCCTCTTTGAATAGTTCAAACTTAATTCCTGATGGTTCGATCGAGAAGCCTCTGGCTGTTACTACGTTGGAAAAGTTTTTTTTTATTTCCCCTGCCAAAAAATTCTTACTAGAATTAATTAAGGCGTCGATCCGTCCGTGCATTCTGAATTCCCATATATATATATATATATAATTTTACTCTACTGAGGACCGTGATAGGTAGACCGTGTGCCTGATCGGTCAGGTACTTGCCTAACCGATCAGGAAAGTCCTGAATATCGGTCAGGCAAATGCCTGACCGATCAGCCGGCGCCTGATCGGTTCCCTTGACCGATCAGCCGCTGACGGGTTCACCGCTATCCCTAGAGTCGCCGCGTCGACGGGTTCACCGCTACCCTCCTAGAATTCATCGCACCCCTTTGGATTATAGTTTTGTTCAGGGGCGGCGGCCGAAGGCCGCCGTTGGTGTCGAGGAGTTGCCGGCCAAGGAAGTCCACAGGCGACGGTCGTGACCGATCAAGCAAGTGCCTGATCGGTCACCAGGCTCGGTCCGCACGGGTCCGCAACACGCGGTTCGCAACATAGCATTCTTCTCTCTCTCTCTCTATATATATATATATATAAGAATGCTACGTTGCGGACCGTGCGTTGCGGACCCATGCGGACCGAGCCTGGTGTGACGGATCAGGCAAGTGCCTGATCGGTCACGGCCGTCGCCTGCGGACTTCCTTGGCCGGCAACTCTTCGACACCAACGGCGGCCGAAGGCTACCGCCCCCGAACAAAACTATAATCCGGGAGGATTGCGTGAACTCTAGGAGTAGCGATGAATCCGTCAGTGCGGTGACTCCAGGGTTATATATATATATATATATATATATATATATATATATATATATATATATATATATATATATGGATTGTTCCATCGAAGACAACTCACTGACTGCAAATGCCAATAATAAATTTATTTGTTGAGGGTGATTTGGGCAGTCAAACGGTAACTCAGCTAGATTTTTTAAACACCCTAGCTAGCTCTTGGTCTGGTATTTGCACATAGGATCCTAACAGTAACTCTGAGAGCACATGAAAGAAGGAAAAATGATAGGGAGAATGAAAATGAAAAAATAAAAAGTATAGTTAATGACGTGACATCTTGTATATAATGATCTCCGACGGTTTCACCGTGCCTCCCAGAGTATAATTTGATTCGGGATGACCGCCGAAGGCCGCCGATGGTGTCCAATCGATAATCGGACATATGCATGTAAAGTACCATGTCATGTCATCTCATTCACTATACTTTTCATTTTCCCATTTTCATTCTCCCTTTCATTGCTCTAAAAGAAGAAAAAAGGGCATTTTCCTAAAGCAAGTTTCTATACTACTCGAATAACATGTCCAAATTTCATAAACACACGAGAGGAGTCTTAAGAATTTATTAGTGTTGGTTGTTAGTTATAAGCATCATTGTTCTAAGTCTTAAATGAGTTTGTGATAAATATTTTCTAGGGATACATTAATTTTGATTTTTAAATGATTTAGAATTTTACAATCAATTTCGAATAAAATTGAGTGACATATAGAGAAAGATGAAAGGTAAATTATCTTAAATTTCCTAATACCAAACTCAATTTTCTTTTTGATCCCTATATTAGAAAAAATTTATTTCCACTCTCTAAATGCAAATTTTTCTTTACTTTAACTCGCTAATGTACACTGATTTATCTAATTGTACTCATTTATTAAGGTACAAAAAGTCTTGAAAACTATATAATTCTCCTAAATTTAACACATTTAAATTAAAATCTAGTATATTTAATATCAAATTAAACATGATTTTTTTTCCACTTATCGCGAGGTAACATATGTCTTTATAATTTTTTATAAATATAAAAAATCTAAAAGAAGATATAATATCTCCTAAATTCAACATCATTTAACTATAATCGAGTATATTTTTTATTAAATTGAGCACGACTCTGTTTCGCCCTTACTAATCTATTTGGAACTCATACCAATCGATTGACGTAGGTTAAATCGATTGGATGATTCTAATTAAATGATATTGAAATTAGAATAAATTAAATCTCATTTTAAATTTTTTTTACTAAAAAATAAGGATAATTAGATATGAAAATAATTTTTTTTCGATGCAAGAACTAAGAAGGAAGGAAATTGAGTTTGATATTAAAATTTTAGGTTAATTTATGAAAGAAAATGTTATTTTGAAAATATTATGTGTGATTGGAATATTATAAAAATTGAATCCATGCTTTAGATAATATGAAAAAAAAATTACTATTGTCTTGGATGTGAACATGCATGGATTTTGTCGTGTGGTTATGGGTTCGAGTGAAAAATGCATGTGCAGCTAACTGAGCTGGAATTTTGTGTTGGGTTGCGCTTGAAGGCGATTGGTGCAAGTTCTACAGTGTCGGCCGTCAGAATGGCTGCTATGTTAGCATTCCCAGCCGAGGTTTATTCCTCCTCCTCCTCCTCCTTCTCCTTCCAGAATCAGAAGGGAATTGTGCATTAATTACTCCAAGGATCATGATTTATCTCTAGTTGAAGATGAACGATTTCGTCTTTTGTCTCAGAATCAAAAGCTGCTTCTTCATTTTCTTTTCGGCAATTTACCAAAGGGCGTACACAACAATCGATAATTACCAACGGGCGCACCATAGTTTTATTTTCACCAAAGGGCGCACTCATTATAGTGAACTTCCTCTTATACCCCTCATGTTATCTATTGCCTTTCTCTTTCTCTCTCAGTAATAAATTCTGTGACGTCAGCACATGCAACGTAACTTAATTACTAACTTTTATTTTAAAATAATATCTAATGGAATCGGCGTTAAATTAAAAAACGTAAGGTAAAAATTAAAAAAATATTTCACTTTACAAATTTCTCATCCAACGTAATTTAAAAATATAAATAAATAAGTTTTATTTTTATTAATAGAAATTAATATATTAAATAATATTTAATAAATATATTAATGTATAAAAAGTTTTTGGAAATAAATTGTTGGATTTAAAAATATAAATAAATGATTTTATATTTGATTAATAGAAATTAATATATTAAATAATATTTAATAAATATATTAATGTATACATATGTTTTGAAAAAACTGACCGTGGTAGCTTTCAGGCCCACGCTGGGCCTGAAATATTTTTATTTCAGGCCCACGTTGGGCCTGAAATCTTTTGATTCAGGCCCGACGTGAACTCAAATTTTTTTTCTATTTAAAAAATATATTAATATATAAAAAAACCTATCAAAACACTAAATTTTAGATTCAAACGCAGGACCTGAAGTCATCCCAGGAGGATTTGAAGTGAAATAACTTCAGATCCTGTAAATAATTAATTTAATAAATAATAATTAAATATAAAAAATATTTTTAAAATAAAAAATTTTTAGTGAGGGCCTGAAGTCATCAGTGACTTCAGGCCCTCTATCTGAAAAATTTTCCCTTAGGCCTGAAGTCATCGGACTTCAAGCCTAAGGAGGGCCTGAAGTCTGATGACTTCAGGCCCTCCATTAAATATATAAAAATAATAAAAAAAAAATTTTAAAAAAATATAATATATAATTACATAATAATAAAATGTTATAGGAGTGGTTTAGGTATATCAGTGAATTTTGAGCAAAACTCACTGATGGACCTACCATATTTGGAATTCTGAAAACTCATTATCAGTAGACAGGGTTGAGCTAGGAGATGAGATTTTGGGTGCCGAAACCTCTAATCTTGCAGTATCACCAATTAATTAGACATGATGCAGTTTTGGAGATGAGATTTCAGGATGCAAATTTGGTAGG
Organism: Boesenbergia rotunda; assembly: GCA_024364735.1. Lineage (NCBI taxonomy): Eukaryota > Viridiplantae > Streptophyta > Magnoliopsida > Zingiberales > Zingiberaceae > Boesenbergia > Boesenbergia rotunda. The sequence goes on along the minus strand of JAGFNQ010005056.1, from coordinate 184,793 downwards.
AAATAATTTTGAAAATTTTATTGAGGCACCACAAATTGATTTAATTAGACATGATGCAGTTTTGGATTCATTTTATGCAGATACTGATATTATTTTTTTTCTTTCTGACCCTGCACGCTTGAGAGAGATATTACATATTTTTGCAGGGTCCAGAAGACTCCAGGAGTGGGTGCTCCAACTGAACAGGCTTCAGCCTCCTGGGAGGACTTCTGAAGGGCATCAAGAAGGAGGAGATGATCTGACTTTAATTAAAAGCACTCCATCCCTTGAATGGCTCTTGAACCTGAATCGCCTGAGGCCACCAGAGCAAAATATTGTGAAATTCAAGTGTGGGGGAGTTCCAAATCTCCCAGCCACCCATTTTCCTCCACTACCACGGTGGAGGCTACTTCTGGATAGACTCCGCCCACCAGAATAAAGGGGAGTCTGATTCTTCTGACATTTTCTTTTATTGCATTTTTCATTTTTTATGCTTTTTAGAATTAGAATTTTCTTTTAAATTGAGTCCTTGTAAATAAATGCATGTTATTCCTTTTGTCACTTTTTTTTGCCTGAGTAGAAATAAAAGTATCCCTCTAGGTTATCTCCATAGCATTTTAGAGTCTTTTGAAAATAAATTAAATTTGGTTGTTAAAACTTAAGATTTGAGTTCATGGATGAAATCTTGGATGCTTGAGTACGATTTTTGCTTTGGATTCTTAATTGAGAATTTGAGATGGATTATTTTTACCAGTGAGATTAGCCTTATTTTGTGATACACATATGTTATTGTATTCTAGAACTTGCTTAGGTTCTTTCAAAATCATATTTCAATGATTGGATCACATCTATAGGGACTAATCATTTTATTCACCTTTCCACATCAATTTGCCTATTCTATTCTATTTACCTTTCCTTATTGCTAATCTTAACCCTAATTTTTTCTATGGATTTGTTTGCTTGGGATGTTTTCTTGATGCTATTTTGCCCGAGACGGACAAAGAATTAAGTGTGGGGGAGTGATTGGTGATTTGGAAGCAATTTCATCAATGATGCATTTCAACTCGGAAAAAAAAATTTATGTGCCAAAGATGAGTTTGAGTGATGTTTGGTGTCAAAAATGGATGACAAGCTTATATGTGCAAAAGGATGGAAGCATCTAGATTCTGCTGAATATAAATTGAAGAGCCAAATTTACATGACCAAGCTCAAATTGGTTGAGGAAGAAGAAATTGTGTGCCAAGAAAAAAAAAATGGCACGCAATCAGCAAATTGAAGCCAAACTTTGTATCAAGGTTTTTAAGTGGAATTAAATTCACTGATCTGATATGGAGTGGATTGGATTTACAGCAGGGACAATCTGAATTGTGGCCGAAACAAAGAATCTGCAGCAGAGGTAAAAGACTTTGAAGCAGAAGAAGGTTATTGCCAAAACTTGTTTGTGCAGAATTGTGTCAACTTGAATCTGAATGGAAATTCTTTTGGCTGTAAATTCAGAAATGTTACTCACGGAGAGGGTTGAGTTTAAGCTGATATTTGATTGGAATTCAAGCAGAAAGAGAATTGCAAGACTGCTGGCTACATCATATCTGAAATCTGAAATTTCTCCACAAGCTTGTATCAACTTGGGACCAGAACTTGTTGTATAAACTCTGAATTGAAGCTGAATTGCAGGCTGACGAAATTGGACTTAAAGCAGGAAGTTCTGAGCTGGGTTGCAAAGCTAGCTGCTGAAATGATGGAGGCTGATTCCCAATTCGTTTGGAATCAGTTTATATGGAAAACTAAAGGCTGCAGTGAATCTATGCAGTGTAGAAGCCAGAATTCCAGCCGACTTCGATCATCAGAAACTGATTTGGGATTGTAGGGAAGCCTCTCGACAGCTATTAGAGCTTATGGATGATCAGAAATGTTGAAAAGATAAGATGAGAATGAAGCTGAAAGTTAAAGAGCTGAATCTGGAATTATTGGAAACAATGCAGAAATGTGTGCTGATTTGGAAATTTTGTGTGTTGCAGCTAAACAAATCAACTTGGAGCTGCCGTGAATCATTGAAGAACTGTTAGTGAGGCAATTGGATGAGATCAAAGTAGGGAAATGCAGGAAATCTGAGCAGTTAACAAAGAATTTGTGCCAAAAACAGAGAACAGAAAAGAAAATTTTTCTGTGCAGTGCAGAAAATTGAAGTGCAGGAATTGATTCGAAACCAATGTGGCTGCCGCAAGGTTTGATAACAATTGAAGGAATCTGATCGTATTTGTTTCTGCCGAGTGGTGCATCTGGGAGCTACTAAGTGATACAAGCCAAGTGCGAATGGAAGCTGAATACAAGCTGAACACAAAGAAAAAAAATCAGCACAAGCAGTTTGTGCAGTTTGTGTCAAGTTGAAGCTGAAATTTGAGTTTTTGAAACTATGAATCAAGATATTAAGTGTTAAATGGAGCTGAAGTTGAAGGTGCACATTCAATTTCGGATCTAGGAAAAACAAATGCAGATATGGGCAGGAAATGGAAGAATATGGCTGAAATCCAACCTTGGGGGCAGAATTTTCAAGTGAAACCATTCAAACTCTACTCTACACTATGTGATGCTAGCTGATGGTAATTGTTAGAGAAATTAGAGAATTGCAAGATCTGATGTGCTCTATTAGAAGACCTGAAAAAAAAAATCTGAGAAAAGAGTGAAAGAAGCAAGGTTGGCACGCAATAGGGAAACTTGGCACAAGGAAATCAAGGAAGGATTTCTCATCCAAATCAAAGGAATCTATTCAAGTTTGACTTCACAACACCTTTGAGATCATTAGGGGACTGGATGGAGAGCAAAGAGCATCAAAAATATCCCCAAGCACTCAAGTCTTCCACTTTATCTATTTTTCCATTTTTCTTGATTTTTATTCCCTTTTTTCACCATACTCTATGCTTTTCATTTGTTTTTATAGTTGTTGATCCTATTCATGATTAATGGTGGAGAGTAGATAATAAGCAAGCCTATGGTAGTGCAAGAAGCATGTGTGAGAGTGAGCTCCACTTCCATCATCAACTTAGAACTTAAGGAGAGAGCCACCAAAACTTCCCATGAAAGGCTAGTGATTTAAATTCATCTCAATGATTCATGATAGATGAAAAGGCTAAGTTGTTGATTTAAGGACAAGATACTAATCCATAGAGCTTAGATTTATGAGAATTGACAACCCTAGGTAATTTCTTTTCATTTGTTTCTAATTATGCTTAAGAAAATCTAGGGGATACATGTTTAGTTGTTTCGCGAGACGCTCAAGGTTAAGTGTGGGGGAGTTGATAAGTACCATTTTGTTGACTATTTTAATTGCTAAAATCCATGTTTGACCTATGATTTTATTGTTTAATTGTGATTTTACCCTAGGTTTTAGGATTTCCTATTATTTTGGACTTAATTGCAAAATTACATATTTTTGGATTATTTGACCACTAATTTTCTGATATATTTTTGTAGGCATGAAAAGATCCTGGACCTAGGGCATACTGGGTCAAACTTGAGTCGGATGTGAACCGGATCGAATTATCAAGCCTACGATTAATCCGGGCCGTCCGATTCAAGAGCGGCTAGATCTGAGCCATCCGGGACGATCTGAAGCAATCCGAGCTAGGGTTAGGGTTGATCAAGCTCTGTGATCAAGATCTGAAGGTTTCAGCCCAATCAGAGCTAAATCAACCGTTGGATCAAGCTTGGAGGGCTCTAGAGCGTCCATTCACAGATTGAGTTGATCTGGACCATCCGTTGCATATCTGGAGGATCTGAGCTACCACGAGGTAGATCCTGACCTCAGATCACCATCATCAAAGTTTGGCTCAAATCAGATGAAAATCAGCCGTTGGATTGAAGCAAACAAATCTGAGCCGTCCACTGGTTATTATTTAAGGAAATTTTCCTGCGCAGCAAGCTTTGTCGCGTTTCCTCGCCGCAACGTCTTCTTCTTCATTTTCTTTGCATTTTCTTCAGCAATTTCATCATCCAAGGGGCGCGACCCCTCGATTTCTCCATTTGATCATCATCAGAGTCCTTGGAAGATAGCTAGGATCGAGATTTCAGCTCAATTTGCGCCAGAACAAGGGTGTTTGAGGGTTTCGGCATCTTTGCTACCCAATCGATTGTGTCTCATCCACAAGCCATTTCCGAGCTTCTGAGCAGCTTGTAGGGGTTCTCAGGTTAGCTCAGAGGTTCTTCAAATCATCATCGCAAGCCATCAATCGAAATACAAGAGATTGGACTGGATTTTTCCCAGCTGAGGCAGTTTCGAGCAGAATGATCGATTGAAGCTTAATTCCACTGATTTGCTGAGCCTAGGGGTTCGAAGCCAGCTCTTGCTTGACGACCAAGATGATTTTGAGCTTAGGGAGAGTTGAGGAGTAGTTTAAATCATTTAATTTGAGTTTTCTAGCTGTAATCTCATTTCAACTTCACGTTCCTGTTTCTGAATTTGTTTTTAGTTGCTGTAATCTCTTTTCTGATTAGTTTATGTTTAATTAGGGTTCAATTCTTCAAGTCAAATAGTTTAGGAAGTTTGTTAGTGCTAAATTGAATGTTGTTTCAGTTATTTTCTTTGCCAAAAGCTTGCGTGCCATTTTCTTAGCTGCGTACCAGTTTTATTGTCCTGTTTTTGTTCAGTTTCGAATTTGTCAGCTTTTGTTTCAATTCGACTTGTGTAGCTTATTCCCTGCAATTGAAGACAACTTTTAGTGTGTTAATTCATTGGATTCGAAGTTGTTTTTCATTCAGTTTCATTTCTGAATTTTTAGCCCTGTACAGCTTGCGTACCAACTCAAATTCCTGCACATGTTGTGTATCAGTTCTTCTCTTGAGCTTTGGAATTTCACATCTAGCTAGAGGTAGTTTTATCCTCTTAAATTATACTTTAGTTTGCCTCATTTTCAAGCATTCGAATCCCATTTCTGCAAGTGATTTCCATTACTGCAAATCAAATCATTTCTGCAATGCAGTTCCATTTCTGAATTAGGATAGTTTCTGAATTTTAGTGTTCTTCATTGTGTATCAAACCTCCATTCCTGCAATTCCCAGTTAGCAATTATGAATTTGTATCAGTGAGGATGTGTGGTGGAATTCCCTTGAAATTTGAAGGCAGTAAATTTGTTTGAGTCCGCATCCATTTGCTGCCGCATTCCAATTCTGCATATGGTCTCTAATTTCTGCATTCCTGCCTTAGTTGCTGCATGGGATGTGTTTGAGATTGTTCAACAATTAGCTTCGGAGTTCTTTCAGCTCATGCACAGACAACTTCATTGATAGCTCAGCCTTCCAAGCTGAATCAATCAGCTACACATACCTTGCATTTCTGCAATTCGGAAAGACTTGCTGTAATTTACCTTAATTCCTGCAGTTTCCGAAGTTTCAGTTGGGTCTGATTTTAGCATCCAAATAAGTCTCTGAATTTTGCAAGACATTTCTGCATTTATACATTTCTGCATACAGCCCTTGCAAGTCCATTTCCGGTTTTAGTTTGCTTGAATTGGTTAGAACTTGATCTGAAATTCTTCATTCAGTTTCAGAACTTGATCTGAATTGTTTTCCAAATTCTTCATTGCAAGCTTTGTTGTCCAAATTGAAATCGATCAGCATTTGCATCATCTTAGACACATCAGTTTTCTTTGTTGCTTGCCAAGTTTTCTAAACTTTGATTGCCAAGTTTTCTAAGCATTTCTGGATTGTTGCCTTCAAATCTGACATCTTCTTTGTGTTCATGCATGGCCTTTCATTAAGAATTTGTGTCAAATGAATTGATTAGCTTTATTCTGAATCAATCAGTTATATTATTGCACTAGTATCAGATTCTTTTTGGCACATTAATTGTTCTCATCTTGGTATCAAGTTGTTAATTCGCTCTCACTTTGTATCAAGTGAATCTTGGCACGGTTTGTATTAGTGCAGCTTTAGATTGCTTGCAATTGTCCATGTCTTGCACTTGAATTGTGTTACATTGCTCAGAGTTGTTTTGCCTTTGAAATCAGAATCAGTTTCCTAAATTGATTAAGTGCTTTAGTTGATTCGGTTACCATTGGTTGAGTCATTACTTGCCATCACATTGGTTGGTTTATTAGCTTGTCTTCCTTCATTTTCATTTCCATTGTGATTTCATTCTTCATTGTAACCCAAAAACCCAGATTTTAATTGAAACCCCAAATTCACAAACGACACCTAAATACAAGCGCGAATCAAACACGACAACTAGTCCCCGAGAAAAATACGACCTGTGGCCCCTATATTACATTTTCATATTTTGATTGTAAAAAGGGTTTCCAGCATTTCATTTATATTTAAATTTGATGAGCCCATACATTTCGTGACAACTTTAATTAGTATATTTTGGGCCCGATCAAGGCCCTCCTTGGGCCTGAAGTCTAATGACTTCAGGCCTAAGGGAAAATTTTTCAGATAGAGGGCCTGAAGTCACTGATGACTTCAGGCCCTCACTAAAAATTTTTTATTTTAAAAATATTTTTTATATTTAATTATTATTTATTAAATTAATTATTTATAGGATCTGAAATTATTTCACTTCAAACCCTCCTGGGATGACTTCAGGCCCTGCGTTTGAATCTAAAATTAAGTGTTTTGATAGGTTTTTTTATATATTAATATATTTTTTTAATAGAAAAAAAATTTGAGTTCACGTCGGACCTGAATCAAAAGATTTCAGGCCCAACGTGGGCCTGAAATAAAAAATTTCATGCCCACGCTGGGCCTGAAATAAAAATATTTCAGGCCCAGCGTGGACCTGAAAGCTACCACGGTCAATTTTTTCAAAACATATGTATACATTAATATATTTATTAAATATTATTTAATATATTAATTTCTATTAATCAAATATAAAATCATTTATTTATATTTTTAAATCCAACAGTTTGTTTTTAAAAACTTTTTATACATTAATATATTTATTAAATATTATTTAATATATTAATTTCTATTAATAAAAATTAAAATTATTTATTTATATTTTTAAATCACGTTGGATGAGAAATTTTTAAAGTGAAATATTTTTTTAATTTTTATCTTACGTTTTTTAATTTAGCGCCGATTCCATTAGATATTATTTTAAAATAAAAGTCAGTAATTAAGTCACGTTGCATGTGCTGACGTCACAGAATTTATTACTGAGAGAGAAAGAGAAAGACAATAGATAACATGAGGGGTATAAGAGGAAGTTCACTATAATGAGTGCGCCCTTTGGTGAAAATAAAACCATGGTGCGCCCGTTGATAATTACCGATTGTTGCGTACGTCCTTTGGTAAATTGCCGTTTTCTTTTTCTTCCAGAATCCAACCCAAGGAAGTCAGCTAACCGCGCGAAAAGGCTTATTCCTTAATTTGGATTCGCTTTTCATGTTTTACTTCCTATAAGTAGGGAGGCCACTCATGCCACTGTGCCTTCTTGTTGGTTGCAAATCCATGTAGAGATTCTGTGACTTGTTTGGTGAATGATCTAGCTCTAATCCTTTACCTTTTGTGGTGCACTGATTGGACCATCTTCAACCACAAATATTATATTTAATATAATTTTATATTAAATGGTACAATTTTAACATGAAATACTATTTCAACTCCAACCCACCCACACCATATCGCATTTAGAATATTTTTTTTCCTTATTCATAATTTAATTATCAACTTACATTTAAATTTTTATGAAATTAGTGATATAATTTATAAATGTAATTATAATTAAAATATATTATAAATAAAATTTTTAATAAATTAAATCTTTATAAATATACATAATAAAATTAAAATATACTATTAAATACACTTAATTTAAATTTATAATAAATAATTAATATTAAATAAAAAATAATAATTATAAATTAATTTTTATTTATGATATTTAATAATTTAATATTTAATATATATTATATTAGATTTTATTGATTATATTATAATTAGATTTTTAAAAATTAAAAAAAATAAAAAAATTCCAACACTAAACATGGTGTGATGAATAGTACATCACCAAATATGATGATGTATTATTCATCACACCAAATTTAGTGTAGATTTTAGTGTATGAGTTGAAATGTTTTTAGTGCAATTTGATACCAAATTTGGTATTTTATATGGGTTGGAGATGTCTTTATCTGTCCCCACTAGTCTTTTTATAATGTGACTCCCAGGACTTATAATAAGTGTATAAAAAATTTTAACAAATGATTAAGGATCGATTTTCAAGGGTTGACGATTATTATTTTTTATCTGTATTTATCTCTCTTCGTATCCGACTCTTATTTTATTTTTTTTTTTTCATATATGTGGCGGTATCCTCATTTTGCCTTGGCAGGCTTGCACAAGTCCACCCCCTCTTTTAGATGGATTCTCCTGCTCCTCCACAGCCGCCGCAGCAGCCGGACTTGGATCTTTCCCTCGCCGGCCCGTTAGATACCAAGGACGTGAAGCTCTTCCCGTGCCTCTTCTGCAAAAAGAAGTTCCTCAAGTCGCAGGCCCTCGGTGGCCATCAGAACGCCCACAAGAAGGAGAGGAGCATCGGCTGGAGCTCCTACCTATACCTCGCGCCGGCCACGACCGCCACCCCCGCCGCCATTCCTCCTCCTCCTCCTCTTCCGTACCTGAGCTCGCCCCCGCTCGCCCACGCGTGCAGGAATATCCCTCCCGGCGACTGCACCTACGGTGGGCAGTCGGAGTTCTCGAGCTGCTCGCGCCGAGCCCCTCGGTTCTCCAACGACCATCCCCCGCTCGCCGCCGTGAGCAACAGCCGAGCAATGTCCGCCAGTGGTTATGAGACAATCGATCTCCTTAATTGGCAAAGGGGCTCCCGCCCTCCGCATGACCGACCAGCGGCGGACTTCCCCGGCGCCGGAGAAGTACTCGACCTATCCTTGAAGCTGTAGGATCTCTACTGGGTGTCAGATTCTCCCTCTTCATTATGGATTCATGCAACCCATTGCATTTGTTTTATGTAATATTCTGACAATGGTGTTGTACAATTTCTGCTCTGCTTTGCCTGTGTTAATCACGATTTTTGCTGCCAAACAATTCAGTTTTAGTTCTTCCATCAAGTCCTCTGGTTGCTTTCCACTTCTTTTTTTCCCCATCCCTTGACAGAGGAGAGGAATTGGGGCTTCAGTGTGATGCACTAACTACTAGCTAATGGGAAAGACGATGGTCCTACAGACTCAACTTGTCGATGAGATGTTTCACACTACCACTGTCTATGGCCGAGCAGTGCCACCATTGAAGTTGCTCTACACATTACAGCAACGGGGAATCAAGGTGGTGGAGATGATTCTTGAATGAGGAAAACGACGTGGACGCCAGTGGTAGTGAGGTGAGGATCTCTTGTCAACTCTGTAAGAACTACTGTTTGTCGACATTTCCGGTCCTCATTCACTTGCTTTTACTGCAGACTTTCCCCTTCTTTAATCGCCGCCAAAGACTACTAAAACAATATATATAAAAGGGAAAAACATGAGATCAAGTAGGTTAGGAACTTTGTTCATGGTATTGCTCTAAAAGTAGAATAGATTAAGGTTACAAACTTACAGGTGTCAGAGAAAGGATAAGATCAAAGATTAAAAATCGTGGCTACCTAATTCAAACTGATCGACAAGATTTATATGTTTGGAGGTGTTTCCTTGGATGCTGTGCTATTGATAAATTGTCAATTTGAGTAGTTTCAGGGATATATTCTCTGCATGTGCTAATTTAATAAGAATTTAATCGAGATTAAATATTAATTATAGTGTAAAAACGACAAAACCAAAAACAAAAACTCATTTTGTCGCTTTCGGTATTTCTGTATTTTGAATTGGACCGTCCAGGTCGACGACAAGGTATTAAATGCGCGATGTCCTATTGTTAACTTTATGGCCGAGTGGACCATGCAACTAGATCATTCCTTGTTTATGTTTTACGAGTTTTAATAAATCAGCTTGCGTGATTTCTGATCAGTATCACGAGGAAAATAAATCTAAGTCATAATGCTCCCGTCCTAATATAGTTGTAGTTTGATCGGGTCATGTGACACAGTAAATAGACAGATCATTAATGAAAAGGCCTCGACAGCTCGAGCTGACAGGGTCGACCACTCGGATTGGGATGTCCGAGTGGGAGGTCAATCTAATATGGTCTGAAATTGCTCCAGCGAGAGATATCGAGTGGCAGGCTAGGAGTCGCCCGGTCAACATGCGTCCAGTAGTCATTCGGCTCCCCTCGAGGTCTTCTAGTCTTATATCATAAAGATGAATCGTGTTGGCCAAGTCCGAGTGCCGAGCGCTCCAAAAGCTCGGATCGCCCCTTTGCTTAACCCAAGTGGCATTGACTGATTTGTGAGTTCTCACTCGGATCAATCGGTCGGCAAACCAGCTCGAGAACTGTCGTTTTCCTAGGAAACACCCACTCCCTGACACTATACTTGCAAAAGTGATATAAGAATCGGCGCAGGACGACTCAGGTCTGACACCACTCAGGTCCGAATCGCGAATATCCCCCTGACATAATACTCTCCTGACATACCATGGCACTCCGTACCACAATGACCCCTGTCTGTGTCAGACTGGGCGGCGTCGGTCAGTGCCGGTCGATGAGCTGACAACACCCCTAATCTTGTCCCTACGTGAGACAAAAAGGTGACAGACGCGAGACATAAGCTGTCGACTCCTTCGACTATATAAGGTCCTCCGCACTTCACACGCAGGTACGCGCGATAGAGTTTTGCTACACAGATTGGGATGCCCGAGTGAGAGGTCAACATAATGCGGTCTGAAATTGCTCCAGCGATAGATACCGAGTGACGGACTTAAGGTCACTCGGTCAACACGCGTCCAGGAGCCATTTGACTCCCCTCGAAGTCATGAATTGTGTTGACCAAGCTCGAGTGCCCCAAAAGCTCGGATCGCCCCTTTGCTTAGCCTAAGTGACATGGACTGGTTTGTGAGTTCTCATTCGGATCAATCGGTCGGCAAACCAGCTCGGAAATTATCGTTTTCCTAGGAAACACCTACTCCCTGACACTATACTTGGAAAAGTGATAGAAGAATCGGTGCAGGACGGCTCAGGTCTGACACCACTCATGTCCGAATCACGAATATCCCCTGACATAATACTTTCAAGACATACCATGGCATTCCGTACCACAACGACCCCTGTCTATGTCAGACTGGGCGGCGTCGGTCGGTGTCGATCGATGAGCTGACAATACCCCTAATCTTATCCCCACGTGAGACAAAAAGGTGACAGACGCGAGGCAGAAGCTGTCGACTCCTTCGACTATATAAGGTCCTCTGCACTTCACATGCAAGTACGCGCGATAGAATTTTGCTACAGTTCTTCTTCTACTTTCATTTCTTCTATTGAAGACTGACTTGATCGTCGGAGCTTGATCGTCGGAGTGCCTTGCCGGGGACTTCTCGGTGGGTTGATGACGGTCATCTTTCTTGCAGTTCGGAACCAGCAGAGACAGTACTCGAGTCCACCTCACTCTTGAGAGTCTATCTCGCTCTGCAACAAGATCACATAAGAAAATAAATCTAGCATGGTTCGCTCGTCTGGTGCGTCCGTCAATTTGTTCCAAAATTAACAGGGTAATAGATCCTGTACCATTTAGCCAGAAAAATAAAACAAAGAAGGTAGAGCCAGACCATCCAAATCAAACACACTTACTTGTGACAATGAGTTTAATGGCGGGTAAAAATAATTTATTCAAGAGAGGATCAATCTTTCTTTGTTTATAAATATTTAACAAAATACAGTCTTCAATGGTCCGCAAGGCCAAAACGTGCAATTCGTGTAGTATTTTGAATGCTTAGGCGGCAAGCATTCCGCTTGTGGGGAACGCGGATTTTGACTAGGCAGTGGATTACCTGCCATCGCGTCAAAGTCAGGTAATGATAATGCAGTTAGCCCGTTCAAACAATTAACATTAATCAACGTAACATGAGAAAAATAATTTTAAAACATTGGCAGTTTGAATATGCCTTTGATTTCAAATTTATAAGATGATTGATGAAAAAAATTTAATGGATCGAATTTATCATTTTTAAAACTAATGGAAGAGCCGGATATTTTAAAAAAAAATCAACTTATTTTTTCTTCGAGTTGAAACTATTTGAGGGTGAGAAAAACGTTTTTCCTTCGAGCTGGACCTAACCTCTATTTTAAGGCACGCGCTTTGAGGGCAATTGCATGTTTTTTGGACCAAAAAAAAAAACGGAGATGAGAAAGCCGTTTCGTGTAAGCAATTTAAATAACGCTTTGGGAAGGATGCTAGTGTTCGTTTTGAGGTTTGTTTTTTAATATATTTAATTGACTTAGGTCAGATTTAGCTGAAGAGACATAAAAAATTAAGAAAATGAAATGATGAGAAATTATCAAATGAGTAGTTTAAAAAAAAATGATATGTAGTGAAAATTTTAAATGAGAATTTCAACGGGAATGACGTGATATTCTAATTGTAACGATCCTCGACAAATTCATCTACCCCCAAAGAATAGTTTGGTTTGGGACAGCGACTGAAGGTCGCCGTCAATATACAAGCAGCAATGGGATGTGTACACAAAAAGTGCCACGTCATTCCCGCTAGATTTTTTGTTGAAAATTTTCGCTGCGTATTATTACTCATAGTTTTAATTGGAGATTAGAAAAGGAAAAATTTTTGAGAAATAATCCTAGATAATGAAAAGTCTTAGAGAAGTAAATTCTAAATAAAGAAAAATTCGTGGGGAGATAAAGTCTTAGAAAAATGAATTTTAAACAAGAGAAAATTCTACGAGCAGATAACTTTAGATAATTAAAAGTCCTAAAGAAGTGAACTCTATACAGGAGATAATCATAGATAATGAAAAATTTTGGAGGAGTGAACTCCGAGTGAGTGTAATCGAAAGATTTCTGATCGACTATGCAAATCTTGAATGCTGCTAATACTGGTTTACTTTACTATGTTATATTTATTGTGTTAACTTAATATTGCAGGAAAGTCTTAATCGATCACATTGATGAAACACTAAGCAGGACCAGAGAAAATCTAAACAGGTCTGGAAAACCAGATGTTTGGCGGGTAAGTCAAGTAAACAATTGGAGAAGAGAAATCCTGTGAGAACGAGTCTCGGTGGGACTGTAGGCACTAGTCCAACTTAGATCCAACTTGAAAATCTAAATTGAGACTAAGACTAAATCCTAGTATTGGTAATTGATAAGACAGAATCTAATTCATAAATATAATAATGCATCTGTGCTAATAAAATAGGTAGTTTTGTTATTTGGACTAACATGTTTTTACTGGAGTTTAAAGCAAAAAAATCAATTACGGATGCATAGTACTCCAGGCACCTTGAGTGACGAAGGACGCCCTAAGTGAAGTGTTGGAAGCGCCTCAGATGTACTAAAGGCAACCCTAAGTAGATAAGGGACGAGGATGAAGTTTCAGCCTCAGTTGATTAAAGACACCCTAAGTTGGTTGGATGCGCTTGGAACTGAGGCACCCTGGGTCAATTAGAGGCGCCCTGGATCAAAAAATTTATCAAGATGATAATGCACGATTATATCAGATCGGATAAGTTTCACTTGAGGCGCCCTGGTACTGCAGTATAAAAGGAGCAATGAAGTTCGATTCTATCTAGCTCCCATTGGAACTGAAATCCGTCAAGCTCCAAATTAAGCAATGAAGTTCTTATTTTTTGAATCTTTAGAACAGAAAAGTTGAACCGTGGTTATTCTTATAGTGGGTGATCCTGATTTGGAAGGACTCTCCATAGAATGACTTGGCCAAACAAACCATAACGTGACTTATCCAAAGAAAGTCGATGTCGAGTACAAATGAGCGAGCCCTCCAATGCTAAGTCAACTCAACTTGAATAAAACCAATGTTATCTCAGAGAGCCATTTTCAAGTGATTAAAACAGTTAGACTGAGCATTGAGCGAGAAAACTAGCTGCTATAATTTCGAAGGGACCTAAAATAATCAATGTGTAATAATACACCAGGCATTACCAAGCTTGGAACAAATGGCTTCGGTTATACGAGGCTTCCTTGAGCAAGAACATTTATCCTGATGACCGATAAAAAATTTCCATGGGACCGGACTGGTCACCCCATGTTCAATTTGCCTGCTGCTTGATTTATCATTTTTTTTCCTCGAGCAAGAACATAGATCAATCAAAGCTCTTTGAGTGATCAAGTGTCTAATCATTCAAAGGGCAACGAAACATAACACTTGTCCAAAACCATTGTTTTCTATGCTCCAGTCTCTAGATGGCACGACTCATACACACGGTAGATCAGAGAGTGAACAACATTTAAGCAATTCTTGCCTAAGATCCTGATCAGCAATAGGACACTTAAACTAGCATAATAATTCAACTAGACTTTGTGCCTAAAAATCTATGAGGCCCTCAATATCGCCCCTCGCTCAATCCAGCGAAGTATAAACAAGATTCCCAGAGATTAAGACAGGTAAGAAAATTGTATAGATTTGCGTGCGTAATTATAATTACCTAAACATGCACTTAAACAAATAAATCTAGAAAAATAATATGCTAAGTGAAAAATTCAAAAAAAAAAAAACTTAGTCTTCGTCTAGAAGTTGGGGACTACGGCATGCATCTCGTTAACTTTTAAAAAATCAATAGTTTGGCGGCTAGTCTGAAGAATATGAAAAAGAAGTTGGCAAAGAAGAAGATAGAATACCTTCAGAGCCCACCGCCAGCCTTGGAAAGCAACGCAGCACGAGGCAAACTGCAACATGTTGTTTCACCCCATTTTTGTATATTTATTTATTGTAATTTTATAAATCTTTCGAACAAATAAATAATTGACAAAACGGATTCGCTTACCGAACATTAGGAGCAATTCAAATCGTACACGGATGCATCTCCTCGCTCCGGGATTTCAATTCCTGCACGAGGAAAATTATATAGCCAATTAAAGAACAATTGGTAGAAAAAGGATCAAAACCAACAGGGACCGCGTGCCGACGACGTCGCTTTCATGAACAATTAAACACCGCATTCTCCACGTGCCGCTGAAAAATTTCTCACGAATCCGCGTATTTATTCGTCGCTTCTCATCTTCCTTCAACCAAAGAAGAGCGGAAAAACGGAAGATAAGATGGAGAAGAGTGTGATTCTGAGCTCCGGCTCTCCGTTGGCGGTCAGGCCGCCGTCGGCGATGGCAGCAACCGGACGTCCAACTCTACGAGACTCCACAGGTAAAGCAAAGTTCTCAGGTTGCCCTGTTTGGTTTATTTATTTTTAAATATGTATGTATATGTATAATGACGGGAAACTAATGATGCAGGATGGAATCATTGTTAAGATTCTCAGCAGCTCACCAGCAGCAAGAACAGAAGAAGCAATGACGATCTTATATAAAGGCAGGATTTTTGTGTGTGACGCCACAGAGATGCAAGCAAAGCAATCATATCCATGGCCGAGAAGATGGAAGAAATAATAGGAAAGCAAAACCTGATTAACCGACATCATCAGCAGCAGGAAGCCATGGCGGAGTCTACGGTTCTGCCTCTGCCTCCCACTCCATCTTCTGAAACCTTGCCGCAGATGCTCAACCCGGGTCAGTCAATGAAGCGGTCGCTGCAGCAGTTTCTGCAGAAGAGGAAGGCTAGGATTAGTGAAGTAGCTCCTTACAAACGAACACCTAAATTATTGTTCCCACTTGAGCCTCAGCATGCATGAAAGTATTTGTGCTTCTCTTAGGTTGCAAGAACATAATATTGCCTTTTTTTTTATATTTTTCCTGATATGTTTGGTGATACAGATATTGTTTGACATATCAGGTTTATGGCATATTTTTAATATTCGAATGTATTCATGTTGATTATAAATATAACTTTTTGACCTTCTTTGATCTTAAGCAAGTGTATCCATGGATAAATTATCCCTCAGAAAAGAAGTAAATTAACAAAATATAGAGTGCTACCAGTAGGAGAAAAGGGGGCACAGGATCATGCGACTCCAGAAATCTAAAGATGACAGAGTTTCAAAATCCTAATAGTTAATTGGTTACACAACATAAGTGAAGGCTTTCACCGTTTCCAGACAAACAAATCTTTGTTATAACTGAAACTAGAAAAATATATGCAAGATGATTCTTTAATCAAAATAATTTTTTATTTTGCACATATATCACCGACAAGACTCTGGCCACAACTACTTTCTAGTGGTAGCCCTTAAAATAATTATATGTAATGTTTAGACCAGATTCCTAGTCGACATCATAGACTATTTCATTAATATTTTATTTGATGACTTACACTTAAAATCAGGCACGACTGGCTGATTCAATTCAAACACGATAACCAAAGACCTGGCGGCCATCCTGGTTTGGTTTGATAGAAAAACAGGAAGGGACCAGAAATAACTATATTATAAACCAAAGATATATGAAGTATGACTTTGTTTTAGTGATTGGGAAAACTTTCTATTCAGTTGCTAGGTCTCAATTTTGAGTCATAGTAGCAAGTTAGCAACATTTATTTCACTAATTTATGTTAATTTTTCAATAAGTTTATTTAAAGCATATACAAATATTTGGTATGTTTTTTAAACTATAAGGCATTTCTATAGTGTCATTGTTCGGGTTAACCAGTTGAACTGGTTAGAACATTGGAATCATTGGACACCCTAATGGTTCTTTATATGTCTGAGTTAATTATGAGAGACTGAGAGCATTGGTCTACACACTTTGTTAATTAAAAAAGAATGAAATGATTCACTTTTAAAGCAATAACTTCACAACATCAGTTCAACATCAGATATGGTGGATCTACACTTGCAGATGACTTGTGCAGCAGCATTTCATCTAGTCAAATTGCCAAAAAAATATACATATTTCAAAACATAAAATAAAACGCCCAAACGTTTTGAATGTTCTGTCGAATTGTTTCAAGGAAAAAAAAACACTGATAAACACGGTTCACCTTCAACAAATTCTGATAAAGATAAGAGCCAAAATTGAAGAAAACAGTAGATTCTTCAGCCATCAAAGATGTACTGTCCTTTTTTTTTCTCTCACATGCCGCACATGCACTCACCTAAACACTGAAAGTAACGGGTGATGTGTGATGTCCTAATCTCTTCGTTGTGAAGATAACGTTAGAGAAATATCTACCCTACAATTCTCAGGTATTCAGAATCTACCACAGTAATGATGCTCCATTACTAACTGGTTAGCCCAATATTCTAGAAATACTGGTGAGTAAAATATAAACAATGATTTTTCTCAAAGTCCCATGGACTTCAAAAAGTTTTAAGATCAACTACTTTAGCACTGTGCTAATTCTCTCAAGTCCAAGTGAATTTGGAGCGGAAATGGACATTCAACTAATCGTATTTAGGATGATGGTCCATAGCAATTATAATCAAATCTTAATTTTGAATGTGTAATAAAGAAGCATTCGTCATGATAGTAGTAGCTTGATTTCAATGTAGATAATGGAGGAAAAAGGAGTCCATAGACGTCAATCATCGAGAGGGATTAATAATTGACAATGACTGATCGATAACCACATATTCCAAAATCCCAAACTTACAGTCTCACTCAGTGATCTATGGTTTGCCATCCAATTCATTTAAAAATATGAACGAACATTTTGACATTGCGATGAAATAATTATTTATAAAAAGATGCACCATTTATATGTTCATGCAATAACCTAATGCATAGACAACGCCAAATCCTATGAAGAAAATAGGCATACAGAAGCGCTACATTAAATCATCGTTCATCATTTAGACTTTGCCTAAACTTTTTTAGCACAAACGAAAAGAGGCTTACTGCAATCCAATCTGAAGAGACTCCAAGTCGGTGGGTTCCTTCTCCTAACTCCGTAGCTCTCCGTAAACCCCACAACCTTCTTCATCCATCGAGTTCCTGCGCTTTTTTTTCTCCAGAAATTTGACAGGCACCGTGCGCCTCGCCTCGCAGGGAGCCCCATCGGTGCTTCTGATGCGCGATCGTCGCCGATCTGGTAGATCCCGCCGACTTCACTGTCAATCGATCCGTAAGCCCAAGTATGGACCTTTTATAGCCGATAGCCCAACAACGAAGCCCAACTAACCAAATATTACAAAATACAAATAAATAAATAAATAAATTTATCGAATAGAAAAGATTAAATAAATATCCGAAACCAATAAAATATGATATGGATATGTATGAAGCATGTGTTCAAAATTCAAAGAGACAGGTAAGGTCGATGTATATAAAAATACTGCATGTCAATTTTAACAGTCCATTATTTCTTCGAGAAAGTAAATCAACAAAGTTGTAAAATACAAGAAACCCCATAGAATGGACACGAAGAGGGTCTGGACCAGTTGAAAATCCTTTAAAAAATAAGTCTGTGCGAGTTTCTCTGGCCACCTTAGTCTTGCGTGGACACTTTAGCTTACAGGAAGCATTCTCCTTTGCTAACTTCTTCAATAATTATGCTTAAACATCTACAGAGCTTTGCGTCACAATCCATGAATCGCCACTCAAATGGTGACAAATCAAACTCTATAAATTAAGGCCCCCCCGTTAATTTCGAGCTTGAAAGCTTGAACTGATCGGCCATGGCGAAGCCAAGCAGACAAAATAGAGGACTTCCTTTGAAGGCCAGGGAACTCTCCATCTCCGTCCTCGTCATGTCTTTGCCCTTACTCTACGTCTCCCTCCTCCACGTCCCCCCTTCCTCCCTCTTCACTGACACCACCTTCTGGTTCCTCATGTCCAATTCCCTCATCTTCATTGTGGCTGCTGACTCCGGCATCTTCTCCTCCACAGCGGGCAACTCTGTAGCTTCCGGAGAGGTTCTCCATGATGAGTACGTCATGCACCTCAAGGACAGTAGCAGTACTGTTGCCTTGGTCGTCGTGAAGGAAGTAGAGCAAGAACTTGGGAGGAGTGTAGTATTGCATCAGACTTCGTCGTCACTTCCTCTGGACGATGCGGTTGGAGAGAAGCTCGAAGAATTGGAAGAGCCCGCGAAGAGTGTAGTTTTGCAAGACGACGCAATTACCGAGCTGAATCAATTGGATTCGGTAGAAACGAACGGTAGTGAAAGTGATCAGTATTCCAGCATGTCAGACGAGGAGCTCAATAAGAAAGTGGAAGAGTTTATTAGGAAGATTAACAGGGAGATTAGGCTTCAACAGAACAGAAATTAACGGAATTGAGTTTTGTGTTTAGAACGGAGGAGTTGATTAGTTATTCAAAGTTGGTGTTAGTTTCAGGATTTCAGCAGTAATTAAGTTTAGTTTTGTCCAAAAGAACAATAATGATATGTCATATATATATGGTTTTATTATCCGTTTTCTTCCCTTTGCAGCATTTGCTTTCATTAATCTCTACATGAGAATCGATTTGCAAATGACTTTATCTATAATTTAGCACGTTGTGCAGTAAATTCGTTGTTCCATCTGCATCAACAAGTCAACGTTGATTGTTGATGGCTTTTTTGGATTATCATAAATTTGCTTTTAGAGCTCTTGTCGAGCTAGGGATTTCCTTGTTTAATGATTTTACTCTACTGGTTGGATTTTATTTTCCTTTTATTTTGTCCCATATTGATGGCCCTGCTTCCGTCCGATCACAGGATCCACGAAATGTCCCTTGTGTTGGCCGTTTGAGGAGCCGTCAGATCGAAGGAGTGGAACAGCGAACGCCGAACTGTTCCAAAGCGTACGGCCTGATGTCCCGTTCCTGTCGGGCCAAATATCTCACCTGCTACGTCGCAAACTATTGATCGAGGGATATCCAATGCGACCCAAAAGATTTTTTTTTTTCCTTGATCGATTGTAGAGGGGGGCATTGAGATAATGGAGCCTATTTCTTTCAGAAGTAATTTTTTTTTATATTTTTTGTATTCCGTATCATTGCGGCATCGAAAATAAAAAAATCTCATTTTTCTCGCTACTTAAGAAAAACTTTCTTGTAAGTTTTTGGTTTTTTTTTAGTCTCGCATTCAACCATTTATATATTATGATGAACCTTGGGTTACAATATAGTGGTAGGGTGATTAATCCTCTTCCTAATATTCACAGTTTGATCCCTAATTACGATATATTTTATAAGAATTTTTTCTCCAAATGAGACGCGAACCCTAGGACGATGAATTTCTGAATCGTCCGCAACAAGCGTTTTTCGATTTACCATGGTAACATGTGGGAAACTTCTATAGGGCCAGACGGGTCACCCAAATTCCCTTGTTACCAAGATTATTTATATATTATGACGGACTTTATGTTCGGAAGATATACGTCCATATGAGTTGGACTGATGGTTAACGTGTGTAGTGTTGTCATCTTATTGTCTGAGGGTCAAAATTTAACAAAACTGTTAGGACCGGTTGGCGAACTAGAGGTGGTGATTAGCTCCGATTTTTGTCGGTGAAGATTTGTTACAGCGGAAACTTGAACAATGCTAACACCTTGGGATTTTATTTGGTATTCATCTCCTTAAGGTGACTAATCCAAGAATCTGCTCATCCTCACTCTCACATCGACTATGAAATATCTCTTTCTTGAGGTGGAAAAACCTATTACAAGCTTACAAGAAGAAATGCACTCAAGAACAAGCAAATACAAAAGAAGTCTTATAAGATTTACACAAATGATACCCTTGCTTGTCTTTCTTTCTTCTTCTCCTTACATGGAATTTGCCTCTTGAAATGCACCAGCACTTGCTCAAGAACTGGTGTAGAAGGAGGAGAAGAGTGGCGAAGAGATGTCACTTCAAACCAGCATGAAAATCCTATATATGTGCGACCTAGGATTCGCCCAATCGATCATCCAATTGATTACCATGTCAGATTAGCTGTTTAACGGTTATTTTTTGAAGCTTAATTGATTAGTCAATCGATTAAGAAGATCTTAATTGATTACTGAATTTGATTTAGCATCTTTTCGTGCTATCGCGTAACACAGTCATAATCGATTAACCAAACGATTACAATTCTCCTTAATCGATTTCTCAATAGATTAAGAATATGTTGAATCGATTCAGCATGCTTTTATTCACACGATATTCCTACGCCAATCGATCACCCAATCAATTAGTAGGTCCCTTAATCGATCACCCAATCTATTAAGGACCTTTCTGTTCTCACGAGCCAACAGCCCAATCGATCACCTAATCGATTGCTCAACCCTAACTTGCTTTTCTCAAGTCTAGGGTTCCCTTACTTAACTCTAGTCAACTGTCGCCTGTTAGGACTGTTGGTGCAATTGACCCAGGTTTAATCGAATAGATCATGAGTTTTTATGTGTGTGTCAATATGATTAAGTTATGTTTTCATTTTGGTTTTAAGTGTGTTTAAGTCATGCAGGACTTGGTGAAATACACAATTGAGAAATCTCATCTTAGTGCTCGGGTCCTTGAAATCGGTGAAGGATGGTGCATCCGAGGGACCCTCCGAACGAAGAACAACGGAGTAGAGCCGAGGGTAGCAAACTTCAAAGCATACGCGAAGGATGGCATCGAGACGAGTCGAGGGCTTGGCTGCATCCAAGGGACGAGAGCCAGATGAAGAGAGTTTTAAAAGGCGACTCAGGAGAGGATGAATGTGAGAGTGTAAAAGGATGAGTCGACTGGTAGGGACACCAGTTGACTGAACCTTCTGTGAGGTTCAAACAGTAAGATCAGTGGATTGGTCTGAATGACAATCGACTGATCTGTTTAAAAATTAACCGTTTGGCTAGTCGTTGGCTGACCACCAGTCAACTAGGCTGGGTACCAGTCGACTGGTGTCGAGGCTGAGCTATCTTGTTAACAACTCTCTCCTCTATTTAAAGAAGAGTTTTGAGAGTCGAGAAGAGTCATCTCTTTAGTAAAAAAAACCTTTTTGAACAAGTGGTCAAGCTCCTAAAACTCATCTCTTCCTCCTAACCCTAACTCTCAATCTTGTAAAGGGGAAGAGTGTCTTGTGAGGACGTTGTTCTCCACCTAGAAGGAGAAAACTCTAGCCGGAGATTGTCGAGGACAAATCCACCTAATTATTGAGGGATCGTCCATCTCAAGGACATGTCGTGGAGTAGGAGCAAGCAATCTCCGAACCACGTAAAAGGTTAAGTGTTAGCATTGTCTCTAATTTATTAGTTTACATTTCCATTAGCGCTACTAGCCGTGTAGGTAGAGAAGACGATTTGGGTGAGAAGCTATTCACCCCCTCTAGTTGGCCAACGATTCTCAACAAGTAGTATCAGAGCGCAAGGTCGCCCTTCAACGGACTAACCATCGAGAAGAGCAATTTCATCAAAAATGGTTGGCTCGCACATTCAACCACCCAAATTTGAAGAAAAATTTTCTTGGTGGAAGAAAAGGATAGAGGTATTTTTTTGATACCAATTTTGATATAACGTTAACTATGGAAAACGGTTTTAAAGTGCCTAATGATCAAGAAAACAAGTCACTCGAAAAGATAAGGTAGAGCAAGAAGGAAAAGGATAATCATATAGCAAATTTAAAAGCTTTGCATCATCTTTTAAGGGTGTTTCCCCAATAAGAAATAACTCAGATCGAAAGCTACAGAAGTGCCAAGGATTTATAAGATAAGCTTGTAGAGCTTCATGAAGGTACACCGGAAGCAAAATTGACAAAAAGAGACCTTCTCCGATCTCAACTCTATAACATCAAGCTTGACAAAGAAGAAAAGGTTCTAGTTTACATTTTAGAATTAAGGAAATTTTAAATGGATTAATAAGTGTAGGTGAGTAACTCTCCAACCGAGAAATCATGATGAAAGACATCAATGTCTTTCCAAAAACCATAAATTAAAGCTCAATAGTGGACTCATACTATATATCAATGGATCTGGAGAAAAGTTCTCTAGATAAATTCTTCTCAACCATTGAGCTCCATAAAACTTGGATTGGAGAATTGAATGGTGAAGTGTAAAAACTAAGAGGAATAGCCCTTATGGTAAATAAGGGAAAGGGTAAGAAGAAGAAGGTTTTATCATCCGATTCGGAAGAATCAAGTGCCTCCATTGATAGCGATGAAGAGGCATACCTGGTAAGAAAAATAAGAAAAGGTTTTAAATATTTTTCAACTAACAAATCTCATGCTAGAAAAAGAAAAAGAAGTTGAAGTAGGAGAAGGAAAATAATATACTACAATTGCCAAGAGGAAGGATGCATAAGGGATGATTGTCCCGTTTTGAAGAAGAAGGAAGAAAAGAAGAAAATAAAAGAAAAAGACAAGAAGGTCCAAAATTTAAAGGCAATATGGGATGATCCATCATCATTGAAAAAGGAAGACCACCATGTGTCTCATTTTGCTCAAATAGAAATTGAAGACATTGCCTCTACGACATCTAAAGTAGACAACCTCACTAAAGTTCTTAGGAAATTTGAAATTGGTTCAAAAACCCTAGATATGATAATTAGGAGACAAAGGGCAAGTTTTAAGAAAACAGGTTTAGAATACACGGATTTTAGCTATAAAAAGACCTATCATTGTTTACATGCTAGAGGTTAATAAAAAACCAAGACCATAAATAAAAAATGAATTCCTAAGGAGTACTTGGTCAACGCAATTAGAAAGAATTGTTATTGGGTGTCAAAGTCAATTCTCAAGGGTTAGAGGATTTAGGAATAAGTCAACCATATAGGTTAAAATTCAAATTTATGAAGATTGGTTGACTTAGTACATCAAGGGGAGCACTTAGCCAAAATTCATTCATGATCAAATGGGCTAAGTAGAAGTTACCTTTATTTCGTCTCATAATAACTTGATTTATGATTTTATGCATGTATATGAGATGCTAGAATGATACAAATAATTCATTTGTGTTTATGACTTTTTGATAAGTTATTAGATGTATCTTATTAGTAATAATAGACAAACTATGAGGAAAGTAAATGTTTAACTAATGGATATCTTGCCCATAGATCATAGTTGGATATTTTAAATATTTTTAAAATAATTCTTTGTTTATTTGCTGGTGTATTGATTTGAAAAATATATGATTTCAAAACTAGGATTTAAAGTTGATACATAATTAAAAGGTTTTAAGTTTTTGAATTTTGGTCAAAATTCAAAAATATTTTGATTTTTCATGAAAATATATTTTCCCCCCATATTAGAGGATATCAAAAGAAATATATTTGCAAAATTTTATCATTTTTTAGATTTTCTGGAATTTTTAATCTATTTTTAAAATTCAACTCAGAAGGCTAAAATTTGGAACAGTTTTGTACCAATCAACTAGTGCAGAGGATCAGTCGACTGATAACTCTGAGGGGGTTGTTTCGATAAAGTCAGTCGACTGATACCTCAATTTTTTGATTTCTGCTTGTTTTCAGAATTTAAAACTTGGTTTTACTTTGATGTCATAGATTAGAATTGTTTAGTGCAATCTTTTTGATAGTGTCAAAAGGGGAGAATTGAAGGATTTAAGTTAGAACTTAACTTATTTCTTCATGTTGTGTAAAATTTGAAAATCATGTGATAGGGCATAGGTTAAGGGAGTGGTTGCATGTTTATGCTTTTTAGTGTACTATGCGTCTAATTTTCAAATTGTTATTTTTATCCCTAACTTAAACATATTGCATACATCCAAAAGGGGGAGATTGTTGGTAGATTCGACCAAGGTTTTATCGGATAGATCATGAATTTTGATGTGTGTGTAAACATAATTAAGTTAGATTTTCATATTAATTTGATGTGTGTTTGGGTCATACAGGACATGGTGGAACACACAATTGGGAAATCTCATCTTGGTGTTCAGGTCCATGAAGTCAGTGAAGCATTGTGCATTCGAGGGACCGTCGGACGAGGAGCAATGGAGTAAAGCCGAGGGTAGTAGACTTCAATGCATACGCGAAGGATGACATCGAGATGACCCGAGGGCTTGGGTGTATCCAAGGGACGAGAGCCAGATGAAGAGAGTTTTAAAGGTCGACTCAGGAGAGGATGAGTGTGAGTGTGTAAAAGGATCAATCGACTGGTAGGGGCACCGGTCAACTGAACCTTCTGTGAGGTTCGAACAGTAAGATCAGTCGACAAGTCTAAATGGCAGTCGACTGGTATGTTCAAAAACTAACCGTCCGGTTAGTCGTTGACTAGCCTTTGGCTGAGCACCAGTCGACTGAGCTGGGTAATAGTCGACTGGTGTCGGGGCTGAGATGTTTTATTAACAGCTCTCTCCTCTATTTAAAATAGAGCTTTGAGAATTGTGAAGGGTTAACTCTTTAGTGAGAAACCTTCTTGATTAGGTGCTCAAATCCTAAAGCTCATCTCTTCCTCCTAACGCTAACTCTCAACCTTGTAAAGGGGAAGAGTATCTTGTGAGAGGTTATTCTTCACCGAAAAGGAGAAAACTCTAGCCGGAGATTACCAGGGACTAATCCACCGAAGGATTGAGGGATCATCCACCTCAAGGACACGACATGAAGTAGGAGCAAATAATTTTTGAACCACATAAAGGTTAAGTATTAGCATTGTCTCTAATTGTTTAATTTGGATTCCCACTAGAAAAATAATCGTGTAGTTCGAGAAGACTATTTGGGTATGAAGTTATTCAACCCCTCTCTAGCTGGCCTACGATCCACAACAAGGACTTCCTCACCATGTATCTGATCAAACCTTTGATCGAAATGGATTTTTTCTTGCTTAGTTCCTAACTAGGACTTCTCTCGTGTCAGCGTGTGATCTTCCTAATCCATCAGGACTTCACCTAGTCCCACTATGTGTGCCTAGTCCATTAGAACTTTTTTCGTGTCAGCGTGTGATCTCTCTGATCCACCTAGATATCACTAGTCAAATCTCCAGTCAACCTTGATCCACTTGACTTATATAATATTCAAACATCATTGTCAAACATCGAAACTCAAACTCACCCAAGCCTAGTCAACCTAGGTTAATACTGACCTAACGAAGTTTGCACCAACAAAAACTAGTGTGCCCACCCTCCCCGGGTGTTAACCACAAAATCTAGGCTAGTAACTCAAGTGATTTACTTCCTCCATATTAGTCCTGAGACAAGTTAACAGATGTATTAGGGGCATCTGAGTCCACGTAGATTGACTTTTTTATTTTATATTTTGAAATTCAATTTGTCCTTAGATAAATCACTTAATTTTTTAAATATAATTTTGTAAAATCAACTTATTGTCTCTGACTTCCTGTCTTTCTCTTGTCCACATTTGAACAAATGACGCTACAACAAGCCTTCGCCGTCATGCCCACCGACAACGTCCATCACCCCCGAAGAAAACTACAACTAGAAAGGAATAGGCAAACTCGTCGCCACCTATCGCAGTCGTCGACGTCATAGGAGAGGATTAGCCAGCGAGAAACGTCGAGGAACAGTCCAGTGAGCAAGGATAGGAGGGCGCAGTCGACGTCACAGGAGAGGAAGGAACGACGTCGCGGGAGAGGAAGGCGTAGGGAAAAAAAGGGGTGGCAGAGAGAAAAAGTTGCGGGGTGTGTGACGGTGAACGCCTACCCTAGCGTTGTTTGTTCGGAGGTGGACGAGAGAAACATGGGAGGTAGTGAGAATAAGCTGATTTTACACAATTATTTTTAAAAAATAAAGTAATTTATTTGAGAAAAAGTTGAATTTCGAAAGGAGGTCACTCCCCTGAATAAAACTACAACCAGAAAGAGATAGATAAACCATCGCAGTCTGTTGTAGCTGTCGGTATTGCAGGAGAGGATCGGTGAGTGAGAAACATCAAGGAATAGTCTAGCGTGCGAGGATAGGAGAGCGCAGGAGACGTCGCAGGAGAGGAAGGAACGACATTGCAAGAGAGAAAGGCGCGCGTAGGGAGACAAAGGGGAGGCAGAGAGAATAATTTACGGGCGCTGGGACGAAAGTCTGCCCTAGCTTCGTTTGTTTGGAGGTGGATGAGAGAAACATCGGAGTTAGAGAGAATAAGTTGATTTTATAAAATTATTTTTAAAAAATAAAGTGATTTATTTGAGGAAAAGATGAATTTCAAAAAATAAAATAAAAATGTCAATCTATGTAGACTCAGATGCCGCGCATAGGAACGTTTTTTTATGTCGCGCATATCAAAAGTATATATATATATATCAAAATATCAAATTTTATAAATAACATTAAAAAATATTAATACATATCGTATCTATTTTTAATACTTTTACAAAGTTTAGAATGTAAATTAAATTGGTAATCATATACTTCATAAAAATTTTATTTTCTATTATTATCATCCCATAATTTTACATTTTAATTAGCTCTCCTTGTAATTATTCTATTTTTGTCTTCTAAATTTCACTTCATCAATATTTCTAATTTTACATTTTTCCTTTCTGTTTGCTATCTTTTGTCTCATTAGATGAGTATGGACTTCATAATCATCCACATCCATAAAAATCATCTAGATTGGATGACGATGTCTACCCCATTAATTTTGAGATTTTGGATTATTTATTACCATGATGATCAACTTTCTATGGAATATATTTTTTACAATCTCTTATAACTGGCTAAATACCTTCATAGTTGAAGGACTAGTTGTTATGCTTTTCTTGATATATTTTATGTGTTCTCATGAACACATACTCATCGTTCTATCCGCTTTCATGATATATATAAAACTTGTTGTGTATAGTTATAAATTCATTCATCTGATGAAGTAGAATGTTCTGATTGATGTCTTTGCAATATGTATCTCTTCATTTATTGACTGCTTTGCTCATTTAGTATCACGTATATTTAAATTGGCATAATTGTCCAACTCTAAAACCTTAGATGTTGTTATTGATTCTTTATTGGTCTTAGATATGTTTATGTTAGTCCTGCTTGATTCATCGAGGATATGAATGATGATTGTGAAAAAGTAATTTTATGAGAGGATAACATTATGAATTAGCTTGTCATGGATTACCAATATTGGAGACGGAATATATAAAATGGAGATCGAGAGATATTTCTCCGAGGAGTTTAAAAGTTTGAGAGCATTAAAAATTTAGAAAAAATTATGAAATCTACTAAGTGTTTAGAATACGTGGATGTGAAAAATTAAGATTATTAAACATTAGGATGATTGCATGAACTGTGCGTTACATTTTTTTTCTGTATTTGAAGAATTGAAAAGAAATCTAAAATATCTATTGTAATTTAGATCTATTTTAGAATAATAAAAGATAAAACGGATTAGACAAAACTAAAGATGAAAACGGAGATGGGATGATGTGATTGGAATGAAATCGAAAGTATATATATATATATATATATATATATATTTTAAATTTTTTTTATATTTAACACTATAACTTAATTAATAAATTTTAAAAATAAAAATTTAAGTGGCTTAATAATAAAAATAAAATAAAAAATATATAATTGATCAACACGAGTCAGCATGAGTAGATCATTAGTGTATGTGTATATGAGTAATGATAGGGAGAGTGAATTTGAGAGAGTGAATGAAAGAGTGAATGACGTGGCAGTTATTGTATACACGTCCGATCGTCGATCGGACACCACCGACGGCCTCTTATCACCGTCCCGAATCAAACTATTGTTGGGACCGGTAGACGAGCTAGAGGGGGGGTGATTAGCTTCGATTCGCTCCTTGATGATTTGTCGCGGCGGAAGACTCGAGCAAACGCTAACACAAAGGATTTACTTGGTATCCACCCCGGTCGGGTGACTAATCCAAGGATCCACTCTCCTCACACTCTCATGCACTATGAAAGTCTCCTTCTTGAGGTGGAGAAACCTCTTACAAGCTTACAACAAGATACAACAAGGATCTAAGCAAATACAAAAAGAAATCTTACAAGATTTACAATGAATAAACTCTCTTTGCTTTCCTTGCTATCTTCAAGCTTGTGGTTGCCTCTAGAACCTTGGAAATGCAGCAGCAAAAACCTCCAAGACTTCCCTTGAGATGGCACCAATGAAGGAGGAAAAAGGGGAGAAGAGAGGTGGCTCAAAACCTGCGTGAAAACCCTTATACCCGACGCCTAGGGTTCCCTAATCGATTACCCAATCGATTACCACGTCATACTAGCCGTTCAACGGCTAGTTTTTGAACCTGAATCGATTAGCCAATCGATTAAGACTGCCCTTAATCGATTGACTAATCGATTAAGAGAAGGCTGAATCGATTACCCAATCGATTCAGCCACCTTCTGTTCTCGCAACAAACTCTCTTAATCGATTACCCAATCGATTCACTTTCTCCTTAATCAATTACCTAATTGATTAAGATCCTCCTTAATCAATTACCTAATTGATTACCATCCTTCTTAATCAATTACCCAATTGATTAAAATCCTTCTTGTTTTCGCGAGACAACAACCCAATCAATCACCCAATCGATTGAGACCAACCTAACTTGTGTTCACGGTCAACCCCTTTGACCAACCTCGATTTTACGGTCAACCCCTTTGACCAACCTGGATTTCACGGTCAACCCCTTTGACCAACCTGGACTTCTTCTGCCTAGTTCCCAACTAGGACTTAACCTGATTCCCCACCAGGTTTGCCTAACACTCGAGTTAGGTCTAGTCTCTCGGTAGACTTCCACCTTGCCAGCATGTGATCTCCCCGATCCATCTGGACTTCACCTAGTCCCACTAGGTCTTCTCCCATGCCAGCGTGCGATCTCCCCGATCCACCTGGACTTCACCTAGTCCCACTAGGTGTGCCTAGTCCCACTAGGTCTTTTTCCATGCCAGCGTGCGATCTCCCCGATCCACCTGGATTTCACCTAGTCCCACTAGGTGCGCCTAGTCCCACTAGGTCTTTTCCCATGCCAGCGCACGATCTCCCCGATCCACCTGGATTTCACCTAGTCCCACTAGGTGTGCCTAGTCCCACTAGGTCTTTTCCCATGCAGCGCACGATCTCCCCGATCCACCTGGACTTCACCTAGTCAAGTCTCCAGTCAACCTTGACCCACTTGACACCATACGGCATTCAAACATAATTATCAAATTCAAACATCAATGTCAAACATCGAAACATACACCTCAAGCTCACCCGAGCTTGCTAGACTCAAGCTCACCTGAGCCTAGTCAACCTAGGTCAACCCTGACCTAACAAAGATTGCACCAACAATCTCCCCCTTTTTGATGTTTGACAATATGTTTGAGAAAGACTAAACCCTATTAGCCTTTCAATTTTCTCCCCCTTTGACACACATCAAACACTCTCCCTGAAAGTCTATATGGTCAAAGGTATACACAATGAAAATCTCATACTTTTGTTAAGGAAGCAACCACATGTTGTTAAGGAAGATCTCCCCCTCAAAACATGCTCTAAACCTCTATCATTGCACCAACAATGATTTTTGAGTTCCTAAAACCTTTAGGAAAACTCAACTTGAGGTGATTGAGATTTTGGGATTCAAAACTTGAACCAAAACCTCTCCTTAACCCTTAAATGTTCACCGAACCGTTTCCCTTTTTGATTTCACAATGAAATTTACCCAAATATACTTATAAAAGTAATTCTAGGGTTTAGGGATTGGTAGGTTACTCAAAAATGGGTTATTGGACTGAAAATAGACATTTTCAGTCTCACCAATCGATTGGTGTTGGGAACCAATCGATTAAACTAGCCTCAATCGATCAACGAATCGATTACGGCTGACTGTAATCGATCAAATGATCGATTACGCGAGCTTCTGTGCTCGCAAAAAGATCGACCAATCGATTAACCAATCGATTGGCTATGGTCCCAATCGATCACCTGATCGATTGGGAGTTTCTGAAATTTGAAAACAATTTCAGATCCGAAATTCAGAATCCCCTAAATAATTCTACAAAATTCGAAAAATTCTAAAATTTTGTGTAGACATTATTTATACCATATACTATCAAGGAAAAATAATTTTCTATGAAAATAACCTCCTTTTTCAAAGATTGACACAAAATTGGAAACCATTGAAATACTTCAATGTTTTCATGTTTTGTATCCATTTCATCAATGATGAGTGCTATCAAAAGATAGTCTTCACCAAGGTTTTCCAATATAGTTTTAAAATGGTTTTCAAAAATAATATCCAATCATGTTCCTTGGGCTAAATGCACATGACTTGTACATTAGCTTTCCCAATGATTGGAGTTCATTGAATCTCATGTTTTGATGATACTAAAACTCAAATATGATGTACTTTATCAACACCTTGAGTTTTGTTCATCACCCTAACATCTCACTTGTTTCTAATGTGTCTCAAAAACACACACAAGTCAACTTATGGTCTTAGTGAGATGTGAAAGTCATGTTCTCCCTAATCTAAGGGTTCATGCATTTCTACCTAGGCATTATAAACCTTGATCATCCACCTAGGATGCCAATTAATGCCAATGTCCTTAAGTTCAATAAAAATTGATTTATGCATGATTAATGACTATGACATGCATCATATTAGGATTTTCAAAAGAAATTATAACTAGATGATGCATGTATGACATGACATGTAATATTTTCATAATATGAATTATGAATTATGATGTCATGGCATGTGATAGGGCATCCAAAACATGGCATATAAGCATAAAAGAAAATACCTAGATTTCCTATCTAAGTATCAATAACTCATCGCTAAGCCATTGATAATCCTAAATTTGCCCTAATTTCCAAGATAATGCCCAAAACTCCCCAACTTGGCTTATCTTTGGATTCTATCCTAGTTGTGCCAACTTTTATTAGATTCAATCTTCCAAAAATATAGTTTGGCATCAATTTTACTCCTCCTAGAGTAAACACATGAATCCTTCATTTTCAAGGGTAGTAATTCCTTGAAAATGTCCCAAAGTGCCAACTTCATCAAGGTTGGGTTAACTACCCTTCCAATTAGAGTTGACACTCCCTAGACCTATCTAGGATGTGGCGAACACACTCTTAGGAACCCAAAACCTATTGGTGCTCCTTGGGTGTTCTAGGTATTCACTAGGGATGACTTCCCTTGATACCTTCCTAAAAACTTTCTTAGGCTTCTCCGAAGCCTTAGTCACCTTTGTCTTGTCTTGGTCAACTCTAGGGATGGCTTCCCTTGCGACCTTGACTTGACTCCTAGACCTAGATTTAGTTCCATATTTATATGGAACTCTATGATAGGATGGATCATCATCCTTAGTCTTAGGTTTGTACCCCAAACCTCTCTTGCTCCTAGAGGGTTCTTGATTTCCTAAATCTAAGTTTTGATCCTTAGATCCCTTAAATAGATTTTCTATTCGTTTGAGGGATTTTTCTAATTTATCAAGTTTTGACCTCAAAACTTGATTTTCAATCATTACCTCCTCAAGGCTTGGTTTTCTAATATAGCCTTGGTAATTTTTCTTTTTGGCCTTGGATTGGGTAGGTCTATCCTTAGATGATCTAAAATCTTCCCTATCCTTGGTTGTGGTAGACCTAGCATGAAAGGCTCTATATTTTTCTTTTGGTTTCTCATACCTCCTATTTTCATGATAAATAGCATTGAAATGATAATAATTATTTTTAGCATGCATATTATCATGATTTAAATAAGTACCATTACCTAATGGTACCTTAGTGTTATTCTTGGAGGCTCCCCCTTGACTTGAGCTCCTCCTTTTAGCCTTGGTCGAATTCTTCCCCTTTGGACATTGATTTCGATAATGTCCCTTTTCTTTGCATGAGAAGCACACAATGTGCTTCTTATCCTTCTTTGCCACGGGGCCGACCTCCTTTGGCTTCTCTTTGGTCTTGGGTGCCACTAGCACCTTCTTCTTGACCAATTTTGGACACTTTCTCTTATAGTGTCCTCTTTCCCTACACTCAAAACAAATGATATGATTTTTATTTTTACAACTTGAAATTCTTATACCTTCATGTGGTGTAGAGGTGGCACTTTTTTCTTCTTCATTGACATTGGAATATGATGTTGAAGCTTGTCTTTGATCCGATGCCAATGACACATTTTGCTCCCCCTCAATCCTAGAGGTGGAGGCTTCTTGAATTTCCTCTTCAACCCTTGAGGTAGAGGCTTCTTGAGCTTCATCTTCGGATGTTGAACACCTCTCAACTTCAGAGTCCTCTTCACTTGATGAATCTCCCTCTTCGGATTTTTCTTGATTTAGTATAGTGGAGGGATCTTCATGAAGCCTTGCCAATTTGCTCCATAGCTCTTTGGCGTCTTGAAATTCTCCAATCTTGTCCAAGATGGTGCTTGGCAAAAGATTGACCAATAGCTTGATCACTTTGTAGTTGGCCTCGCATCTCTTGATTTGCTCCTCATTCCATTTGCTTTTCTTGAGGAGTTTTCCTTTTGAGCTTGTTGGAGCTTCAAAACCCTCCATTAGAGCAAACCATTGCTCTATCTCCATCATGAAATAATTTTCGATCTTTGACTTCCAAAGACCAAAATTCGCCTTGTCGAATGGTGGAGGTGCCCTTGTGTCATAGCCAAACTCCATTCTTGAAGTTGAAACCCCTTGATGATGACTTCTTGAAATTAGGGTTTCTTCCAACTTCTTCTTCTTCCTCTAGCTCTTGCCCTCTTGGCGATGAGTCCAATGAAGAGCAACCTTGCTCTGATACCACTTGTTGGGACCGGTAGACGAGCTAGAGGGGGGGTGATTAGCTTCGATTCGCTCCTTGATGATTTGTCGCGGCGGAAGACTCGAGCAAACGCTAACACAAAGGATTTACTTGGTATCCACCCCGGTCGAGTGACTAATCCAAGGATCCACTCTCCTCACACTCTCATGCACTATGAAAGTCTCCTTCTTGAGGTGGAGAAACCTCTTACAAGCTTACAACAAGATACAACAAGGATCTAAGCAAATACAAAAAGAAATCTTACAAGATTTACAATGAATAAACTCTCTTTGCTTTCCTTGCTATCTTCAAGCTTGTGGTTGCCTCTAGAACCTTGGAAATGCAGCAGCAAAAACCTCCAAGACTTCCCTTGAGATGGCACCAATGAAGGAGGAAAAAGGGGAGAAGAGAGGTGGCTCAAAACCTGCGTGAAAACCCTTATACCCGACGCCTAGGGTTCCCTAATCGATTACCCAATCGATTACCACGTCATACTAGCCGTTCAACGGCTAGTTTTTGAACCTGAATCGATTAGCCAATCGATTAAGACTGCCCTTAATCGATTGACTAATCGATTAAGAGAAGGCTGAATCGATTACCCAATCGATTCAGCCACCTTCTGTTCTCGCAACAAACTCTCTTAATCGATTACCCAATCGATTCACTTTCTCCTTAATCAATTACCTAATTGATTAAGATCCTCCTTAATCAATTACCTAATTGATTACCATCCTTCTTAATCAATTACCCAATTGATTAAAATCCTTCTTGTTTTCGCGAGACAACAACCCAATCAATCACCCAATCGATTGAGACCAACCTAACTTGTGTTCACGGTCAACCCCTTTGACCAACCTCAATTTTACGGTCAACCCCTTTGACCAACCTGGATTTCACGGTCAACCCCTTTGACCAACCTGGACTTCTTCTGCCTAGTTCCCAACTAGGACTTAACCTGATTCCCCACCAGGTTTGCCTAACACTCGAGTTAGGTCTAGTCTCTCGGTAGACTTCCACCTTGCCAGCATGTGATCTCCCCGATCCATCTGGACTTCACCTAGTCCCACTAGGTCTTCTCCCATGCCAGCGTGCGATCTCCCCGATCCACCTGGACTTCACCTAGTCCCACTAGGTGCGCCTAGTCCCACTAGGTCTTTTCCCATGCCAGCGCACGATCTCCCCGATCCACCTGGATTTCACCTAGTCCCACTAGGTGTGCCTAGTCCCACTAGGTCTTTTCCCATGCCAGCGCACGATCTCCCCGATCCACCTGGACTTCACCTAGTCAAGTCTCCAGTCAACCTTGACCCACTTGACACCATACGGCATTCAAACATAATTATCAAATTCAAACATCAATGTCAAACATCGAAACATACACCTCAAGCTCACCCGAGCTTGCTAGACTCAAGCTCACCTGAGCCTAGTCAACCTAGGTCAACCCTGACCTAACAAAGATTGCACCAACAACTATGTCCTAAGAAGATCGGTGAACTCATCGAGAATCGCCGTAATTATGATGTCGTCGCATTCACTGTCAATCCGACGAGATCTCAATTACCGACGACCCTGCCGGGTTCACCATTGTTTTAGGATATAGTTTGATTCGGGACGGCAATCAGAGGCCGTCGGTGGTGTCCGATCGAACATGTATATAATAATTACCACGTCATTCACTCTCCTATTCACTCTTCCAAATTTACTCTCTCAATCATTACTCGTGTGTATATATAAGTTTAAAATTGAGTACTCATGCCCTTAAAAAAAATTTGGATTCATTTCAAATTAGTACAACTATATTTTTAATACTTTTTTGAATGTAAGTTTTTCTTGTCCTTTTAATTTTATATATGCTTTATAATTGTTAGTTCTTTAAAATTAAATCCACTCTACTATCAGTCAAATAAAAAATGAATCCACAGAGCGACTTTGTCGTGTAAATACGTCTTTTTATAAATTTTAAGTAGGTCGATTTTATTTTGACTCCTCAAACTACGAACCCATCCAGTGCGACTGAAACAAAGCAGCCATACAGCACACGACACGCACACAGTAAAACTGACTACGATGATAACGCCGACTAAAATAAAACACACGATTCCAGAAACGTCGAGTAGAGATGGATTTTATTGTAGACTACTTACTCGACTCCGTAGTTCGTCTTCTTCAAGTGGCCTACGAACTCGTAGACCTTGAGCGGGTCGTAGAGCGTCTTGGAGACGCTCTCCCTCTCCATGCACCGCTTGCCCCACGCCGCCAACTTCGGCGCTTCCGCCTCGACGCTGAAACCAGCGGAGGTCTCGTAGGTGTAGAACCATGCGCAGAAGGGGACCAGCGCAATGTCGACGTAGCCGAAGGCGTCGCCGCCGAAGTATTTCTTGTCGCCCAGCTCAGCCTCCAGGATCTTCAGGATCTCGATGAACTCTTTCTTGGCCTCCTGTTGGGCCTCTCCCTTCAGCCTCCACAGTCTGGTTCCGCACTGGTATATCTGATCCATGGAGCAAGAGCAGAGGCAGACGACTTGTCAGCATTTAATTCACAGCGAAACAAATACTGGAAGTTCATATGCGTGTTACTAACCAAACTCTCTTCCATCTGATTCCGAAAGCCAAGCAGTTCGGCAATCATACAAAATATTGACGAAAAAAACTTTCTTTTTTCCTTCTTTTGGTCAAGAAAACGAGATCTTCTTTAACCAATTTCTCCCTGAAACAGAGAGGGATGTATATTGCCTCTCTGGATGTCTGGTTAGTAGCATACCATTCAGCGTATGCTAAAAAGAACACTTCGGGTATGCTTTCGCTTTCTTCATAAGGAGAATAAGATCGATTGCGATAGAAGGGAAAGGTAAGAATATTGCTTCGATCCTGTGAAAACAGTAAGAACTACCCACCAATCTCTTATATTGACCAAAAAAACACTAAAAATCAAATGTATAATCAATTCCCCAAGACAAAGAGAATTTTCCAACCGCCTGTTTCTTTCACGCCATTTGTTCTCAAACTCCGAAACAAGTGAACATACTAAAAAAAAACACCGCTAACTTAGAAGCTTAGATCCTCTAAGCTTCTAAGTTTTTCTATACAACCAATAATCAAACAGGTGGCGGGCATAGCCATACCTTTTTGTCAATGAAGTCGCCCCAGAAGCGCCCCTGGGCGCGGGCGTAGGGATCCGCCGGCAGAAGCGGTGCGCCGTCGGACCACACCTCGTCGATGTACTGCACGATGATGAGGGACTCCCACACCGGCTTGTCGTCGTGGAGGAGGACGGGGATCTTCTTGTTGACGGGGTTGGATTGCAGCAGCAAAGGGCTCTTGTTGGTCAAGTCCTCCTCCTTGTACTCGTACGCCACCCCCTTCTCCGCCAGCGCGATCCGGCAGCGCTGCCCGAAAGGACTCACCCACACATCTAGCAACACCACCGCCTCAGACATTGTCTCGCTCTCTCCTCCCTCTCTCTCTCTCTCTCTCTCTTCCAAAACCATGAGGATGATGTCCTCGTGGGCTGGATCAGATGGTAAGGTGCTTGACACTTAAATCAGAGGTCATGGGTTCAAGAGTCGACGATATACGCAGGGATAAAACTTTAGCTGCTGTTTACAAAAAATCCTTCGAACCCCAAGCGCCTTGCCATCCCAGCATTCACCGTGATTTACCCCCTCTGGACACTCGTGGGGCAGAGACCAGGGGACCGTCGGGGTGGCGGTTCCAACTTTAAATCAAAACCATGAGGATGCGTGAGGTCTTAAATAAGACGGCCACCGCTGCGTGAGGTTATCACTTACGCAACCCTTGGTGCCTGAAAGATTCGATGCGGGGAAAGAAGGTACCCGTCCCAACTTCTTATACCACATAATTGACGAGATATCCGATCGATAATTAGGCACCGTTGATTAACATCGATCATCATTCCGAATCAAATTATATCTTAGAGAGACGATCAATCTGTCCGGATCGTCGGCAATTATGATCTCATTGATTTTCGATCGGAATGCGGCGAGATTATAATTATGATGATCCCCGACGGATTCATCATGCCTCTAGAGTATAGTTTGATTTGGGGTGTCGGCCGAAGGATGCCGACGATGTTTGATTGTCGATCGAACTTGCCGCTAGTGAGAAACGACGATTGTGGGACACGAGGACATCGTAATTTGGGGACAGAAGATCCTTAAATAAGACGGCCACCGCTGCGTGAGGTTATCACTTACGCAACCCTTGGTGCCTGAAAGATTCGATGCGGGGAAAGAAGGTACCCGTCCCAACTTCTTATACCACATAATTGACGAGATATCCGATCGATAATTAGGCACTGTTGATTAACATCGATCATCATTCCGAATCAAATTATATCTTAGAGAGACGATGAATCTGTCCGGATCGTCGGCAATTATGATCTCATTGATTTTCGATCGGAATGCAGCGAGATTATAATTATGATGATCCCCGACGGATTCATCATGCCTCTAGAGTATAGTTTGATTTGGGGTGTCGGCCGAAGGATGCCGACGATGTTTGATTGTCGATCGAACTTGCCGCTAGTGAGAAACGACGATTGTGGGACACGAGGACATCGTAATTTGGGGACAGAAGATCTTGACTCGGGAAACATGTCACGGCTTACATCACGAGTGCTGATCGAGGAGTTTCCATGAGCCGTCTATGGGGAGTTAATGGGAAAGTGGCTGGGTTACAGTGTTATGTATTAAAAAAAAATTTGCAATTCGAAAAATTAGTTAAGGTACGTATGGAGTTGCGCGGTAAATTTCTTAGTGTAGCAAAACTTTGTCTCTATATATATGTAGGAGATCCTTGTGGATCGCGGCGCCTGTGCCTGTCAGTGCTCCAGGTTCTTAGATTTTTTTAAAGTTTTTTTATTTTGAATTTTATAATCGAAAAGAAAAAAATTTAACTTTAAAAAAAAAAATTTATTAGCTTAGACTCACTATAACCGAACTTCTAAATCTTAAAATCTTGAATGCTATAATATACCTTATTAATATCTAAATTTTTTTTAACACTGTAATCAAGAGAGGAGACTTAACCCTAGATGAAAAATCTTACTAACTTAAACTCACAATAACACAACTCCTAAATTTTAAAATCTTATATCCTAAATACATATAATATATCTCTAAAAAAATTAAAACAAAAAAAATCACTGCACCTAGATTCAAATCCAATTGCTTGGATTCGATCCAAGCGCCCTGAGTCTATAAGGGTGTGTGACAAATATACTCCAGACGTACACGTGCACATTCAATTCGAGACACCTCCCATTCTAAACATAGATTATATATATAGAGAGAGTGTGTAATGATATCATGCAGACCTTCTATTGCACGCTCGTGCACACCTGATTTTTTTTTAAAGGGTGATTCGGGCGTCTGGATTAAATTCAAGGGTCTCGATTTATTTATTTTTATTTTCTAAAAATCAAGTAAATACCTAAATTTTTTCATTTTAATTTTTTTTTAGTTTAATATTAAAACCTAATTTGGAAGCCTGAGACCTAGGGACATATTATATATATTTAAAGTTTAAGATTTTAAGATTTAGAGGTTAGGTTATAGTTGATTTAAGCCAATAAGATTTTCCTACTAAGACTTAGATTTCTCTCTTAGGTTATAAATTAAGATAAAAAATTTTAATTGTTCACGGGATATAGAAAATATATTTGGATCTATTGAAGATATATATATATATATATAAACAAAAGCATTCTAAAAATAGTAACTACCAAATTACTCTATAAATAATATTTTATAAATAGAAAGCCTAATCAATACAAATATTTCAAATTCTACCAATAAATAAATTATTATGTCTTATTTTCAAAGATTAATTATTTTTTAAATCATAACCACTTAAAACATAATAGACTTTTAATATTATCCTCTTATAACTAAAGTATTTAAATTGTTTTTAAAAGTTTAATTTTCATTATAAAAAGTTAATTATTTTTTAAATCATAGCTACTTAAAATACGATGAACTTTTAATTAATATTATCATTTTGAAATTGTAAAAGTAATTTTGATTTTATTTTTT
Source organism: Boesenbergia rotunda (assembly GCA_024364735.1). Classification (NCBI taxonomy): domain Eukaryota; kingdom Viridiplantae; phylum Streptophyta; class Magnoliopsida; order Zingiberales; family Zingiberaceae; genus Boesenbergia; species Boesenbergia rotunda. Next base: position 145,278 of record JAGFNQ010005056.1, on the reverse strand, counting down.
TTAAATTGTAAAAGCATTTAAATTGTTTTTAAAATTATGATACAATATATTAATAATTTTATAAAAACAAAAAAAAATCTAAATAATATAAATAGATGTTTTTGGCACCCCTTTTCAATGCTACCTTCAGTTTGATTCCTCAACGCCGCCCTTTTCATTTGATTCCTTAACTTAGCCTGAAGAAGATGTTTTGGGTACTTCAAGTGTGGTTGGTTCAAAACTATGTACTATCTACATTTAAAAACGATGATATTTTCACCATGAATGTATTTTCGAGAGATAACTATTCGTTTTGTAATATTTTTTCTTTAAAAATTTATTTACTATATTTTTTACAATGTTATTTGATGGGGTTAGAACATTCCAGGTCGACACGTGAAACGAGAAAACTATGTATCTAGGTTCACATAGTTTCAACGATCTATTTCGGATTCTCGAGGCTAGGTCGGGCCTTAGACTCCTAAGATCACCTCGGGAGGACAGATTCCCGAGACCCCATCGGAAGGTGGATCCCTAAGACCAACTCGGGGTGGTCTACGAAGCCCTTCTAGGGAAATAGATTCCCGAGACCCCCTCGGGAAGGCGGATCTCCGAGACCAACTCGGGGTGGTCTACGAAGTCCTTCCGGGGAAAGAGATTCCCGAGACCCACTCGAGGAGACAGATCCCCGAGACCAACTCGGGATAGCCTTAAACTCCAGGGACCTCCCTGGGAAGACAGGCTCCCGAGGCCCTCCCGGGGGAGAAGACTCCCGAGACCCTCTCGGGAGTGCGGAGTTCAAATACTCATAGACCCGACAGTCCGCTTCCAATAACTGTTACCCTTTCTTGTTCAGGAAAGTTAGCGATAATTATTGTTCTTTATATGCGACAATTAATGCCTCAATAATCGTGGGAGTTGTTATCTAAGAGTTATCAAATAACTGACAAGTAGGGGACGTGGAGATACGTACGATCAAGCCTCCAAGTATATAACGTACTGCAACCCCTAGGTAAGGGGGTTATGCTCTCAAAACTCATAACATTCTCCTTGATCCTCTTCCTACAAGCGACTTGAGTGCTGACTTGAGCATCGGAGTGGGCTCCGCCAGAAATTCTCCAGCGTGTTCCCATTAACGCTCATGTTGATCTCGCAGGGTTCGATCTCCTTTCCTTTCGTCATCGTCCTCGTGGGCTGGACTCTGGTGACTCGTCGTCCGCGTCTATTTCTTCTGAAACAAGTTTGGCGCCGTCTATGGGAATATAAATCAAAGCATTAGAAGGAGCACCATGATGGCAGAGCCGGAGGGACAACCCATCGTTTTGACGAAAGAAGAACTGGATCCCTTGTGGGAAACGTCATCAAAGGAGCGCTCGAGCAACACCAAATCGAGCAAGTCACCTCACGACGAGCAACCTCTAGGCAAGGTGAGATCCCCAGGATCTCCACCTCACATCCCCACCATCGGAGATCTATCTCACCACCGGTGGGACACATCAGGGCAATTTTCGTACACCGGCTGGATTCCCTAGGAGATTTGGAGAAGGCCCACTCCGTAAATTCAAGCGCCCTGAGGCAAGAAGAAAGATCGGGGAAGAGAGAGGAACTCAAAGCCTTCCAGAAGGCGCCCTCCACTCCTTTCTCACTGACATTGTAGAAGATATCATGCCGAAGTAGTTCTACGGTTTAATAAGTGAAGGATAATTAACCAAGTTTCAAAGAGCCTATATCATAAAGGTACAATTATTAAACTATCAGACAGTGGAGGCAAACATGATGGTTAATTATTTTCATAGAGCCCATATCACAAATGTACAATTATTAAACTGCACAAAGGAGACTGCTCCTTTGTCCAGACTCTCCTATATGGTCCTGGTCTCTCCTAGGGCCGCAGAGGTTGAAGTCGTCTTCTTGGAGTTACAAGATATTAGCCCTTCACTTGAAGTGACAGAACACCAACTCGAAATATAGATGCAAGCCAGTCAATCCCGAATGCACATTCACAATGTGCCATAGAATATGGAGGGATATGGGAAGAGATACAAACATTCCAGAGAAAAATATCCATAATAAGACTTGGACAAAATTATGTAAAATTCCTTCCATTCCAAAGAGATGAGTACATTGTGAGTTCAAGAAAAAAAGGAATACAAATGAAGAAACAAAAGATACATAGCACATGTTGGGAAAAAGCTCCTACAGTTCTTTAACTTCGGGTGGAGCTCATCGCACACACGGCCAACGCTCATGAAGCTTAGGTCTGTGTCTGACTTCAGTAGCTGGGCCTTCTGAAGCTGAGTGATGACGCCATTAAAGCACTGTTTGAGGCACTTCATGACCTGCCCGACCAGGATGTCGTCAAACTCGTCGGACTCTAGAAACCTGGACTTGAACTCCGCCTCGGTCTCTCTTGGCTGGGATACCTCGTCGGCCTTGTAATTATGCAGTTCAACCTCGGCTTCCTCCTTGGCGATTTTCAGCTGGGCCATCACAGAGGGCATACGATCATTATCTTCCAAGGCTTCTTTGAGACTCTCTGAGATGGCCGAGACCTTTGAAGTGGCTTGGGAGATGTCTTCCTGGAGGTCGGTCATGTGAGCAACCGCGACCTGCACCATGTTTTCTTTCTGAGCTAGCTGGTGGGCTTGTTCCTGAATCCGACCATTTAGGGTTGTTGTTGAAGACTCCAGGAGCTGGATGTCCTCGAATAGCTTCTTCTCCCGGGCCTGAAGCTGATCCCGCTCCTGGGCCAGGGTGGGCAAGTCATTCGAGAGGGTAATGGCCCTCTCTGACATCAAGCGCTCCCTATGGCGAGAGTTATGCAAGGCCGACTCTAAGGCCAGCAGAGATTCCAAGTGATGCACTACTTTCACCCAGAGAGCTCTCCTGACCTTTGCCTGCAGGAGGCCCCCTCGATGGGCACGATAGGCCTCAGCCTCTGCCATAAGTGCTCTGCGTATTAGGGGCGCAACCTCTCGCTAGGAATATAAATGACAACTGACAGAAAGGCAGTCTTGAGCAGCCTGTCACAGTGTATAAGGGTTAGAAAATATGAATTAGGGTAATCTAAGAAAGTAGGAACCCTTACCTTCATGAGGAACTCATGGAGGGTTGGTTAGAGGCCCGACCGAAGTGCGCAAGGCATCCCCTCTCAAGACTCCGTGGCTCATCGGGGTGTCACCTCGGCTTAGTGAGGAAGAGGGGTCTATTGGCTGGAGGAGAAGTTGGACGGCAGGCGCTCCAGGAGGTACAATGGAAGGGTCTGGGACGTCCTCGTCAGAGATAGAGACTCCCTTGGAAGAACATCCCTCGACAAGGTGTTGGGTAAGGCTTGGCGGGTTTCCTAAGCGGATACCTGGTCGATCTGAGAAACCTTTCCATGCTTACGGATTAAAATTTTAATCCGAATGGAGAGCTGTCTCCCATCGACCGTCTCATGCCGTATCGAACGATCTAAATCACAACTCGGCCAATTACCAAAATCGGCCTTGTGATTTGCTCGACCGTTCGACCGCGGAAAAGGCGATTAGTTGATCATCGGCTTTTGTGTTTATGGTCGGGGTCCAGTTAAATAATTACTGACTATGATTCACAATCAAAAAAATTAAATAACAAACATGAAATGACGAGGCAATTGAATAAGGTACAAATAAGAATAAAAGGAGCCAAGGAAGAATATACCTTCCGTTACCTTTAGATCTTCTACCGTATGACCCTCCCCTCTTGGACGTCGTATGGGCGACGATCTACCAAGAACCGTGGTCACCAAGTCGATCCCTTCTCCTTGCGCCAACCAATCTCTTACCAAAGGGATGCCGCCGGCCTCTCCAATGAGATAATCCAAACATAAAACCTACTCGGCAAAATTTTCTTCCCTTTAGAAAAATTGCGTAAATAACTTTTCTCCCTTGAGAAAAATCGCCACTCTCTCTCTGAAAGCCACCGAAAGCTTTCTTGCTCACGCTGGGATTAATCCACTGATCATCCTCTCATAAGCACTGCTCCAACGCCCCTCCTCCTCCAAGACAAGCGAAGCACCAGAAGATTACGTGAGCAATCTTCTTGCTCCCTTGCAGGTCTTCTCCTCCGAACAGCAGCCGAAGCACCAGAGGATTGCGTGGGTAACCCTCTTGCTTCCGCACGTTTTCTCCACCGATGGTAAAAACTGCTCTTCGAAAAACTTATTTTTCTTTCACTGCTTCGAGGCAATTTATAAGAAATTGCCGTGAGGGAACTTAATTGCATGCAAATGCAATTAATCGGAGTGAGCAGTTTTAATTTCTTGCATGCAATTAATCACGCGCGTGCAATTAATTGGAGAAGAAACGCACTTAATTGCATGCGTTGCAACTCATGGGAGAAGAAGCAATTCAACGGAATTGCATGCGTTGCAATTCAATGGAATTGCATGTTGCATGCATTGGAGAAGAAGCAATTAATTGGAATTGCATCGTGGAGAAGCATCGCTTGCAATTCATTGGAGAAGAACAAAATTAATACAAAATTAATTGCATGCATTGTAATTAATTGGGAGAAGAGAACTTTTCTCTTCTGTTCGGCTCCGCCAAGTGAAACGAGGGGAAGAAAGAGAGAGGAGAGACTAGGTTTCTTGTGATCTATTAGATTAACCATCAACTTGGTTCCACACCACCATGGGATATTTATAGGGCTACGATAGGGACCATAAGGAGGAGTTGGATCTTGGCCTGCTAATGGATCCAAACCCGGTCCATTAATGAGGATCCATTCCACTAAAGGACTCTCATTGAATTACCTCACCAACCCCCATATTTATATATGGGCTCCACTTATTACGAGTCATCCATCCCCCCATGTTTAAGATATCGAATGCCCGTTAATTAATTTAAATTACTGACAATTCAAATTAATTAACCTCTGGATCCTTGACTAGTACCACTCAACCTTATCATCGTACCGGATCAAATCCACCTGCAGGGTTTAGCACGATGAACCTTTTGAGCTCATCAAGGGGGCATCATCATCCCGACTCACCAGGACACGGATTCCGTTAATAATCAACGGCACACCATATAATTAATATTATTTCCCAACTTATCAGGCCTATCGATCTAACAGAATAGATCTCGCCCATTGGTAAATCAAAGAACTAATAATTAATTATATGTGTCCGTTATTATATCGGGATTTAGGAATCGTAATCCATAATAAATCTGAGGTTCTATCCAATTATTAAGTCAATACAAATTGGATGACCTCTGGTTTTGGTCCTGCTCAATGTACTCAAAGCACACTAGTGTAATTCTATGGTCAAGACCAACCACAACTAATTACACTACAACCATTCCGATGGGTTGTCCAATTCCATCTCGGTTGTGGGCCTCTATTTATACTAAGCAAGGAACTGATAATATGATCTTCCGTGTGCCTCCACACACCATATTATCTACAATGCAAAGTAATTGGACTTCATGTATGTACTAATATAAACAGGTACCTAGTGTAGTTGTGATTCTCTTTTCAAAATAAAGATGTTCATATATATAAAAGAAGCATGTCTTTCAGTATACACATCTATCACAAGGACCTTCCTGAATTGCATCAGGGGGAATGGTTGCGAAGCCGCCTCCGATGCTACTTGAAGTTTCTTCCGCAGGGGGTCAAGCTTCATCCGGGACTTTCTAGGCGCCACCTGCTTGCCTTTGGAGGTGTCGGACGAGTCAGCCGGGGAGGTGTTAATGGTCTAACCTCCTGTCTCTAGGGTGGTCGTCGGTTTGAAATGTTGGGACAGGGGGATTGTGTCCTCATCGTCAGATATTGGCAGGCCCTCCTCAGGGATAAAGGGGAGCTTGTGGGGTTTAAAGCGTTGTAACCTCCTCTTGGTTGCTGAATGCTTATCGAGGCGTTTCCTCTTTAGCCTCCCCGATGTTTTGAGCATCAGAACTTCGGCTGGGGGTGCCGACTTTTCCTTATTTTCTCCCGTCTCGTCGATGGCGAGATGCAGGTCGGTCTCCTGGGCGCCAGGCGGCTCCGGTGTCCCTTGGTCGGTGGTTGGCTCGAGCGCTCAGCAGCCTCCTCAAGAGTCTCGGTCAAGTCGGCCGGTAAGTCAACAGGAGTTGGAGGAGAGGCCAAAGCCTGCTTATTAGCTTCATCCCATTTGATAAACCGATTCATCGTCCGCGATAGCATGATGTTCTAGTGGCTTCATCCCACTAGAAGGATTTGGGTTCGTGGACGTCGTGGTCATGCCGATCATTGCTTGGCGCTACGCCTTTGAGAAGTACGGCGAGTTCGCGCTGGTGGCGAAGGCTTAGAAGCTGGCGGCATGGGGGAAGCAGTGCGTGGAGGAGTGGGAAAGGGTGGCAAAGGCGCTGCTGGATGGCAAGAAGCTGACCGACTTCATGAGGTTTTTTTGATGATAAAAGATGATTCGCTCGTCTTCGATTTGTATGGTTCCTCCGGAAGCACTTGTTTAGAGCGAACTGGGTTTATGGGCGCTGATGCTTTGACTTTGGTCAAAAACTGTGATGTGGATCGTGCTAAGTGGCCTTGCAATTCTCCTCTTTCTTGTCATCGATCAATAAATATCGTATTATTTCCATACGGTAGGGACCACCCCGGTAATCTTTGAATTATCATACATAGTAAAAATAAATATATTAGTAAAAAATTTAATCGTAAATCGATGACACGTTTAATATTTAATCGTTAATTGAATATCTCCTGAATTAAATTATAATCAGGGAGCACGATAAACCAATCAAAATCATCATAATTGTGATTTCGTATTATTCATCGTTGATCCTAATAAATTCATAATTATCGAAGATCCCGATAGATTTATCGTCTCCCAAGCTATAATTTGATTCGGGATAATTATCAGAGAGCACCGATAATATTTGATTGATAATCAGACGTCATATGTATCCCCACGATCAAATTTTTTTATTCAGACATTTACTTTATAAATCATTTCTCGTAACCGTTATTGTGAATAAATATATCTATGAATTACTTACTTCCTGGCTTTGTGTCCTAGGTTTAGAAATAATCCACCAAATTATAATATGCTAGTATTGGAATTAAGTACTCACGGCATTAAAAATATCCCTTATAATTATGATGACAAAAGAGATAATATTCATCTCAAATATCCCTTATAATCCGTTCTCAAATTATTTATACAAAAATGATAGGGAGCGTGAACGAGGAGCGTGAGCGTTGAGCCGTGACTGAGGCAAAAAAATTTTCCCACCTCAATATCCCCTGCGAAAGTGTTTCCCCCCCTCATTCACCCCGACGCCGAAAGAAATTACCCAACCGTAAATCCCAAGCGCCCTCTTCTTCCTCCCTCCCTCCTCCGGCCAACCCTAAATCCCAAGCTTCTTCTTCCTCCCTCCCTCCCTCCGACGTGCGGCTCCTGAAATCTGTCTCACTCACGCGACTTGCTACGAGGGCGCGGTTTGGTCGGAGTCACGTTCGCCTTGGAGAAACAGCCCCGACGCCCTAGCTCACGCGACTTGCTGCGAGGGCGCGGTTTGGTCAGAGTCACGTGACTTGTTGCGAGGCCTTGTCCATCCTCTGCTTCCTCCCTTCCTCACCCGACGCCCTAGCTCACGCGACTTGCTGCGAAGGTTTGTCTCACTACAGAACATCTCCTTTTAATCTATCAGTAATTATGTTGATAGTTTGTGCAATTTTATGATGCATATGATGAAGTATCTCCATTTGCACAAGTGGAGACATCTGCCACTTCATTCACCAGTTGCATTATTACTTCATTGGGTACTCTAAAACATTTGATTTTTGAAAATTGTGTTACTTCCATTCTCCTTAAGTTTTGTGTACTCGAGTTACTCTAGAAAAGCTTAGTTTCTTTTTGATGTCTTCTATACTTCATATGTCATTGATCTATTACTTTGAGCTCAACTACTCCCATAAATATGAAGTTCTCGCCTTTATACAAATTCTGCAGCTTGGAAGCAGTAATTTGGACAACAGTAATTTGGAGGACAAAACTGATACTACAACGCTTCAACAGTAAAATTCGGTAAGTCCCAGTTCGTTTTAAGCCTCCAATTGAGTCTGTTACTACTTCCATTACCATTATATGATACTGTTTTTAATTGTTAGAACTATTCAAATGGTCATGGAGGAAGAAATCTTTGAATCGTGTGTGCCACTGAATGATATTGATGAACTGCAAGTGTTGGGTGATTCATCAAGCTTGCAGTAACTGGAGGATCCACAAGTTGGGATGCAATTTTTATCTGACGAGGAAGCTCGGGATTTTTACAAAACGTATGCCCAAGATCTTGGTTTTGGTATTTCAAAAATGCGTTCGGAAAAAAGAGACAATGGTGAACAAAAGTATATTTCATTTGGATGTTCTAAAAATGGTAAGAATGTTGCTAAAGGTAAAAATTCCTTTTATCCTAGACCTTGTAGCAAAACGAATTGCAATGCACGGATAAATATTACAGTTCAGAATGATGGGTTATTTCTCATTACTAGTATTCACCTTGAACACAATCATGAGTTAAGTCCAAGGAAGTCAAGACATTTTAGATGCAATAAAGTATTAGATTCCCAAATTAAGAGGAAATTAGAGTTGAATGATCAAGCTGGAATTACTTTGAGTAAAAGTGTTCAATCATTTGTTGTTGAAGCTGGTGGATATGAAAATTTATTGTTTGATGAGAGAAAGTGCAGAATTTATGTGGTTGAAGCACGTAGATTAAGACTTGGGCATGGTGATACAGAAGCATTGAATAATTACTTTTGTCGTATGCAAACTAGAAATTTGAATTTCTTTTATACCATTGATGTAGATGAAGATTGTCGCATAAGAAATATATTTTGGGCTGATGCAAGATGTAGGGCTTCATATGAGTATTTTTCTGATGTCATTACATTTGAAACTACATATTTGACCAAAAGTTATGATATGTCGTTTGCTCCTTTTGTTGGAGTAAATCATCATGGTGAATCAGTATTACTTGGTTGTGGCTTGATATCCAGAGAAGATTCTGAAACATTCATTTGGTTATTCAAATCATGGTTGGCATGCATGAGAGGACGAGCTCCACGAGGTATTATTACGGATCAGTGCAAAGCTACGGAAATTGCAATTCTTGAGGTATTTCCAGACTCTCATCATCGCTTATGTCTTTGGCATATTATGAAAAAAAAATCCAGCTAAGTTTGGTAGTCATGCCAACTATAAGTTGATAAAGAAAATTTTGAAGAATATTGTTTATAATTCTTTATCTTCTGAAGAATGTGATAGCAATTGGAAAAAATTGATTGAAGATTTTAATTTGGAGAATAATGAATGGTTGAGTTCTTTATGGGGTTGTCGTCATAAGTGGCTGCCCGTGTATGTGAAAGATAAATTTTGAGCAGGGATGCCTACAAGTCAAAGAAGTGAGAGTATGAATGCATTTTTTGATGATTATGTTCATTCAAAAACAACATTGAAACAGTTTGTTGACCAATATGACAGTGCTTTGAAAAGTAAGATTGAAAAGGAAAATAATTCAGATTTTGCATCTTTCAATTCAATTATTCCAGTCATTAGTGGTCATCCCATTGAAAAGCAATTTCAAAGTGTCTATACTAATAAGATATTCAAGTTATTTCAGGATGAAATCAGGGGTTTGATGTTTTGTAACACTTCGTTTGTAAAGCAAGAAGGGTCAACTATTTTATATGAAGTGGTGGAAACTGTATTGGGAAAAGAGGGAGCAACTCCAACAGATGTGCCATTTTTAGTACTATATAATGAGGTAGACTGTGAGATGAAGTGTTTGTGTCGTCTTTTTGAATTCCGAGGCATTTTGTGTAGACATTTGGTTTCAATTCTTTTCAAAAGAAATGTCACTAGAGTTCTTGAAAAGTATATTTTAGAACGATGGCGCAAAGACATTAAACGTCGGTATCAAGGCGTCACCAATATTTATGATGATTTTTGTTATCATGAGGAAGAAAGACAAAGATATAATAATCTTCAACCCTTGTTACAAGAAGTGCATCAGCTGGGGTCTAAAAATCATGAGAGGTTCTCTGTTTTAATGGGGATTTTAAATGAAGCAAAACAAAAGCTTATGGATATTAATATTATTGATTCGTTAGATGGTGATCATGATAGCAACACAATACATGGGGAATCAAGAATTGAGATCACGAAGTTTCACTCTCCACTCAAGGTAAGATCTCGTGGATATCCACCAACCAAAAGAAAGCAATCCAAAATTGAGCAAATTGTGAAAAAGGTGGCGGCAAAGAATAGAAAGGTTGAATTGATTATATTTTGGATTTATGTTTTGGTTAGAATTGATTTTAATTATTGTACTTGTTAATATTGAATGTAAGTTCTTTGTCGACAGGTTGTGAGAGGTGGCGGTAAAGAACAATAAGAATTATCAAATTTAAATCATACAAATTTGATTACTTGCCCGAGTAGTCAGAGTAGCCATAATATAAGATCCAATTTTTATGATTTCTTTTGGAAATAGCTATAATTAGCTGATTTTGTAATACAATCACAGATTTTGCTTTTGGAAGTTGCTATAACTAGCTGATTTTATGACTTTTTTTTTGGAAGTTGCTATAACTTTTATGAAGTTGCTATCACTAATACGATCACTGATTTAAATCGTATTTTCTTCTTTTTTTGGGTTAGGTTGTAGCTGATGTTTCAGTGAACTGTGGTGATGTTTCAGTGAACCTGTTGTGAACTATGGTGATGTTTCAGTGAACTTCTTGTTGTGAACTGTGGTGATGTTTCAGTGAACCTTATTATTTTTCTTTAAATATGACCCACATGACAGATTTAGATAAGAGAATTTTAAAACAAATTAAATGATAAAAAAAGAAAACCTGTCTATATATAATGTCTGTCACTAGTTCTAGGAACCACAATTCATTTCAAATGCATTATTTTTTTTTATTAAGAGAGGTGCAAATTTTCATTAACATAGCTTAGATTTATTTATGAATTTGTATGTCTCAATAAAAAATCTTAGAAGGTTTATCTCTGTCTATTTGGAAATACAATTTTTGTTAAACTTATTTGATGACTATATGATAATCACTTTATCAGTAAATTCAATGTTTTTATTTCCTTATCTGAAGTAGAATATGACAATAGGACAGTTAGACTTGTGACCACTCCAAAGAAGTAAATTTATGGCATTAACTTGACGTAGGGTATGTGTTGGAGACTTCATTAGTGGAGAAAGGAGATAATATTTACCAAATTTGCCTTGGGATTCTTGCTATCGCGCGCGCACACACACATTTATATATTTACATTAGTTGTCCATATTCTCCCCAAAATTCTACTACTATATTTTTATTTTTATAGTTCCATTAATTGCAAGAAACTGGAAATATGCAAAATAGAAAATTAGTTTCAAAGAATTTTAATTTATTGAACGAGCACTTAGTCACCTTAACATCAAGCCATATATGTAGATCTCTTTTAATTAAGTAATGTATTCTTTGATTATCCTGACTGGACATGGTAATTTATATCTTTGCGGAGAATGCCAAACTCAACTACCTTCCTGGTTGACTAAGAGATATTCTTAGTGGTATGCTTTCTAACTCAGCTAGCTGATTTTTCCAGCATTTGTAATGTAAACAAACTCATAAATCAAGAAGTTTTTAAACAATGCCATAGGTAAACAAACCCTTGATACTCGTCACGGCTAAATCAAGATGTTTCAGTGTTATTTCTGATCATATGTTATTTAGAACTCATGCCGATATGCTTACCTGAGCTTCCAAGTGGAAAATAGCCATATCCGAGCTTCCATACTTATTTTCACTCCTATATTTAACTGTTGTGGTTCCTCTTATATGCAACACAATGTATCATTTTAACTGCTATGGTTCCTCTTAACTGCTGTGGTTCCCTAATATTATCTTACATCATATCATTTTACTAATCTTATACTTCTATCCTTTTCCTTTTGTTTACATCAGTGTATTTTGTTCACTGTTTTACTATGTGGCTAAGATATGATCTGATCATATGTTATTTAGAACTCATGCCGATATGCTTACCTTTGGTTTATGTTCTTTCAGTGTCCAAGTGGGTACACTTTGTGCTTTTCCTGCAAAGCCGAAAGTGAATCTGCCGAACTTGCTGCTTTTCAGTGTCCAACTTGCTGCTTCACTCCAAATCCGTTGCTGCTTCACTCCAAAGCCGAAAGGAAATCTGCCGAAAGAAAATTGGCCAAATCCGTTGTTTAGACCTTGATGCCGAAAGTTAACTTGAGAACCTGTTGTGAACTTGTGAATTTGAGAACTTGAGAACCTGTTTCAGTTTTAGTGCTTTGCTCAGTTTCAATTTTCATTCATGGTTTTGATGTCATGTATGCTAGACCTTCTTTTATCTTTGCCACCTGAATTGAGTCTAATGAAGTACTTCTGGGCATGACTAGCCACTTGAGTAGGGGTTCTTGTGATCACAAAATTATTTTCAATTTTCATTCAATTTAATTCAGATAGATGATTTGAAGGACAAATGTATTTTCAATTTTCATTCAATTTAACAAATTCTGATGGTATGTATCTATTCAACTGCGAGGAAATGCAATTATGATCACTACTATCTCGGTCATGCTCTTCAGCACTGAGATAAGTCTTTGTGTTTGGGGAAGTACAAAATGCGTACAGATTCCTGTTATGTTTGCCACCTTCTGAATTCGAATTAGCTGCAATATTCAAGCTAACTAAATAATCAACTTGGTGATTATCAAATGCATAAGCAGTTCTTTTTTTGTTTTTTGGAGTGAAAATTCTGATTGTTTTACTACCTTATGATGCCTCCAAGGTTTTTGGATTGATGACGAAGCCGCTCTTGAGGTTCTTGTTGCCACATAGCACAAAGCACTTCTGCAGCATGTCCTCTGAACCATCAACTTCCAATTCTCTCCTATTGCCGCTCATGGAGAATGGACAGGCCTACGTAGATGAAATAGGGGAACGTATAGCTCGGCCATCCAATCTTAGAATGCTCCTCACAAAACCAACTCACACGGTTCATCACCATTGGCGGAAGTTCGATGATGCATTCATGCGCCCGGTTTTTGGCGGGAGAGGGTTTGTTCCATTTGTTCCTGTCTCCTCTACTGTGCAGAACATCCATGGCTGGAATTAAATTAAACAGGATCCTCATTCCTCAGGTGAGACTTAAGACGACGGTAAATAGGAGAATAGAGAATAAAAACCAACCTGGGAATTCTTTGCTCAACATAACAGGTCTTTGTTTTATTATACAATCTCAGGTTCCTTTACTCTTTTGGGAAAACAGATGCAATATATCACAAAACTTGAAGAAAAATAGGCAGCAGGGGACGATTTTTGCAAGATAGAGTAGATAAGCAGTTCTCATTTTCTTAGAGGCTTTCATGCTTCTAATGAATTTCCTAGGAGTTTCACTGATATTCTTCTTATTAATGGTATATATTTGTGAAAAACAAGAGTACTAGTTCAGAAAACATTCCAAAGTGCATTTACAACAAAGTGCATCTCATCCACAAAACATTCCACAAAACATTTACAAAAAAGTGCATCTTTCAGACAATCTCAAAGTACATTTCAAAATACAGTTCAGACAATCTCATTTGCAACAGACAATAATCTTCATAAGAGGTAGGGAGCTCAGTTATCTTCATCTAAGGAGAAAACTACACGTGTGACAACCCATATAATCAAACCAATCACTACCACAAGTATTTGTGTAATGCTTCTCTTTTTAGTATTTAATTCAAGGAGTAGCTTGCAATTGTCACTCTTCAACTCCTTCATAGTATTCTCTGCACTTCTAACATCAGCCTCTAACTTGTTTATTCTTCTTAACAATCCTGGTATTACTTGTGTCGATCTACTACACATCTCCTCATCAACCCAAGCCCAGAAATCACACCCTCCACTCTGCGATTACAAATTATTTATAAGATTCACGTTGTTCAAAGTTTTGCATGAAAGAAAAAATAAATTATGGTTATCCTACCCTACCTCATATAGCGGACATATGGCAAATCTCCTGCCTGGGTTGTCATTAGTCCATGAGGTAATGATTTTCGCCATTAGTCCACATCTACATTTCGGTAGATTGGTGGGCATTTTTAACCTACCCTTGCAAAGAAAAAAATACCCTATAAATAGTTTACAATAAACAGTTTACACCACATGTATGCATAAGCAGTTTACATTAAGCAACATAGTTTAATTTTGTTTAAGTTTACAATAGTTTAAATTGATCTCCAAATTTTGAATCAATAAACAGTACACAATATGATAATTTGGAATCAATAAACATTACACAATAGTTTAGGGTTTAGGGTATTTGGAATCATTTGAAATAATGTATTCTAATAGTTATCATTAGAAATAATGTATTCTGATAGTACAGAAAAGTTTGCAGCTAGTTGAAATTATCAAAGTCTATTCCAAGTCGTCATGATTCTTCTCATCTTGTCAATTGCTTTGGTTACTCACTTTGGAATCTAATATACACTTGCACTATATGGGAAAAGGTGTCAAAAACAGAATTAGTAGATTAAACCTGAGGAATGACAAACGGGCAACTCTTGATAATTGCAAGTAGATTAAACCTGAGGAATGACAAACGGGCAACTCTTGATAATTGCAAAGTAGGTAGAGGGAATTGGTTCAACCCCTCCAAGCTCAGATTGCAGACGAGAGGAAGCTTTGGGTGGGTAAAGACTGAAAGAAATTAGGGCTTCATATGAGCAACAACAAAGTTAGGGTTTGAGACACAATCACCAGGCAGTGCGTTGACGGGTTAACGAGATCAGCCGTTTGTCCACGAGACGAATCTTCTGGAGCTCCGGTGAGGCGTCGACGAGATATGGGTCTCCAAGGCGTCGTGCGGCGCCCTCGCAAGAAGAAAGCTTGGGCAGGGCGTCGTGGTCTTCGCAACCTCGCAGCAAGTCGTGTGAGCTAGGGCGTCGGGTGAGGAAGGGAGGAAGCATAGGATGGACAAGGCCTCGCAGCAAGTCGCGTGAGCTAGGGCGTCGGGGTTGTTTCTCCAAGGCGGACGTGACTCCGACTAAACCGCGCCCTCGCAGCAAGTCGCGTGAGTGAGACAGATTTCGGGAGCCGCACGTCGGAGGGAGTGAGGGAGGAAGAAGATGTCGGGCCGGAGGAGGGAGGGAGGAAGAAGAGGGCGCTCGGGATTTAGGGTTGGGTAATTTCTTTCGGCGTCGGGGTGAATGAGGGGGGAAACACTTTCGCAGGGGATATTGAGGTGGGAAATTTTTTCGCCTCGGTCCTGGCTCAGCGCCCATGCGACGTGAAATACGTGGCACGCCACGTCGTTCATGCCATGTTCACGCTCCCTCATTCACATTCCCTATCACTACACTTATTTATATGCTACAAATTAGAACAATGATCAGAAAAAACATAAAAACCTAATTACTAATTAAAATTTAACTTTCAAATTATGATTAATAAAATTTTATATATTAATCAACGGTCTTTAGATCAGTTCTTCTAATATTAGGTATGCTTGAGGATATCATTTTTCTTAAAATTAATTTCTTCCAGTCAACTAAAATTGAATCCACAAAGCGAGTTATCCTCACATGTTGGATCGGATGGTAAGACGTCTAACCGATTTGATCGAGATCACAAGTTCGATAATTGCCAGTTACGTACAGAGATAAAACCTTAATCTGTTGACATTAATTCTCTCGACCTTAGACGTTACACCACACCAATAATAGTTGTGATTTACCTCCTATAAATTTATGAGGCCAAAATTAGAGAGTCGTTGAGGTGACGATTCCACTTTTGTTTGGACAAAGCGAATTGAGTTGCGTTAAGGATTTTTTCTAAAATAAATACGTCATTTTATAAATTTTGAATACGTCGAATTTATTTTGTACTCATCCAACCAGGAAACCATCCCGTGCGACTGCACCAAAGCAGCCATACAACACACGACACGTACAACGTAACTACTTACTACGGGGACTACACCGACTACAATAAAAGACACGCGTCCAGAAACGTTGACTATAGGCTGATTTCATTGAAGACCAAACTAGTCGACTCCGTACTTCTTCTTCAAGTGGCCTACGAACTCGTAGACCTTGAGCGGGTCGTAGAGCGTCTTGGCAACGCTCTCCCTCTCCATGCACCGCTTGCCCCACGCCACCAACTTCGGCGCCTCCGCCTCGACGCTGAAACCAGCGGACGTCTCGTAGGTGTAGAACCAGGCGGTGAAGGGGACCAGCGCAATGTCGACGTAGCCGAAGGCGTCGCCACCGAAGTACTTCTTGTCACCCAGCTCAGCCTCCAGGATCTTCAGGATCTCGATGAACTCTTTCTTGGCCTCCCGATGAGCCTCTCCCTTCAGCTTCCACAGTCTCGTTCCGCACTCGTAGACCTGATCAATGGAGCAAGAACAGAGGCAGCAGACGACTTGTCAGCATTTAATTCACAGCGAAACAAAAACTTGAAGTTCATATGTAAGTTACTAATCAAACTCGCTTCTATCTGATTCCGATAGCCAAGCAGTTCAGCAATTATACAAAATTCTGACGAATTTTTTCCCCTAATTTTGGTCAAGAAAATGAGATCTTCTTTAACCAATTTCTCCCCGAAACAGAGAGGGCTGTATATTGCCTCTCTAGATGTCTGGCGTAAGCTATAGGTAAGATCCGGTTAGTAGCATACTATTCAGCGAATGCTAAAAAGAACACTTCGGGTATGCTCTCGCTTTCTTCATTAAGGAGAGTAAGATTGATTGCAATAGGAGGGAAAGGTAAGAATATTTCTTCAATCGCTAATGAAAACGGTAAGAACTACCCATCAATCAAATAATTAACGAATGTATAATCAATTCCCCGAGAGAAAGAACATTCCAACCGCCAGTTTCTCTCACGCCAGTTGTTCTCAAAACCCACAAGAAGTAAAAAAACACCGCCAGCTCAGAAGCTTACCTTTTTGTCAATGAAATCGCCCCAGAAGCGCGCCTGGGCGCGGGCGTAGGCATCCGCCGGCAGAAGCGGCGCTCCGTCGGACCACACCTCGTCGATGTACTGCACGATGATGAGGGACTCGCACACCGGCTTGCCGTCGTGGACGAGGACGGGGATCTTCTTGTTGACGGGGTTGGATTGCAGCAGCAGCGGGCTCTTGTTGCTCAAGTCCTCCTCCTTGTACTCGTACGCCACCCCCTTCTCCGCCAGCGCGATCCGGCAGCGCTGCCCGAAAGGACTCACCCACACATCTAGCAACACCACCGCCTCTGCCATTGTCTCTCTCTCTCTCTTACTCTCTTTCGAAAAGGATGCGGATGTGGAGGCGATATGGGAATTGGGAGGTCTTAAATAGAACACCGAAGTCGAAGAATTTGACGGGCTCACCGCTTCGTGTGAGGTTATTGCTTACGCAACCCTCGCTGTCTGAACTGAAGCATTCGATGCGGGGAGACAAGTCACGGCTTGCGTCACGAGTGCCGAACGAGGAGTTTCCATGAGCCGTCGATGGGGAGAACAACGGAGACGCTTCGTTCATGCATGATCTCAGAAATTTTACACGTTGCAGAAAATAATAGTAATTGTTGGGCTTTGGTCCAGTTAAGTGCTGAAATTTTTTTCTATTTCTTTTAAGGGAAAATTAGCAATGGCAAGCGGTTAGGTTAGTTTTGACTGTCTATATCTAACTTTCATCTTTTAATTTTTTTATTAATCCCCATTAAGTCATTCCAGTCACTTTATTTTTTTCAATTATCTCAATCAAATCATTTCATTCTCTTTATTTTTTATTTTTAGTTCATATCATCTTTTATTCTTCATAAATAAATCCAAATTATAAATAAACATTTAGAATATATTTTTTCAATATTAAAACATACAGAAGAAAATGCAACTTCACAGAGTTAACCCACTCATTCATATGTTCAATATTCTTAATTTTACACTTCCATACAATACCTTAAATTTTTCTAAATATTCCAAACATTCTACAATTTCAATGAACATATTTGACGAGTTATTAAAAATGTTGAGAAGTATACTCTACAGAAAGTTGATAATCATGCAAATGAACAATCCAAAGGTCTCAAAATTAAGGGGACACACATTCACATCCAATTTGGATATTTTTAATCAACGTGGATGATTGTAAAGACCTTACTTGTCAAATAAGACAAAAGATAACAAAAAATAAGGATAAATCCAAAACTAAAAATATCAATGACATGAAATTTGACAATAGGCGGTAAAAATGAAAAAAAAAAAAAACCCCCCACAAAGAGATACTAAAGCACGAGATGCAATAAAAATAGTATAACATCTTTATTAAGGATATTAGTGAAATTACAGAGGATCAATTTAATTTAAATTTTAAACTTTGTGAAACAATTAAAACAAATATGGTATGTAGCAGTAGATTTTTTAATAATCATTATAAAATTTGTTATATTTTTATTTTATTTAAGCAATTTATTTGTATATATATTAATGTTATTGGATTCATTCGTTAGGTATAAGAAATAAATAATATATATTAAATATACATAATGCTAAATTATATATATATATATATATATATATATATATATATATAATTGAGTTTTTTTACTAGGACTTTAAAAAATTTTAATTTTGAAAAATGGTTAACGAGATTTTTACAACTTCAGACGATCGGTTCGACCCCATAAAAATTTCGTACCGATTGTCAGGATAAATCGGAAAGTGCTCGCGGTGGACGATAAAGAAGTCCAGTATCCTAGATTTCGCACCCTATTTAGAGATTTTTTTTTAATAAAATACGTTGATCCTGTCTGTTCTGGAAGGAATCGACATCGACAACCAGTCACCAGAGTTCAATTCACGTGGATGATAACGAAAGAGGAAGAGCTCCCACCCTGCCAGGTTAACACAAGCGTTAATGGGAATACGCCGGAGATTGTCCGGCGGAGTCCACTCCGACGCTCAAATCAATAGAGAGAATCTTTAAGGAAGGAAATAAAGGAAAGTGTGTATAAGAATAAGCGTCGTCCCCTTACCTAAGGGGTTAGAGTACCTTTTATACCTGAGGCGACAGTCACACGTGCCCCCATGTTCTTCTCCACGTCCCCTCCACTGTCGGTTACTGGAAAAACCTAGTAACGGTCATCGTAGCCATTAAATCTGGGTCGTTGCGATAATTAAGGCTTTAATAGTCGCGTATTATGGGTCATGATTATCCCGTAATTACGAGTGGTTCATAGATTCGAAGAAAGGGGACGGTTATCTGAGGTCGGGCTACCGGATAGGGTGATCTTTGGGCTCCGCTACCTCGAGGTGATCTCGAGGTCATTTAGCCCGGGGGGATCCTAGGCGCTCGCCTTCCCGAGGTGATCTCAAGGCCCTGATCTCCGGCCATGTGCCCTCCTGAAGTGATCTTCAAGAGTATGTCTACCCGAGGTGGTCTTGGGAATCTATCTTCCCGAGGGGGTCTCGGGAGTCAAGAAAAGAGAGTCGTCCAGACGTGGTAGATCTCACCACATAATTTTTTGAGTCCACGTGTCAGCCACGGGGTGCTCAACCCCATCAAGTTGTCGAAGAGCGAGGTGGATTCCCAAGAGTGAGGTGGCATTGAAAATTGCTCCAGCTAACGCCCCTCCTGCAAAAAGATGATCGACGGCAACCCATCGGGAGAATTCCCTGGCAAGGTCCTTCGACGATCAAGTCAGTATCTAGTAAAGAAGATGAAACTTGAGAAGAAGCAACTGCAGTTGGAAAAATTACGAGTACCCATGGATGAAGAAAGGAATGTCTTATATATCCGGGAGAGCCGACAACCTCTGTCTCACTTCTGCCCACTTTTATTTTATGTGGGGACAGGATCAGGGACCACCGTCAGCTCGTCGACTGATGTCGCCTCATCTTGACATATGCAGTGGGCGCCATAGTACGAGTTATCAGAGCTTGTCAAGAAGGTATTGTGTCAGCGGGATATCCGCGATTCGTACACGAGTGGTGTCAAGCCCAAGTCAACCTGCGTCGACTTTGATACTACCTTTATCAGTGTGGTGTCAATGCGTAGGTGATGCCGCTGATAACGATAACTCCCGAGCTAAAGTGCACCAAAAGGGTGCGTCAATCGGTTCTCTCGAGTGAAATTTAGCCATGCAGCTAATGGCATACCGACCAGAGTATTTGTGCCACACCGAGTCGTGGGGGTACTCGGGTCTAGCTCGACCGACTCATATTTCAAAAAATAGAATGATAACACAGGGAGAGTGTCGACCGGGTGCTGACCGCTAATGACTTTATTTTTTAAATTGATGCAAAATAAGTGTATTTATTTTTTATTTTTTTTAACTTGTCATTATGTCATTTAAAATTTTATTTTTAAAATTTAATAAAATATAAAAAAATTTAACTAAAATAAATGATTAAGATTTACACAAATTTTGAATAGTGCTAAATGGCTAGAATCTAAGACGTCAGAATTTTTCGCTTTTAATTATTTTTTAAGATTTAAATCATTACTAAAAATATTTAAATCCAATTATAATCTTTGTTATTTATTTTCATATTAAATTATATTTTTTCTATTTATTTCATATTAAATTCTATAATTTTCTATTTATTTTCATATTAAATTAATTTTTTAACTTGTAAAAATTTATTATGATTTTTTTAATAATTTTTAACATCATTAAAGATATGTGAATCTAATTATATTCTCTCATACTTTTTTTTATTTTCACATTAAATTATAAATCGAATCGTCGGTGGTCATCGATAATCGATCGAGAGTGAACTCGTTAAACATTGCTGAACATTTATGTCGGCGAAGTCGGCCCAGAAGCGAGGCTGGCCCCTGCCGTTGGGCTGTAAGAATAAGGAATACTAAGAGACAACTAAGAACGTACTGACAAATCTTATTATTTATTAATATTCATTCTGACAATACAATATATAATATAAGATGTATATTAAATATTTGATCAATTGACTAATTCGTAATAAATGAAAATATTCTAATAAATATTAAATCCTAATACTAATTTTGTTGAATCCAATGATTTAGTTAGGTCGTTTTTTTTTATCTCCCAACAAATTTAATGAGAGTTTTTATAAGTACCTCATGTGAGTTTTGATATGATCAATCGAATCGAGTCAAGTTTGATTATGTAAGTATCTGATCCCTATGTCCAAGTGTGTAGAAGGAAGGAGCATAAGAAACCATCTGTGTTTTTGTTAGGTCGTTTTTATAGGTATCTGATTTAGTTAGGTCATTTTTTTATCCCCAACAAATTTAACGAGAGTTTTTGTAAGTGCCTATGTGTGTTTTAATTAGGAGTATAGAAGTTGAGCGGAAGATGTAACGGACGAAAAAAATGACAGGGGATGGGAGCCGGATGCATCTGAGGGACGCAGAGGTTTGTGGAAGAGCACGCCGGTGGAACGAGAAGGACACACGCAACATCCAAGGGATGAGAAACCGGAAGGAAGCACGCTCAATGAGAAGGTCGATCGGAGCAGAGTTCGAGTGAGCTCTAACTCCGGATGATCAGAGATCATCCAGAAGCCCGAGAGAAGGCTAGTTAAACAAATGCTGACCAATAAGCTCTCGGGCGGGACAAGTGATTTCGAGTGTCCGAGCTCTCAGGCACCCACATGGATACGGGCGCTCGACCATACAAGCGCTCGAGTCTGTACGGGCGCCCGAGAGGTCTTGACCTCATCCAGAACTAGCCGTGTAAGGTCATGTCAACAATTAGATAGAATTTCACAAGGGCTATAAATAAACCTTTGAACTCAGTTTTTTTTCATTCATTCGAACTGTAAAACGAATTTCTACTATTCTTCATTTTCTTTCTCAGTTCTAGTCTGTGTAAGAGGCTTCTCCCTCTCAAAGAGTTTGATCTGGAGTTGAACTTATTTCTACCTTGGAATAGCAACCACTTTGGTTACAACTAAGTAACCCTTTTTGCGCTACTTTTATTTTAGTTATTTTATTCTTATATTATTATTTTGCTTATTGACTAATATCTATCTTTGTACAGTGAGACAAAAGATTAATTTATATTTTTCAAGGACAATTCACCCCCCCCCTCTTGTTGACCGCACGATCTCCAACAATTTTTTGACATTGATTATGCTTGTTAGCTTGTTTAAATATTGTATAGATAACGACTTAGTAAAAATATCAACGATTTGATCTTCTAAAAAATATAAGAGACGGAAAATTATTTAGTTATCATACATTTAAAAAAATAAAAATCAATTTTCATATATGTTATAGGACCATGAAATGTTGAATTAATTGTAAAATATGTTGCTATAATATTATCGTACCCAAATTTTAGTGTATTATTTGATGAAGATGAAGTCCAAAAAGAAGCGATTGAAGACAGATAATTTTAAACGTTATATTAGTTATAGCTTATATTCAGTTTCAGTGCGTGAACGAGATAACATAAGTTACTTTTTCGAATTCCATGAGATAAGATTTCGTCCAAAAAAATATTACATATTTATTTGTAGATCGTTTGTCTTCAGGGAAGCTTGCTCAATCTGCATCGCTTTAAACATATAAATTTCGAGATGATTGACGGTATAAAAGAACACCATGAAAATAATACCCTTGAGATAGCAAAATATTCTTTATATATTATTCAAATTTTGCTCAGTTGAAGCATAAATAGATTGACAATACGATTTACTGCAAAGATAATATTAGATCGTGTGATAATCATATATTGTAAAAATCCAACAATGTTTCGATAAATCTGTGAATTAGACAGAGCAAGAGAGGAGGAAATTGTAAAGTTATTTATAACAATTGATATAGAAATTGAACTTTCTCCATTCATTTTGACACTTTTAGTTCAAATCTATTGTCACTTCGGAGTCCAAGAACAAGTGTTTGTATATATCTATCAGCCTCAAATGTAACACCATCATTTACTCACTTTCAAAACTCTAAAACATGAAAGTGTGCTTAATTATAAGACAACTTAAAACGCTGCTAGCTGAGGCCTTTGCAGCATTTGCTTTCATTAATCACTACATCAAAATCGATTTGCAAATCTTTATCTATAATTTAGCACGTTGGGCAGTGACTTCGTTGTTCCATCTGCATCAACACGTCAACGTTGATGGCTTTTTTGGATTATCATAAATTTGCTTTTAGAGCTTTTGTCGAGCTAGGGATTTCCTAGTTCAATGATTCTACGCCACCGGTTGGATTTGATTTTCCTTTTATTTTGTCCATATTCATGGCCCGGCTTCCGTCCGATCACATGATCCACGAAATGCCCCTTGTGTCGGCCGTATGAGGAGTCGTCAACCTCGTGGAGTCGTGGTGGATGATACGTGAACTGAAGAAGTTGTGTAACAAGATCTATCGAATTAGAATGACTCTCCTGTCAGGACGCCCGAGACCCTCTCGGGAAGGGGAATCCCGAGACCAATTCGAGTAGGCACAACCCTGAAGATAGTTTCAGAAAGACACACCCCCGAGCTCATCTTGGGAGCCGTCTCCGAGATCATCTCGGGAAGACGAACGCTTGGGACCCCCGGGCCAAACGACCTTGGACTCACCTCGGGGTGGCGAAGCCCAAGGAACACTCAACCTTAAGAAGCGGGTCGTTTTCCTCGGATCGGTGGATTATATCATCCATTATTACAGAGTAATCACGATCTGTGATATGCGACCATCGAAGCCTTAATCATCGTAACGACCCCGATTGAAGAGCCGTGAAGACCGTTATCTGGATGATCCAGTAACCGATAATCGAGGGGGCGTGACGAAAATCGTGGAGGCTAGTGGAACGGCCGCCGCAGGTATAAAAGGTACCCTAACCCTTCTGGTAAAAGAGTTACACCTTCTTTACTACTCACATACATTCTTGCTTTCTTCTCACCTCCTTCATCGAGGCACTGACTTGAGCGTCGGAGTAAGCTCCGCCGGACAACCTCCGACGTGTCCCCCTAACGCTCGTGTTAATCTCGCAGGGGGTGGAGTTCCTCCTCTAGCGTCAGCATCCGCGTGGGATGAACCCTGGTGACTGGCCGTCGACGTCGATTCCAATTGGTGTCGTCTGTGGGAAACCAGTAAAGCACCAGAAGGAGCACCGATGGCAGAGCCGGCGGGACAACCCCTTATCCTGACAAAGGAGGAACTAGATCGATTGGTGGCCAACGCCATCAAAGAGGCGCTCCAGCAGTAACAAATGGAGTCCGCCGCTTCACAGCGAGGGGTTTCTGAGCAAGAGGAGATCTCAATTGTCCTCGAAGATCCTCCTAGAGAGGCCCCACCAGAGGTCCTATCAAGCTCCTACGAAGCCCTGCAAATCGATCTCGCCGACTTGCGAGAGGAGGAGGGACCTAAAGAAGAGCGGAGGGAGGTCAAAAGTGAGGAGGTCCAGATTCACCTCCAGCAGGAGGGGGGAGTCACGAAGATCACCACCGACCTTGCATCGGAATTAAGAAGTCGCCTTCTTGATTGCCTGCGGAGTCATAAAGATGTCTTCGCTTGGGTCGCTGAAGAGATCAAAAGGGTTCCCCCAGGTTTAGCCATGC
The DNA here is from genome assembly GCA_024364735.1 of Boesenbergia rotunda. Lineage (NCBI taxonomy): Eukaryota > Viridiplantae > Streptophyta > Magnoliopsida > Zingiberales > Zingiberaceae > Boesenbergia > Boesenbergia rotunda. The sequence continues at coordinate 120,745 of JAGFNQ010005056.1, read as the reverse complement.
ATCACCTGTATGTTACCCCAGAAGCCCGACCAGTGAAGTAGTGGCGGAGGCACTTTGCACTAAAACAAGACAAAGCTATACGGGATGAAGTGCATAAGTTGTTAAAAACCGGGCACATCAAAGAGGTCCAATTCCTGGCCTGGTTAGCCAATGTGGTCCTCGTCTCTAAGCCCGGAGGTAAATGGCGGGTTTGTATTGATTTTCGTAACTTAAATAAAGCATGCCCTAAGGATTGTTATCCCTTGCATCGAATAGAACAGTTAGTGGACTCCACGACCGGTTGTGAGTTCATTTCGATGTTGGATGCTTATCAAGGGTACGATCAAGTCCCCCTCGCGCCCAAAGACCAGGAGAAAGTTAGGTTCGTGACAGCCGACGATACATACTGTTATAATATCATGCCTTTTGAATTGTGCAACGCTGGGGCATGGTACCAGCGGATGATGGACAAAGCCTTCAAGCATTAGATCGGGAGAAACATTGAGGTGTATGTGGACGACATCCTGGTCAAGACGGATAAAGGAAAAGACATGATAGCTGACTTAGAAGAGACGTTCGCCATCTTGAGGGCCAACAAACTGAAGTTGAATCCAGCCAAATGCATATTTGGGGTGAAAATTAAGCGATCAGTTCCTGGGCTACATGGTGACGGAGAGGGGGATCGAGGCTAACGCGGAAAAGGTAAAGGTTATTCTGGATATGTCATCCTCTCGCAACTTCAAAGAAGTCCAGCAGTTGAATAGGAGAATCATGGTGCTATCCAGATTCATCTCCTAGTCCGTAGATAAGACCCTACCGTTCTTCAATATTCTAAAAAAAGCAGACAAATTTGAGTGGGATGAATAGTGGGAACAAGCGTTCGCAGACCTGAAGACCTATCTCGCCGGGCTCCCCATCCTCTACAAACCGGTGGAAGGAGAGACTTTATTTATCTACCTATCTGTAGTAGAGCAAGCGGTAAGCTCGGCGCTGGTCCGCGAAGAAGGCATGGTGCAGTATCTCATCTACTTCCTCAGACATCTCCTAAAAGATGCTAAAACACAATACACTGCGATGGAGAAGCTGGCTTATGCATTGGCCTTAATGGCCCGGAGGTTAAGGTCGTACTTCCTAGCACATTCCATTGTGGTCCTCACTAACAGCCCGCTCGCACGAGTCCTCACCAACCCCGAGGCTTCGGGTCGGCTGATCAAATGGATGACAAAGCTAAGCAATATGGTATTGAGTACCAGCCTCGGGTCGCTATCAATGCAGAAGCCCTCGCAGACTTCATGCTTGAGATCGTCCCAGAGTCAGAGGCCGAAGGAATATGGAAGATCTACGTGGATAGGTCCTCCAATAGCCGGCACAACGGGGTCGGGGTGTTAATGGTCTCCCCTCGGGGGGACACGTTACATTTATCCATTCGGCTTCAATTCAAAGCTACCAACAATGCAGCTGAGTATGAGACAATTCTGGCAGGCTTGCAAGCAGCCAAATACATGGGGGTTACCCGGGTCATTGTGCACTCGGATTCTTAGCTCGTGACACAACAAATAAAGGGCAACTTCGAGGTCAGGTGTGAGCGCCTGCGGAAGTATGTGGCCCTTTACGAGCAGCTAAAGGCCTCCTTCACGGAGGTTATCCTGCAAAAGATCTCTAGGGCAGACAATGCCAAGGCCAACAAACTAGCCAAACTTGCTAGCTCCATTTCAATTTGGCAGCTTGACGAGCCTAGCGCCCTGGAAGAGGCGGTAGCGCATATTGGAGAGGATGTAGACGGCGACGCCCGGACCGATTGGGGAGACCCGTATGTGGAGTTCCTATGCAGCGGAAATGTTCCAAGCATGGACCCCGGAAGCCAACTATTCCGCCGTCGGGCGGCCAGATTCACGTTGGTAGGCGACCAATTATACAGGAGGGCCTTTGCTCGACCGCTCCTCAAATGCGTCAGACCGAAAGAGGCCGACTACGTGATGCGGGAAGTACATGAAGGCATCTGCGGAAGCTATATTGAGGGAAGATCCCTATCTAGGAAAATTATCCTGGCTAGGTACTTTTGGCCCACTTTCCAAGCCGACACTCTTAAGTTTGTGGCCGGGTGTCAGTATTGTCAAAAGCATCAGCATGTGACTCATTAACCGACTGAGCCCTTGAAGGTTTCTACGGTGTCTTGTCCCTTTGATCAATGGGGAATAGACATTGTAGGCTTCTTCCCAATCGGACCACAACAGAAGAAGTTCCTGTTGGTTCTCGTCGATTATTTTTCCAAATGGGTAGAAGCGGAGCCCCTGGCGCACATCACAGAGGCCGCTGTAATGAAAGTCCTATGGAGGGACATCATCTGCAGATACGGTATCCCCTACAAGCTGGTGTCGGACTATGGAAGACAATTTCGGGACACAAGCTAAAAGAATGGTGTGAGGGATTGGGCATTCATCAGGCCTTCACCTCAGTAGCCTACCCGCAGGGCAATCGACAGACTGAGGTCGTCAATCGTGAAATCCTCCAAAGAGTAAAGATAAAGCTAGATCACGTCGGAGGCAGCTGGGTCGATGAACTCCCTAACATAATGTGCTCCTACCGTACCACCTCGCGAGAAGAAATAGGCCAGAGCTCTTTCCAGCTGGTATATGGGGCTGAGGCAGTCATCCCAGTGGAGGTTGGGGAGCAGTCCACCCGACGACAACACAATAGCAAGGAGGACAATGATCAAGAGCGACTGATTAACATAGACCTCATCTCCGAGGTGCGGGATAGAGTCGCGGCTCGGTTGGAAGCATATCGACGAAGGATGCAGCAAGCCTATAATTGCCGAGTGATTGCCCGTAGCTTTGAAGTTGGTGACAAGGTCTGGAAGAGGATCAAGCCAGTCGGCGACCCACCCTGGGAAGTTGGAGCCGTAGTGGGACAGATTGTATGTTATCATCAAAAAGATCACAGGGGGTAGCTACTATCTAGAAGATGACAAAGGCAAGGGGATGGAAAGGCCAAGACACGCCAACCATCTCCGCCCCTATCGCACTCGGTGAGGTGTTGAGTTGTTTGCTTACCTGCTGTATTCTTTATTTACACTGCCTTACAGTTTAATAAATAAAAAGAGTAAACGGAATATTACGCGAGAAGTGTTGAATCCTTACCTGTGCAAAACCCTACTACCTCCGCGGTGAGTAGGCTTGGCCTCGGGGCTGCACATGCCCGGCCAAGAGCTGTAAAACTCTACTACCTCCGCGGTGAGTAGGCTTGCCCACGGTGCTGCACATGCATGACCAAGAGCTGCAAACTCTACTACCTCCGCGGTGAGTAGACTTGGCCTCGGGGATGCACATGCCCGACCAAGAGCTGCAAAACCCTACTACCTCCGCGGTGAGTAGGCTTGGCCTCGGTGCTACACATGCCTGGCCAAGAGTTCCAAAACCCTACTACCTCCCGGTGAGTAGGCTTGGCCTCGGTGCTACACATGCCCGGCCAAGAGCTGCAAAAGCCTACTACCTCCGCGGTGAGTAGGCTTGGCCTCGGTGCTGCTCATGCCCGGCCAAGAGCTGCAAAACCCTACTACCTCCGTGGTGAGTAGGCTTAGACTCGGGGTAGTACATGCCCGACCAAGAGCTGCAAAACCTAAATGTAAGTAGGCTTGGCCTCGGTGCTGCACATGTCTGGCCAAGAGTTGCAAAACCCTACTACCTCCGCGGTGAGTAGGCTTGGCCTCGGGGATGCACATGCCCGACCAAGAGCTGCAAAATCCTACTACCTCCATGGTGAGTAGGCTTAGCCTCGGGGCTGCACATGCCATACGAAGAGCTGCAAAACCCTACTACCTCCGCGGTGAGTAGGCTTGGTCTCGGGGCTGCACATGTCCGACCAAGAGCTGCAAAACCTCACTACCTCCACGGTGAGTAGGCTTGGCCTCGATGCTACACATGCCCGGCCAAGAACTGTAAATCCCTACTACCTCCGTGGTGAGTAGGCTTGGCCTCCGGGCTACACATGCCCGAAGAAGAGCTGCAAATCCCTCCTACCTCCGCGGTGAGTAGGCTTGACCTCGGGGATGCACATATCTGACCAAGAAATGCAAAACCCTACTACCTTCGCGGTGAGTAGGCTTGGTCTCGGTGCTGCACATGCCCGGTCAAGAGATGGAAAACCCTCCTACCTCCGCGGTGAGTAGGCTTGGCCTCGGTGCTGCACATGCCCGACCAAGAGCTGCAAAACTCTACTACCTCCGCGGTGAGTAGGCTTGGCCTCGTTGCTGCACATGACCGGCTGAGAGCTGCAAAACCCTACTACCTCCGCGGTGAGTAGGCTTGGCCTCGGTGCTACACATGCCTGGCCAAGAGCTACAAAACCCTACTACCTCCGCGATGAGTAGGCTTGGTCTCGGTGCTGCACATGTCGGACCAGGAGCTGCAAAACCCTACTACCTCCGCGGTGAGTAGGCTTGGCCTCGGTGCTGCTCATGCCCGGCCAAGAGCTGCAAAACCCTACTACCTCCGCAGTAAGTAGGCTTGGCCTCGGGGCTGCACATGCCCGACCAAGAGCTACAAAACCTAAATGTGAGTAGGCTTGGTCTCGGAGCTGCACATGCCCGGCCAAGAGCTGCAAAACCCTACAACCTCTGCGGTCAGTAGGCTTGGCCTCGGGTTGCACCTGCCTTACCAAGAACTGCAAAACCCTACTACGTCCGTGGTGAGTAGGCTTGGGCTCGGGGTTGCACATGCCATCGGGGCTGCACATGCCCGACCAAGAGCTGTAAAACTCTACTATCTCCGCGGTGTGTAGGCTTGGTCTCGGGGCTGCACATGTCTGGCCAAGAGCTGCAAAAGCCTACTACCTCCGCGGCGAGTAGGCTTGGCAACGGTGCTGCACATGTCCGATCAAGAGCTGCAAAACCCTACTACCTCCGCGGTGTGTAGGCTTGGCCTCGGTGATGCACATGCTCGGCCAAGAGTTGCAAAATCCTATTACCTCTGCGTTGTGTAGGTTTGGTCTCGGTGCTGCACATGCCCGACCAAGTGTTGCAAAACCCTACTACCTCCGCGGTGAGTAGGCCTCGGGGCTACACATGCCCGGCTAAAAGCTGCAAACCCCTACTACCTCCACGATGAGCAGGCTTGGCCTTTTGTGCTGCACATACCCGGCCAAGAGCTGCAAAACCCTACTACCTCTGCGGTAAGTAGGCTTGACCTCAGTGCTGTACATGTCCAACCAAGAGTTGCAAAACCCTACTACCTCCGCAGTGAGTAGGCTTGGCCTCGGGGCTGCATATGCCCGGCCAAGAGCTGCAAAACTCTACTACCTCCGTTGTGAGTAGGCTTGGCCTCGATGCTGCATATGCCCGGCTAAGAGCTGCAAGTCCCTACTACCTCCGCGATGAGTAGGTTTGACCTCGGTGCTGCAGAGTAGACTTGGCCTCAGTGCTGCATATGCCCGGCCAAGAGCTGCAAAACCCTACTACCTCCGTGTGAGTAGGCTTGGCCTGGGTGCTTTGAAATGGGCGTTGGCTACGTAAGCGGTTGGCCCCTCGGGCTGGGGGCAGACATTTTAAGAATAAGCAAACGGGAACAGAAATTACTCAGGATACAGGAAGCCAAGAAATGCTTTCGTGCACGACTCAAACGATTACATATCTTACCCACCACAGAATAGTAAAAAACTAGGAAACATAATGAAGACACAACAAACGAGGGGTGACCAAGGAAACAAGGCCCGGGACGAGGAAGAATCCTATAGTTCCTCCTCTTCAGGAGTGAGATTGTTCCAGACCCGGCTGACACTCACGGCTCTTAAATCTGCGTCGAGCTTCAGTAGTTGATCCTTCTTCAACTGGTTGATGGCACCATTGAAGCCATATTTGAGGCGCTTCAATGCCTGCCCGACGAAAATATCACTGTACTCGTCAGACTGCAGGACCATAGCCTTGAACTCCGCCTCATCTTTGGATAGTTGGGCTGCATGGTCAACCTTCTGTTTCTGTAGCTCAGCCTCAACCTCCTCCTTGGCATCCTTCTTCTGCGACACCTCCCGGGACAAGCGATCCTGAGTCCCCAATATTTCTTGGAGCTTCTGAGCAGCGGCAGTCGCCCGGTCCTGAGCTTGAGTGTCTTTGTCCTGGAGGTCGGAGGCATAAGAGGCTGATAGCTCCATGTCGTATTCTTTCAGAGCTAGCAAGCGCTCCCGTTCCTCATTCCCATCCTCCAAAGCTTTCTTCGAGGATTCCAGGAGCCGGACGTGATCAGACAACTCTTTCGTCTGCGTCTGGAGCTGCTCCCACCCCTAGGATAGTTTCTGTAAGTCCTTGGTGAGAGTTTGGTTCTTCTCATACCTGAGGCGTTCTCGGAGCCGGTAACCGTCCAAGGTCATTGATGACTGCGTGTCGTACCGCGAGTATCAAATACAATTAAAGTATCAAACTCCTCTAAACTAATGTAGCATAGAGTAACTCGAGTCGTCTCCCAACGAATGTAGTTAGTACATGATAAATCTCAGGATCGTATGTTATTGCTTTTGGGTTTTTGATATCAAAGTGGGGTTTGGATTTGAACGTTAAGACTACGAAAAGAAATAGTAAAGCAGGTATGAAATCTAGTTCTAATTAAGGAAAGACAATGCAAGTAAGAAAATCTAATTTAACCTAACTACAATTGCAGCAAAGAAAAGGACAACTTGAAATTAAGCATCAACAAAACTAAACACGGAACAAAACCTACAGCATTAAAGAAATCTAATCTGACCTAACCTATTGCATCCAAATTAAGTACAAGAACGTAAGGAAAACATGAAGCATTCAATTAACAAAACATTGCAAGAATTCAACGAACTTAATTGCAACAATCCAAGTAATACGAATGATTTGGGAATTCCATCAAGCACGTAATGAGCATGAAGAAAATTGACAGAAGTCCATGCAAGTTGAAACATAGGGGATCCATCAAATACAATCATTCACCAATTAACACAAACAGTCACTAGCAAAACAATCAATAACCGAATCAAATTGAAACATGCAAATTAACCCAAGGATTCTATGCTGTGAGGAAGAACTGCTGTGATGAAAAACTGTGAGGAAGAATTGCTGCAAATTGGGTTCTGCCGAAACTGATGAAGGCTGGATGAAGGAGCTGCTGCCAATTTCGGCTGTTAAGAGCTGTGGCTGCTGGATCTGCTGTGAAGTAGAAGAACGGTGAAGGAAAACTCTGCTTGGAAATAAATTTGCTGGGAAGGAAAAGCTGTTGAATCGGATGAACTACTGGAAATGCTGTGAAGAGATTAAGCTGCTGGAAATGAAAGCTCTGCTGTGAAATCTGCTGGGAAGGAACTGCTATGAAGGAATTGCGAAGAAGCTGAAGCTGCTGTGAAGAATTGCTGAAAATAAAAACTCTGCTGGGAAATAAATCTGCTGGGAATTAATTCTGCTGGATCGGATGAAGGATGAGCGCTTCCCTCAACCCGAGAGAAAACTGGCGAAGGAGATGGGTGATCGCTTCGCTCAACCCGAGAGAAAACTGGCGAAGGAGATGGGTGATCGCTTCCCTCAACCCGAGAGAAAGCTGGCGAAGGAGATGGGTGATCGCTTCCCTCAACTCGAGAGAAAGCTGCGGAAGAAGGTCGACTAGGGCTCGAACCCCGGGCCCTAGCTTTGTGTCCGGGATCGAAAGGGATGATGAAGTTGGTAGGAGATGGATGGAGTGAGGGCCGATCGGTGGCGTTGAAGAGGAGTTGCCGCCGGCGGTGAAGGTGGAGAGGATGAGTCGAGTCGGGAACCCCTCGTCTGCGTCACCGAGCCGATGATCTCTGCCCTCCTTATGTTTGGCCCGACTTTAGCCCAGCTTCAGCGGTTCGGCCAACCTCAGCTCAGCAGTTGGGTTCGATCAGCCTCAGCCATGCAGTTGGGTTCGATCAGCCTCAGTCCATGGCTCACAGCTCAGAAGGAAATTAGCAACGGACGGCTGAGATCGATTTGGCTTCATCCAACGGTCGGATCTCTTCAGATCTGAACCAAACTCCACAGATCCCAATCAATGGTCCTGGTCTACCTGTCCCCGGCTCGGATTAACCAGATCAGTGGCGGATGGTCCAGATCTTCTCTTTTTTTGAATGGATGGTCTAGAACATCTTGAGTTTGATCCAATGGTCAGATTACTTCTGATTTGGCTGAAATTTTCAGATCTTGATCTATGGTCATGATTGACTCTATCTTGAACTCGGGTTGACCAGAAGTTGACCGATGGCTCAGATCTAACCGTTCTCTGGAATGGACGACTCCTATTAATCCGATGCTTTATCCCTTTGATCTGGATCCAATACTGACTCAAGTCTTACCCGATTTAATCTAGGTACATGATCATTTGAAACCTACAAAAATGATATTCAAATTTAGTGCCAAAAATATCCCAAATATACAAAGATTTGAATTAAAAGCCAAAATAGAGGAAATACATGAAACCTAATACAATTGCAAACTTAAGCATATCAAATGTTGATCAAACATGAATTTTAGAGCCTAAAATAATCAACAAAATGATAGTTATCAGTCTCCTCAGAGGCCAGCAAAGTACTGAGATAATTCTCGACCCTCACCCTCAAAACCCGACTGACCTCCAACTGCAGGAGGCCCGCCTCGCGGGCCTAGCCAGCCTCGCGGGCCTGGCCAGCCTTCGCCTCGGCTATCACCACCCGCTGGAGAAGGGCTTCAATGACTCGTCTGGAGCACAACAAGCGGCTCTTAGCCGCACAGTTAGAGGTGACCTACGATGCGGAGCAAGGACAGTCAGGGCAAAACAATGGAACAAAGAGGAAAGGTTCAAGCACAATTACCGTCAGTAGGGACTGGTGTAGCATGCCCGGATATCGGGCTGATCCAGCTGACCTCCCCAGCTAAACAGGAGGAGAGGGAATTTCCTCGGCAGGGCATCCCGACTGGCTGGGGACACCTCTCAGGTCGGGGACGTCCTCCTCCGAGCTAGACGCCATCTACAGACCCTCAGAGGGGGTCCTCTTTATTTAGATGGAGTCGGAGCCCTTTGCCGCCCTTTTCTTCGCCGCAGAGACCTTCTGGCGAGAGATGGGCACGTCAAGCAACACTCCTTGCCGCGTTGAGCAGCGGGAGGGTTGGTCGAAGTGGCCAAGTCGTGAGCAATGGGAGTGGTGGTCGCCACAACGGGAAGAAAAGGTTCTTCTCGAACTCTCTGGAATAGAGGCATTGTATCCTCTTCATCAACGGAGGGCGGAAGCTCTGAGGCTAGGCCCTTCTTAAGCCTCTTTAGGGGGTGAAGCTTCTGGGCCAACCGCTTTCGCCGTTTATTCTCGGTAGCCGGGGTCTCTGGTTGCTTGGCAGGGGGAGGGGGCGCAACCTCTCCCTCTGGTGCCTTGCTGGGAGAGGAAGGAGAGCCCCCCTTAGGGCCGGAGGGCAGTTCTGCTGCTCCGAGATCCTGGGGGGCCTCCGAGATTTCCCGGTCTTCTGAAGGTGCAACCACTCCCCCGCAGCCCTTGACCGAAATAGCCACTGGAGTGGAAGAGGCGAAAGTGGGAACCAATTCCTTCTCGTTGGCTTGGTCCCACTTCAGGAGCCGGTTCGTAGCTCGAGAAATTATAACGTCGTCTGCAAAATAAAGACAAAAGAGCATCAGTTAGAATTAAACAGGAAACTTACAAAACGAAGGGTAGCTTACGAAGACTAGAGCTAAGGTTCCTGATCTTCGGGCTAAGCTCTGCCCGATAAAAGAGCTCCTCGATTGCACCAGTTGAAGACCGTGAAACTCCATCCCTACTTGGATACCCTTGGCCCTCTGGTATCCCGCGTCCTGTTGGAAGTCGCCGAGGTCAGGGATAGGCGGCAGGCTCTCCGTCCAGTGGATGGGACTGAAGGGACGCTTAGGGAGTTGGATATAGAAGAATCATTCCTTCCATCCCTTGTGGAAAGAAGGAAGGCCCCCCAAGTACCTATGACCGACGCGGGTCATAAAGCCAAATACCCCTTGGGAGCCAACTGAAACAAAGAAAAAAATGAAAAAAAATCGGGGGGTCAGAGGGATGTTAAAAAATTTGAAAAGGACAAATACCATACCCATCTTGGCAAAGGCGTTTGGAGTCATCTGGTAAAGAGGGATACTAAAGTATTAAGCGACATTCATTAAAAAGGGAGGAATAGGGAAACGGAGCCCTAATTCTACCTGCCCTAAGAAGAAAGTAAACGCCCCCGTAGAAGTCTCTACGGGTGATTGGCCTAAGGCCAGAACACTCATCTCCCAGCCCTCCGGGAAACTGTATCTATGGCAGGCGGCCTGGAGGGACTCTAACCTAACCCTAGAGGAGATGATGTCATACCACTTCGGATGAAGGACTGGCTCTCTCAAGGAACTTTCACCGTCGCTTCGGGTCTTCTTTTTCTTCTCTACTGGACCCATAGAGATTGAGGAAAGGGGAAAACAGAAGAACACTTACACTCGGAGACGGGGCGCAGCAGCAAGACAAGCGGCAGGAGAATAAAGGTGTTTGGAAGCAGATAGGGCAAGGAGGTCGTTACACCTGCTTTTATAGGGAGAAGTCGTCCTCCTACGAACAATGAGATGGCGGCATGTCAGCGGTACTGATTAGACAACCTGAGGAACCACCATCCTTTACGGTCATCGCTTTGTATGACCCACGGCGTGTATCAGCGGGAGATCGCTGCACAAAGAAGGAGGGGGCACGTGGTAAGGTTGCATTTGTCAGACGACCTTGTCGCCATTAAGAAACCCCATGTGCCTGTAAATGGCCTTGGGCAGCCGTTAGAGCGTCGCCTCGAAATTCACAGAAACACTGGATGCGTTCAGAAAACTACCCGAGGTCCAGAGGTGCGTGGTCTGATTCCTCGAACCCGGAAGGCCGCCAGCGAAGTACTAAAAGATATAGGGGCCACCTAGATACAGCTAATTCATCACAACACTAGTCTAATCAGTCAGACACGCTTCCTTCGATCAGACTTGAAGGGAGGGACTTGTGATGGGGTTGAGTACCTCGTGGCTGACACGTGAACTGAAGAAGTTGTGTAGCAAGATCTACCGAATCGGAACGACAATCCTACCAAGACGCTCGAGACCCTCTCGGGAAGGGGAATTCCGAGACCAACTCGAGTATGCACAATCCTGAAGATAGCTCTAGAAGGACACACCCCCAAGCTCATCTCGGGAGGCATGCCCCCGATATCACCTCGGGAAGATGAACGCCCGGGACCCCCTAACCAAACGACCTCGGACTCACCTCGGGGTGGCGAAGCCCAAGGAACACTCAACCTTAAGTAGCAGGTCGTTTTTCTCGGATTGATGGATCATCATCGTCCATTATTACGGAGTAATCACGATCCGTGATACGCAACTATCAAATCCTTAATCATCGCAACGACCCCGATTGAAGAGCCGTGAAGACCATTACCTGGATGATCCAGTAACCGATAATCGAGGGGGCGTGGCGTAGATCGTGGAGGCTCGTGGGACGGCTGTCGCAGGTATAAAAGGTACTCTAACCCTTTCGGTAAAGGGGTTACGCCTTCTTTACTACACACATACTTTCTTGCTTTCTTCTCGCCACCTCCATTGAGACACTAACTTAAGCATTGGAGTGGGCTCCGCCAGACAACCTCCGACATGTCCCCCTAACGCTCATGTTAATCTCGCAGGGTGTACAGTTCCTCCTCTAGCGTCAGCATCAGCATGGGCTGAACCCTGGTGACTGGCGTCGAAATCGATTCCTTCCGGTACAAGTTCCAAAGCGTACGACCTGATGTCCCCTTAACGTCGGGCCAAATATCTCACTTGCTACTTCACAAACTATTGATTGAGGGAATCTACATTGCAACCTCGGGACTGTGTTATGGTGGAAGAAGGATTAATTATTATTTTAAATATTTATTATTTAATCATTAATCATAACATATTTTATAAAAAAAATCTCTAAATATGATACTAATTCTGAGATACTAGGCTTCTAGATCGTTCACCGTGAGTACTTCTCGATTATCCTGACAATCAGTGATAAATTTTTGTGGAGCCGAACCGATCGTCTAAGTTTGAAAAAATCTCGTTAATCATTTTTCAAAAATAAATTTTTACAGTCCTGGTAAAAAAAAACTCAATTATATATATTTATATATATATATATATATATAATTTAGCATTATGTATATATACAAATAAATTGCATAAATAAAATAAAAATATAAACAATTTTATAATGATTATTAAAAAAATCTACTACTACATACCATATTTATTTTTAATTGTTTCACAAAGTTTAGAATTTAAAATAAATTGATCCCCTGTAATCCCACTAATATCCTTAATAAAGATTTTATACTATTGTATTACAACTCGTGCTTTTGTATCTCTTAGTAATTTTTTCATTTTTACCACGTATTGTCGAATTTCATGTCATTGATATTTTTTGGTTTTGGATTTATCCTTCTTTTTTATTGTATTTTGTCTTATTTGACGAGTAGGGTCTTTACAATCATCCATGTTGATTAAAAATATCCAAATTGGATGTGAATGTGTGCCCCCTTAATTTTGAGACCTTTGGATTGTTTATTTGCATGATTATCAACTTTATGTAGAGTATACTTCTCAAAATTTTCGAGAACTCGTCAAATATATTCATTGAAATGTAGAATGTTTGGAATATTTAGAAAAATTTAAGGTATTGTATGGAAGTGTAAAATTAAGAATATTGAATATATGAATGAGAATGAGTGGGTTAACTTTGTGAAGTTGCATTTTCTTCTGTATGTTTTAAGATTGAAAAATATATATTCTAAAAGTTTCATTATAATTTGGATTTATTTATGAAGAATAAAAGATGACCTGAACTAAAAATAAAAAATAAAGAGAACGAAATGATTTGATTGAGATAATTGAAAAAAAATAAAGAGACTGGAATGACTTAATTGGGATTAATAAAAAAAATTAAATGATGATAGCTAGATATAGACAGTCAAAACTAACCTAACCGCTTGCCATGGCTAATTTTACCGTAAAAGAAATAGAAAAAATCTTATTTCCAATGCAAATGACTTATTACTCCTGATCATTTACATTATCGGAATTAATTTCTGGAAATGTGAAACGGTAAACATGCATGAACGAAGCGTCTCCGTTGTTCTAGCTCCTTCCACCTTACCGTTGATCTCCCCATCGGCGGCTCATGGAAGCTCCTCGATCGGCACTCGTGACGCAAGCCGTGACATGTCTCCCCGCATCGAATGATTCAGACAGCGAGGGTTGGCCCGTCAAATTCTTCGACTTCGGTGTTCTGTTTAAGACCTCCCAATTCCCAAATCGCCTCCACATCCGCATCCTTTTCGAAAACGAGTAAGAGAGAGAGAGAGAGAGAATGGCCGAGGCGGTGGTGTTACTAGATGTGTGGGTGAGTGCTTTCGGGCAGCGGTGCCGGATCGCGCTGGCGGAGAAGGGGGTGGCGTACGAGTACAAGGAGGAGGACTTGGGCAACAAGAGCCCGCTGCTGCTGCAATCCAACCCCGTCCACAAAAAGATCCCCGTCCTCATCCACGACGGCAAGCCGGTGTGCGAGTCCCTCATCATCGTGCAGTACATCGACGAGGTGTGGTCCGACGGCGCGCCGCTTTTGCCGGCGGATCCCTACGCCCGCGCCCAGGCGCGCTTCTGGGGCGATTTTATTGACAAAAAGGTATTGCTATGCCCGCCGCCTGTTTGATTATCGGTTATATAAAAAAACCCTAGTTTCGCCGTACGTTTTATTCGACGGCAGAGGAGGTAGCTGCCATGGAGGCTCTAAGCTTCTGAGCTGGCGGTGTTTTTTTACATATTGTGGATTTTGAGAACAACTGGCGTGAAAGAAACAGGCGGTTGGAAAGTTCTTTCTCTTGGGGAATTGATTATACATTCGTTTTTTAGTTTTTTTGTTGGTCAATATTAGAGATTGGTGGGTAGTTCTTACTGTTTTCATCAGTGATCGAAGCAATATTCTTACCTTTCCCTTCTATCGCAAACAATCTTATTCTCCTTATGAAGAAAGCGAAAGCATACCCGAAGTGTTCTTTTTAGCATTGGCTGAATGGTATGCTCTAACCGGATCTTACCTATAGTTTACGCCAGACATTCAGAGAGGCAATATACATCCCTCTCTGTTTCAGGGAGAAATTGGTTGAAGAAGATCTCGTTTTCTTGACCAAAATTAGGGGGGGGGGGGGGGGGGGGGGGGGGCAGGAATTCTTGAGAATTTTGTATAATTGCTGAACTACTTGGCTATCGGAATCAGATAGAAGCGAGTTGGATTAGTAACTTACATATGAACTTCAAGTTTTTGTTTCGATGTGAATTAAATGCTGACAAGTCGTCTGCCTCTGTTCTTGCTCCATTGATCAGATCTACGACTGCGGAACGAGACTGTGGAAGCTGAAGGGAGAGGCTCAACAGGAGGCCAAGAAAGAGTTCATCGAGATCCTGAAGATCCTGGAGGCTGAGCTGGGCGACAAGAGCTACTTCGGTGGCGACGCCTTCGGCTACGTCGACATTGCGCTGGTCCCCTTCACCGCCTGGTTCTACACCTACGAGACGTTCGCTGGTTTCAGCGTCGAGGTGGAGGCGCCGAAGTTGGTGGCGTGGGGCAAGCGGTGCATGGAGAGGGAGAGCGTTGCCAAGACGCTCTATGACCCGCTCAAGGTCTACGAGTTCGTAGGCCAATTGAAGAAGATGTACGGTGTCGAGTAGTTTGGTCTTCAATGAAATCCGTCTGTAGTCAACGTTTCTGGACGCGTGTCTTTTATTTTAGACGGAGTAGTCCACGTAGTAAGTAGTTACTTTGTACGTGTCGTGTGTTGTATGGCTGCTTCGGTGCAGTCGCACTCTATGGTTTCGTGGTTGGATGAGTCAAAATAAATTCGACGTATTTAAAATTTATAAAATGACGAATTTTTTTTTAGAAAAAATCCTTCACGCAACTCAACTTGCTTTGTTGATTAAATTTTATTTGACGGATAGTATTTAATTGTAAGAAACAATCACAGCACCGAAAAGTATCGGCATGCCAGAAGAGATCGGCCTCATACTGTTCGGGGACATGGGCGTCAGATCTTCTCAAGATACGGTTTGGGTCGGGAAGCCGCTCGAAATCTGATTCCTAGGGAGAAATGAGTCGAGTGCAGTCGATCGGATAAATTCGTTTGACTGTATCTTTAGATGAGGAATCCTTGAAGAGAATTAGATGGTTTATTTTTTTAATAATGGACGCACCCTCACTCGACAATGTGATATTGGAACGGCCGACTCTTAACTAGTTTCGAACAACGAACTTAACATTCTATCTCAAGATCAAATTTTCGATCGGCGACAGAGTCAGAAAAGTTAAAGGAGATCAACAGGTGGCACATGGGTGTTATGTGGGAGATCTCAATTGAAATTATAAAATAATCTAGACATATCTCAATTGAGATGACTTAAGTAAATAACTACCAGTCAGGCTGATTAGGCCGAGCTTCAGGGTTGTCCAAGAACGAGTGGGACTTCGTTGGGAGACTATCGAATGCTACCCAAGCCCGAGTGAGAAGCTGAGCCACGAGCTCGAGCTAGGAAGTTAAGTATCACTTGAGCACTAGGTGAACTTCTCGAGTCTGAGTGGGAAGCATTGAGACGAGTCAGCCGGGTTGCCTAACTACTAAGTTAGGTTGGGATAGCGATGCCAAGTGTTGCATTTTTATTTGACTGATAGTATTTAATTTTTAAAAAAATGATATGCTCAAGCATACCTAATATTAGAAGAACAGATCTATAGACGATTGATTAGTATATAAAATTTTATTAATCATGATTTTAAAGTTAAATTTTAGTTAGTAATTAGGTTTTTATGTTTTTTCTGATCATTGTTCTAATTTGTAGCAATTAAATAATTTGAGAATGGATTATAAGTGGTACTTGAGATGAATATTATCTCTTTTGTTATCATGAGATTAAAAGAACAGAAAAAGCATAAACTCTAAAAATGTTAAAAATATAATTGCGTTAATTTGAAACGAATCCAAATGTTTAATGCCGTGAGTACTTAATTCCAATACTAGCAGATTCTATTTAACTGGATTATTTCTAAACCTAGGACACAAAGCCAGCAAAGTGAGTAATTCATAGATATATTTGATCAGTCGAAGAGTGAGGTAGACTTCCAAAAACGAATTAGCATCGAGAACTGCTCAAGCTGATGTCCTTCTTGCCAAAAAAAGGTGACCGTTAGTAATCCACCGGGATAATTCCCCGGCAAAGTTCTTTGACGATCAAGTCAGTATCCGGTAGAGAAGATGAAAACTAGAGAAAGATCTGCAGCTGAAATGTATAGCGCGTACCTGTGGGTGAAGAGAGAAGAACCTTATATAGTCGGGGGAGTCGACAGCCTCTGTCCTGCTTCTGCCATATTTTGTCTTATGTGGGGACAAGATCAGGGGTCACTGTCAGCTGGCCCACCGACGCCGCCCCATCCTAATATATGCAGGGGGATCATGGTACGGGTGGCCAGAGCTTGTCAGGCAGGTATTGTGCCAGCGGATTATTCGCGATTCGCACACGAATGGTGTCAGGCTCGAGCCGACCTGTGCCAACTCTAGTACAATCTTATCAGTGTGATGTTGGAGGGTAGATACTGTCCCAGATTGTGACAACTCCCGAGTCGGAGCACACCAAAAAGGGTGTGCCGATCGGATAGTGGCAACTCTCGACTCTGGTCACCTTTTCTTCAAGATTTTTGAGGCTTGTGTTTAATTATTTTACCTTGGCGTGTAATTTTACAACGGATTCTCCATCTTTCGTTCGGAGATTGGTCAATTGTCTTCAAAGGATGGGTCGTCGCGTCAATTTTACCTCCGAGGTGCCTTCGTGCAGTTCCAGGAACTTTTCCCAAACTTCCTTCGTCGATTAGTACTTTCCGATCCGGTTGACATCTTGCTCGGAGAGAACGGTTAACAGATAGAATTCTGTCTTTCCGTTTGCTAAGCGTCTGGTTGCTCCTTCTTGGTCCAAGAATTAGGTTTTTTGATCTTGCCTCCGTTATCTTCTAGAGCTGAAAAACCATTTTTCATTATTAATAACAGTTCATAATCAGCAGTAAAAAAACCCTGCATTTTTCGTTTCCATGCCACGAACTCCTCAAACTTAGGAGGATATATCATTAGTCCAACCATCTTCTTGAAATTTGTTGCAGTTGGCGGTTAGTCTTTCTGCGACAACTTTGCTCTGATACCACTTGTTGGATTGAGGTGGACCGACAAGAGGGGGTGAATTGAGGGATTTGAAATTGAAAGAAGGGTCGCTCGATTTTACTTGGTTGCAACTGGAAGATTGCTTCCAAGACAGTAAAGCTCAATTTTCTTTAGCTTCTAGGCCTATTTTTAGCCTAGGACAGTTAATCTTGACCGTTGATCGTAGATAGACCTGAATCTTGAGCGTCGTTTTAAAGGATAAATTTTATCCTTTATCGTAAATAAAAGATAAATTTAAAGGATAAATTTTATCCTTTATCTTAAGTTGTGACTCAGTTATTCATTTCCTTATCATTTAAATCAAAGGAGAATAAATTTCCTTATCATTTAAATTAAAGGAGGATAAATTTGTTGATGCAGTCTGACCTAATTGTTGTTTTGATGTTGACACCGATTTAAGTTCGACTGAGTGAGGATTGAGATCAGATAGTTAAGTTCGGATTAAGTGTTCTGGTCAGATAGGGATCGGTAACTCGTTCTCCGGACTTAGGTCAGGGAGGGCTCGGTAGTTCGTTCTCAGGACTGGGATGAGTCGGAGAGGGCTCGGTAGCTCGTTCTCTGGACCGGGATGAGTCGGAGAGGGCTCGGTAGGTCGTTCTCCGGACTTAGGTCAGAGAGGGCTCGGTAGTTCGTTCTCTAGACCGGGATAAGTCAGAGAGGGCTCGGTAGCTCGTTCTCCGGACTTAGGTCTGAGAGGGCTCGATTCGTTCTCCGGACTTAGGTCAGAGAGGGCTCGGTAGCTCGTTCTCTGGACTGATATGAGTCGGAGAGGGCTCGGTAGCTCGTTATCCGGCGGAGCCAACTCCGACACTCAAGTCAGTACGAGAGTCTCTGAGACGGAAAAAAAATAAGGAGAAGTGTGTGTAAGAATGAGCGTAACCCCTTACTTAGGGGTTAGAGTACCATTTATACCTGAGACGACAGTCACACGCGTCACTGTGTTCTTCTCCACGTCCCCTAAATTGTCCAGATAATCCTGGTAACGGTCCTCGCAGCCATTAAATCTGGGTCGATGCGATAATTAAGACTTTAATGGTCACGTAATTATGGGTCATGATTATCTCGTAATTATTAGTGGTAATTATCCATAGATCCGAGGAAAGTGGACGGTTACTTGAGGTCAGGCTATCGGATAGGGTGATCCTTGGGCTCCGCTACCCCGTGGTGATCTCGGGGTCCTTTGGCCCGGGGGATCCCGGGCGTTCGCCCTCCCGAGGTGATCTCGTGACCTGACCTCTCGAGGTGATCTTGGGCGTGTGCCTCCTGGGAGGATCTCAAGAGTATGTCTACCCGAGGTAGTCTCAGGAATCTACCTTCTCGAAGGGGTCTCGGGAGTCTGGGAAAGAGAGTCGTTCAGACTCGGTGGATCTTGTCACATAACTTCTTCAGTCCACGTGTTAGCCTCGGGGTGTTCAACCCCATCACAAATCCCTCTCTTCAAGTGTAATCGAAGGAAGTGTGGCTGATTGATTAGACTAGTGGTGTAGTGAAGAAGCTATGTTATGGTGGGCCTCATTGGCGGCATGTTGGGTCCAAGGAATCGAAACATTCATCCCAAGGTCCGAGGCAATCCTTTTTTGAATTAGTCTTCAAAAAGGCTTCAATGATTTTCGAGGCACAGCAATGATAGTCGTCCATCACCCATAAAAGCGCATGAAGCCTTTTAATGACAACAAAACCCATTCGTGAATTCACCTTCGCCACGTGCCCTAACTTCTCTCCTCATGATCTCCTGCTGACATGCACGGCTCCGGCTGACATGCGCGGCAGGCTCACATCAAACGGTTGCTTAGTGGGGATGCCTCGATATAGCTGTCTTTCACCGTCCAAGTGTCTTGCCCCCATTGTACACACGCAGGCGACTTCCTCCCTATAAACAGGGGAGGTGAAGACATTCGTCCACCTTCTGGCTTCATCACTTAGCAAACATCGTCCTCGTCATCTTCCCTAAGGACTCCTCCTCACACGTAAGTCTTCTGCTTCCTTCTCGTCTTCTTCCTTAGGATCCATGGGTAAGGTGAACAAGAATGACCAGGGTAGGAGAGGGGTTCCGGAGGAGGGCTACCAAGCGGAGTGGTACGAGTCCGCCTCTTCTAGAGTGAGGTCGGAAACTCTACAAGCGGCTTGTGAGGCTTATGGCATTCCGATCGAGATGGTGGTGGTGATCCCTAAGGTGGACCAGTCGCCGGTAGAACCTCCGCCGGTAGAACCTCCGCCGGTAGAACCTCCTCCAAGATTCTTTACCTTCTTCCTAGGACAAGTAGAGTCAGGGCTTCGTTTCCCTATCCCCCCTTTCTTCATGAATGTATCCTCCCATTTTGATATCCCTCCCCACCAGATGGCTCCGAACGCCTTCGCTCAAATGGGTGGGGCGTACATCATCTTTAAACTCTTCGACATCCCCCTGACCCCCCGCCTTTTCTATTCCTTCTTCGTTCCGATTGGCTTGTGAGGGGTATTAAGCTTTACGGCGCACCCCGGCCATAGGATCTTAGGAGGATTCCCATCTTTCCATAAAGGGTGGAAAGAGCGGTTTTTCTTCATTCGACTACCCCCATCGCCCTCAGCTCCCATCGCTGGACAGAGAACCTGCCTGCTCCCTAGACCCGACCACGGTTCGGAACCGACGGTTCGACGGTTCGGAACCGCCGGTTCGACGGTTCGTGGGAGGCCGACCCTTAACCTTAACCGCCCAAGACGGTTACGGTTCACGGTTCGGAACCGCCGGTTCACGGTCCGGTTCACGGTTCGCCACGGTTCGGCACGGTTCAAGATTATTATATTAAAAAAATTAAAAATTAAAATAAAAAAAAATTATTAAAAAAGGACTTGCACTTATATAAGTTGCCTACGTATCCCCTTAGGATATAGGGGAATCAAAGCCCACGTAGTTCTTTTACATTTTTACCCTTTTATATTTTTACATTTCTCACTCACTTGCATTTCCTCCCGTTCCCGTTGTATTTGTTCCTTCGGTATCAAATTCTTCGGCTTCATCTTCTGAAAGTTGCAGTCCTTGGATTCACTTTTCGGCTCTGGTCCAATCATCAAGTAATGCTTGAGCATCCAATGAGTTGGGAGACATGGTTGATCGTCGTTCATCTAATATGTTGCCGCCGGCACTGAACGTCTGCTCCACAGCAACAGTCGACACTGGAGAAGCTAAAATTTCTTTTACGATCACGGAGAGAACGGGAAAGCTTTGAGCCTTCTGTGACCAACACTTCAAGATGTCGAAGTCTTCGCTATCTGCTTCATTAAAATCAAAAGAAGTCGTAAAATAATTCTCAAGTTCCTGTGTGGAACTTGAGGATCCTCGTGGACGTTTCGTCCGTTCTTTTAATAAAAGTTAGGCTTTTGTAAGTTTTAAATTAGTAGTAGTAGGTTGTTGTGTTTCAGAAATACTAGTTTGTGTTCCATATTTAACATAATATTGATTATAAAGATCATATAAATAATTTCTAATATTATATACAATATTAGCTGGATCCGGAGAGGAAGAATCCTTAATAGGAATTAATGCGTCATGATATAAAGTTAACATTTCTTGTAAAACTTCTAATTTAAATCTAGGATCTAAAGCAAATGCAATTAAATAAATTTCAGGAATTAAATAAAAATATTTTTCCCATTTAGTTTTCATAGCTATTATACATAAAGTTAAAGCTTCATCATTTACATGTTTATTTAATATTAATACTATACTACAAAAATTTACTAAAATTAAATGAGCAGTAGGATAATAAACACCAGAAAGTTGTTCAGTTGCATCGTTAAAAACTTTTAAAATTTCACAAATACTACTACAAATATTCCATTGTTGTGAAAATAAATATATATTAGTATTACTATTTTGTGCAAAAAATAAACATAATAAATCTTTATATTGAAAAGAATCTTGTAATAATTGATATGTTGAATTCCAACGTGTTGGAACATCACGTGGAAATTTTTTTAGTCGCATTCTATTAGCTTTACAAAATCTACCCCATTGTTTCATCATAGATGGATGAGACCATAAGTATGAAATTGCGGTTCTAATTGGTTGAATATAATTTTGTAAAAGTTTTAATCCATCTTGAACACATAAGTTTAAAATATGGCATACACAACGAATATGAAAAAATAAACCACCAATGACAGGTTAGCAAATAAATTTTAATTCATCTATTGAAGCGGTATTAGAACTAGCATTGTCTAATGATATTGAAAATATTTGATGAGTCAATCCATATTCTTCTAAAACTATATTTAATAATTGTGCAATGTTATGAGCAGTGTGTGATTCATCAAAAATTCTATAAGCTAATAATCTCTTTTGAAGGATCCAAGAGTTATCAATCCAATGGCATGTTATACCCATATAAGAATGAGTTTGCCAATGATCACTCCAAATATCGGAACATAAAGAAACTTTATTATTTAATTTACTAAATTCTTCAATTAAATTCTTTTTTCCTTGTTTTATTAATCTTTTAATTGTGCGAGTTAGTGTAGTCCTAGGTACACGTTTAGCAGCGGGATTAAGAGATTCTTTACACAAATCTTCAAATGTGCATTTAGCTCCAAAACTAAAAGAAAGATGTTCTACGGAAACAAATTTGGCTAATGATTCTCTTAATTTATTATCTGAATATAAAAATAAACCAGAATCAGTACTACTACCGCTAGAAAATCTAGATAATTGTGTTTGAGAGCGGTCAAGCCCATATTCTGTCGGGTGCTTCGTTTCTACATGTCGTTTCAACGACCCATAGCCGCCGCCGGCTTGGAATTTGTAGGAAGCATTACAATGCTTGCATTTTGCACGCATTTCTCCCGACGGAAGTGTGACCTTCTCAAAATGTTTAGTGAAAATAGACGATTTTAAAGAAGGATTATCCCAAACCTTAGAAGTAATCGCATCGGTACATCCTTGCGTTTCGGGGATCGGAGGGCGTTGGGGCTGAGCCTCGGTCTCATCATCGGTAGATTAAATTTGAAGGTTGGGATCCTCGTATGCAATTTCTTTTCCCCTCCGAGATCGAGATGATGAAGCTCCGTGACCTCCTTCCATTATCGTCGATGAAGAACGCGGAGAGAAGTTGAGAGTTAGAGAGTTGAGAATGAGAGATTGAGAGAGGAGAAGTTGTTTTGTGAGTGAAAATGATGAAATAAGCTCCCTATTTATAGAGTTCAGATCATAACGGTCACTAAATCGTAGCCATTGATCAAAAAACGGTCAAATGATGTCATCCGTCCAAAAAAAAAAAAATTTAAAACTGCCCAACGGCACTGAACCGGCGGTTCAGTGCCGTTGGAACCGGCGATTTTCACGTGAACCGGCGGTTAGAACCGGAACCGGCCCGGCATCCTGCCGGGCCGGTTCCGGTTCGGCCCAGCGAACCGGGTCAACGGGCCAACCGGCCCGTTGACCAGGGCCGGTTCCGGGCCGGGTCCGGGCTGGACCCGGCCCGGGGTCGGGTCTACTGCTCCCCCCGAACTAGGAAACATTCAACAGGATTCGCCCTACCAACGAGTTAGGAGCCTTTTGTCTGGCATGGAGTTCAGCAGCCCAGGTCTGGTACAAAGTGATGAGCTCATGTACCGAGCGAGCCTCAACCCTAAAGTCACACGCATCAGCCCCAACCTCGGTATGTTTGCCTTTTCTGTCAATGCCCGTTAATTCTAACTGATGTTCCATTGCGTGTGTGTTGCAGAGAAAATCATGCTCTCGAGGGCGATGAACCGGCTAATCAAGTGGGATAAAGCCAACAAGGAGACCCTGGATACCCCTCCAGCTCCTCTCGCCTCGCCCACTGCCCCGGCCGAGGCCTCGGAGGAGACTGTCGAATCGTCCAACGAGCTCACAATGCCGGAACGAACAGAGGCTCCTACCGTGCCTCAGATGGTTGCCGACCAAGGGACTCTGGAGTTGTCTGTTGACCCGGAGACCAACATCACCTCGGAGACCGATTCGCCTCTTGTTACCGTCCATACGGGAGAGGCTACGGAGAAGTCAGCGTCTCCCGCCGACCCCCAGCCGCTTAAATTCTCTGAGCTGCAAAAGTGAAATGTCCCAGAAGACCGCACGCCGAGACGGAAGACGTTGCGCCACATTGATCCCAGCAAACTCCCCTCCATCCCTGAGGAGGGCATCCCCATCTGGAGGTCCCTGCTGAGGGTCTTTCTTCCGAGAGGCCTCCAGTTCTGAGGAGAACGACTCCAGCCCTTCGACAGTGCCACCTGGAGCTCATACTGTCCTGTCAGTCCCCACACGCAGAGACTCCTTACCCTCTATGAGCCTAGCTAATGCCCCGAGGAGTCAAGGAGTCTCAGGAGGAGAAGTCGTGCGAGTCTCTGCCGGGCCTCTCATCACCCTCTGTGAGTCTCTCTTGAAGGTAAATGTTCTCGGTTTCATAGATTACTTCCCCTTATATTTTATAACTCCTTTGCACTATGACAGGCGGCTCAAGACTGGCTGACGACTAACCGCTACTTGTACTCCTGGAGGGAGGTTGAGGCCTTGACCCACCGTGCCCTAAATGCGGAGGCCAACGCCTACCACGCCCATAGAGCAGGCCTTATGTAAACAGAGGTCAGCAGAGCTCTCTAAGTGAAGGTGGAGCATCAGCTGAGACCCTGCTGGCTTTGGAGTCGTCTTCTGCCTCCTCTCCAATCTACGCTACCATCTCTTTCGATGCACTAGGTTTATCTAGCTAGAGCTGTCAAACGGGCCAACCCGTGGTGGGGCGGGTTAGCCCGTAGCGGGTCGGCAATTTGGCGGGGCGGGGGCGGGTCGACCCGTCATCTAGGCGGGTTGGGAAATCTCCAACCCAATCCAAGGCGGGTCGCGGGTTAGGCGGGCCAACCCGCGGGCCCATCAAAATATTTTTTAAAAATTTAAAAAAGTAAAAAAAATTCATATATTTAGGTTTCATCAATCTAATATATCGAATATATATATATATATATATATATATATATATATATATATATATATAATGTAAATGGATACAAACGAGTACTCATGTGATGAAAAGTATTATTTTTTATTTCAAAATTATAACAAAGAAAGATAATAAATTGTCATAAAACTTGACTAACATGTGGTTCTCAACCCGCGGGCCAACCCAAGCCCGTCGCGGACCGACCCGTGCGGGTCGCAGGCCTAGGCGGGTTGGCCCGCTGTGGGCTTTGGTTATTTAAATTCTAACCCAACCCACTTAAATTGGTTGGCGGGGCGGGCCAACCCGATGGGCCCAACCCAAATTTACAGCTCTATATCTAGCTGCCAGGTCGAGATGGAGCTAGCCAACTTGGCTAGCTTATCGGCCTTGGCATTGTCTGCCCGGGAGATCTTCTATAATATAACCTTTGTGAAGAATGCTTTCAGCTATACATAGTGGGTTGCATACTTCTGCAGGCGTTCATACCTGACTTCAAAGTTGCTTTTTATTTGCTGTGGCACAAGCTAAGAGTCCGAATGTACAATGACCCGTGTAACTCCCACATGCTTGGCTGCGTGCAGGCCCGCTAAGATCACCTAGTATTCAGCTTCATTGTTAGTGGCTTTGAAGTGGAGTTGAATCGATAAATTTAATGTGTCCCCTCGGGGGGAGAGCATTAACACTCTGACACCGCTGTGCCGACTGTTGGAAGACCCATCTACATAAATCTTCCAGACTCCTTCAGCCTCGGGCTCTGGGACAGTCTCAAGCATGAAATCTGAGAGAGCCTGTGCCATGATGGCGGTACGAGGCTGGTACTTAATATCGTATTCGCTTAGTTCTGTCGTCCATTTGATCAGCTGACATGAAGCTTCGGGATTGGTGAGGACCCGTGTGAGCGGGCTGTTGGTGAGAACCACAATCGGATATGCTAAGAAGTATGACCTTAACATCCAGGCCATTAAGACCAGAGTATAGACCAGCTTCTCCATCATAGTGTATCGTGTCTCGGAATCCTTCAGGAGATGTTTGAAGAAGTATATGGGATATTAGACCATGCCTTCTTCTCGGACGAGTATCGAGCCCACCGCTTGTTCTGCTGCAGATAGGTAGACAAATAAGGTCTCCCCCTCCACTGGCTTGCAGAGGATGGGGAGCTTGGTGAGATAGGCCTTCAGATTGGCGAATACATTCTCACACTGGTCATCCAAATCGAACTTGGCTGCTTTTCTCATAAGCTCAAAGAATGGTAGGGTCCTATCTGCAGACTTAGAGATAAACCTGGATAGAGCCGTGATTCTACCATTCAGCTGTTGTACTTCCTTGAAGTTGCGAGGGGAGGGCATATCCAGAATAGCCTTTACTTTTTCTAAATTAGCCTCGATTTCCCTCTCTGTCACCTTGTACCCCAAGAACCGATCACTCTTCACCCCGAACAAGCACTTAACAGGGTTTAACTTCAGCTTGTTGGCCCTCAGGGTGGCGAACGTTTCTTCTAAGTCGGTTATCATGTCCTTTCTCTTATCGGTCTTGACCAGGATATCATCCATGTACACTTTGATGTTTCTCCCGATCTGATGCCTGAAGACCTTGTCCATCATCCGCTGGTAACTTTGTTGAGGCAATCTAAGGTTCGGAGTGACCTTGTATTTTGATGTTTGGGCAAAGGGTTTAAGTTAGGTTTTCCCTTATGATCTAATATGTGTATTTGAGTGTACAGGATTGCAGGTTTACACGTATTGACATAGCTGGATTGCTTCGGTACGGTGAAGGGTGGCATGGAGACAAGCTGGAGGCTTGTGTGCACCCGAGGGACCTTGGATAGCAGGGATGATGAGCCGAGGGGCGCGGACTTCGAGGCATACGTGAAGGATGGCATGGAGACAAGCTGGAGGCTTGTGTGCATCCGAGGGACGAGGGCCGAAGACGAAGAAGGCGCGAAGGCAATAGTCAAGGCTGCTGATGAAGAGTCAGTTGAGTCATGAAGGGACAAGAGCCGAGGGAGGAGGACTCCAAGGGCAAGCCGGGAAGTGAACTTCAAAGGGCACACGTGAAGGGTGGCATAGAGGGAAGCCAAGGGAAGGCTTGTGTGCGCATCCGAGGGATGATAGCCGGTGGAAGAGGACTTCAAGGGGCAAGCCAAGGGAGTGTACCTGAAGGCACGCGTGGAGGAGGGTCGTTGAAGTGAGGATGAGTGTTTGTATAATTTGGGCAGTCGACAGGGAATATAACAGTCGACTGCCAACAAAGACAGAAACTCACAGTAGGCTTCTGGCCCTGGACTAGTCGACTACACTGGGAGGAGTCGACTGGACCAGTCGACTGTCCTGGGAACAGTCGACTGGTAGCACCCAGAATTCGAACGTTGGGTGCCAACGGTCGAATTTGAGTGGGGTTAGTCGACTGCCCCATGGGGCAGTTGACTGGTGGCGGCCAAACAGAAGTAAGTCCTATTTAAAAGGGCTTCGTTTTGGCTGAGATATTTGACGAATTTGGCTTTGGGTAAGAGCCAAATAGTAGTCTAAGAGCTCAGATATTGTCGAGGTGTTGTGGCGAGGTTTCTCCACCCACAAGGAGCAACAAGGGCTAGCTGGAGGGTATCCGGGAAGTGATCCACCAAAGGATTCTTAGATTAGTCACCTCTCGGAGGTGAATACCAAGTAAACGAAGGTGTTAGCATTGGATTTGTTGTTTTTCATTATATCGTTTGTATTGTTCTAACCTTCTTGTAGAGAAAGAATTCGAAAGTTACTATTCACCCCCCCTCTGGCAAACGTACAAGATCTAACAAAGTTGCCCCAACATTGCGTAATCCGAAAGGCATGACATTATAGCAATACGTGTCATCGGCTGTCACAAAGC
The DNA here is from genome assembly GCA_024364735.1 of Boesenbergia rotunda. NCBI lineage: Eukaryota > Viridiplantae > Streptophyta > Magnoliopsida > Zingiberales > Zingiberaceae > Boesenbergia > Boesenbergia rotunda. The sequence goes on along the minus strand of JAGFNQ010005056.1, from coordinate 93,724 downwards.
TGACTTTCTCCTGGTCTTCGGGAGCGGAAAGAAGAAGAAGAAACAAGTTGATTCGGTAAAGAAAGCGGTTGGATCCCAAGGACCACAAAGCGGAGTGAAGAAACTGAAAGGCAAGTGCTTCACATGCAAGCAAATTGGAAATTGGAAGGTGGATTGTCTCCGCCGAAAGGAGAACAATAAAGGTATATCTTTTTCATTAGTTATTGAAACATATTTAGCGGTGCTATCTACTAGTACCTGGTGTGTAGATACGGGAGTCACTGATCATGTCTGCAATTCATTGCAGGGGTTCCAGGAAACCAGACGACTATCTGAGCGCGAGATTACCGTCTACATGGGCAATGCTACGAAGGTTGCGGCTATTACAGTGGGAGATGTTTATTTATCTTTTGCTACGAATAAATTTTTGATTTTGAGAAATTATCTTTATGTACCTTGTTTTAGAAAAAACTTGAAATCAGTTTTTAAATTATTTATGGATGGATACTCTGTTTCTTTTAATGACAGAGTTGTTATCTAAAGGAATAAAGAGATTATCTGTTCTGGTGCATTGGTTGACAATTTGTATACTCTTAAACCAACAACTCCCACGATGTACATGGAAATTAATAACACATCTTCTAACTCTAATAAAAGAAAAGAACCTTCGAAAATGAACCAAACATATCTTCGGCATCTAAGGTTGGGACATATTAACTTGAGTAGAATCCAAAGGTTGATAGCCGATGGACCCTTGGGTTCATTGGTGGTGGAAGATTTCCTAACCTGCGAATCTTGCTTGGAAGGAAAAATGACCAAGAGGCCTGTTAAAACCAAGGGGTATAGAGCCAAAGAAGTGTTGGAATTGGTTGATTCTGATTTGTGTGGTCCTATGTGTATCCATGCAAGAGGTGGTTTTGAATATTTCGTCTCATTTATAGACAATTATTCGAGATACGGATACATTTACTTGATGCACCACAAGTCTGAGTGCTTGGACAGGTTCAAAGAATTCAAAACTGATGTGGAGAAACGTCAAGGTAAAAGTATCAAGACACTACGGTCTGATCGTGGTGGTGAGTACCTCTTAGGAGAGTTTAGGAGTTACTTATCAGAAACTGGGATTCAATCCCAATTGTCTTCACCTGGTACACCCCAACAGAACGGTGTGGCGGAACGAAGGAATATGACTCTTATGGAAATGGTTAGATCGATGATGAGTTATTCAGAATTATCAAATTCGTTCTGGGGGTATGCTCTGGAAACAACAATGTATATTCTGAACTTAGTACCTTCTAAATCAGTACCCTCTACTCTCACAGAATTGTGGAATGGGCGTAAGCCTAGTCTGAAACATACTCGGATTTGGGGTAGTCCAGCACATGTGCTGAAGGGAGACGCTGATATGTTGGAATCTCGTATGAAAATACGCTTGTTCGTAAGCTATCCTAGAGGAACGAAAGGTGGTTTATTTTATAGTCTTAAAGATCAGAAGGTCATCGTTAGCACGAATGTCCGATTCTAGAAGAGGAATATGTAATGGACCACGAGCCCATGAGTAAGATTGTTCTAGAGGAAATAAGAGGGGAAGCTCTTACATTAGTACCAACAGTGCAGGATGATATACCACAAGTGACTACACCGCGTCACAGATGATACACAGGTAGTATCTCGTCGTAGTGGGAGGGTTGTTAGATAACCTGACAGATTCATGTTCTTGGGAGAGTCTTCGGACTTGGTCCCTGCTGAACATGAACCTGATCCTTGGACCTATGACGAAGCACTCCAAGATAAAGATGTGATATCTTGGCAAAAGACGATGAACTCTAAGATAGAATCTATGGATTCTAATCAAGTCTGGGAGCTTGTAGAACCACCGGATGGTGTAAAAGCTATTGGATGTAAATAAGTCTACAAAAGAAAGAGAGGATCAAACGGAAAGGTGGAATCCTTTAAAGCGAGTCTTGTTGCGAAGGGGTATACTCAGAAAGAGGGGATCGATTATGAGGAAGCCTTTTCGTCGGTAGTCATGCTTAAGTCTATCTGGATTCTCTTGTCTATTGCTGCTCATGTGGATTATGAGATTTGGCAAATGGATGTCAAGACAGCTTTCCTTAACAGAAGTCTTGAAGAAAACATCTATATGAAGCAACAAGAGGGATTCATTGCAAAGGACAAGGAGCATCTTGTGTGCAAGCTTAATTGGTCCATTTATGGATTGAAACAATCTTCAAGATCTTGGAACATCCGGTTTGATGAGGTAATTCAGTCTTATGGATTCATACAAAGTCCGGATGAGTCTTGTGTATACAAGAGGAGTGAAGGAAACGTAGCGGTATTTCTTGTACTATACGTAGATGACATTTTGCTCATTGACAACAATGTCAAAGTGTTGTCAGACGTAAGGGTATGGTTGTCCAAGCAGTTTGATATGAAGGACTTGGGAGAAGCTAGACATATGCTTGAATCAAAGTTATAAGGGATCATAAGAAAAGGATGTTGTGTTTATCTCAAGCTTCGTATATTGAGACTATCCTAGCTCGTTTTAGCATGCAAAACTCTATGAAAGGTTTTCTACCTTTTTGGCATGGAGTACCTTTATCTAAGGGGATGTGTTCTAAAATATCAAAGGAGATAGAGGAGATGAAGGCAGTTCCTTATGCTTCGGTAGTAGGAAGCTTAATGTATGATATGTTATGTACGAGACTGGATATCTGTTTTGTCGTGGGCATGGTTAGCAAATATTAAAGTAATTCAGGACAAGAACATTGGACTGCGGTAAAGCATATATTAAAGTACCTGAAAAGGACTAGAAATTATATGCTAGTTTACCAGGCAGACCATTTGGTCCCTGTGCGTTACATGGATTCTGATTTCCAACCAGATAGGGATAACAATAAGTCTACCTCGGGTTATGTATTTACTTTGGGAGGTGGAGCCATAGTATGAAGGTGTAATAAGCAAAAATGCATTGCGGACTCTACCATAGAAACTGAGTATGTGGCAACCTCTGAGGCAGCAAAGAAGTTGTATGACTCAGGAACTTCTTGATGGACTTAGATGTGATTCCTGATTTGCCAAAAGCTATCACAATTTATTGTGATAATAGTGGTGCAGTAGCAAACTCGAAGGATCCATAAGCCATAAGGTAAGTAAACATATTGAGCGCAAGTATCACCTGATACGAGACATCGTAAAGCGAGGAGAAGTTGTTGTCGCCAAGATTGTATCAGTGGACAACCTGACAGATCCTTTCACTAAGACCCTTCCAGCGAAAGCTTATGAAAGACATGTTGAGGGGATAAGAATCAGATGTATGACAGTTTGACGACAGCATAGTCTTTTAGTATAAGTGGGAGATTGTTAGGATATATACTATAAGCCTAGCTTTGTATGAACATCTATTTTGGAATAAGAATCACAGTGGTCATGTGTTTGCATTTTATATTTGTTATATGTATGCAATTGTCCCATTACTTCACATTGTAGATAACATGGTGTATGTTGTCACACAAAAGATCATGTTATCAGTTCCTTATGAAGTATAAGTAGTGGCTCGCAACCAAGATGGATTTGGACAAATCATTAGAATAGTTATAGTGTAATTTGGTATTAGTCTATCTTGACTATCGAATTACACTAGTGCACTTTGTGTGTATTGAGCATGACCGTTTTGAGATGATTCGATTTATACTGACTATATAATCAAATCAGACCTCGGTTATTATGGATGTACATGCTCTTAATCCCAATATAATAACGGGTACATGTACCTAATATTTATTTCTTTAATTTTCCAATGTGCGAGATTTATTCGTTAAATCAATAGGCCCAGTAAATTGAGAAATAATATTATTTATATGGTGTACCGTTGATTATAGAAGGAAATTGTGTCCTAAATTATTTAGGATGATGATGTCCTCTTGAGGAGCTCAAAAGATTATCATGTGAATTCTGTAGGTGGACTTGGTCCGGCATGATAATAAAGTTGAGTGGTACTACTCTTGAAGTCATATGTTAATTAATTAAATTGTCAGTAATTTAATTAATTAACGGACTTACAATATCTTAAACACAGGGAGATGATGTACACATAATAAGAAGGAGCTCATATTTTATTATGGGGTCGGTGCGGTAGTTTAATAATAACTCATTAGTAGAGCGGATTATTATTAACGGGTCGGGTTGAGGATCTGTTAGGAGACCAAAACCAACTCCTTTTCATGGTCCCTATTGTAGTCTATATATACCCTCATAAGCCATGAAACCAAAACCTAATAAGTCTCTTATTCTTTCCTCCTCTCTCTCTCCCTCCTAGAGTTTACGGCGCCGGCAAGCAACGGAGGAAGGGGCGGCAAGCAAGGGTTTGAGAAGAGATCTTTCTTCTTCTCTCCTTCTCTTCTCTTCTCTCCCTTAGGGCGTGCAGTGCCCCCACGGGCTGGATCGGATGGTAAGACGCTTGGCCGATTTGGTTGAGGTCACAGGTTCAAGGGTCGCCAGTTGTGCACATGGATAAAACTCTGGTTTGCTGGCATTAATTCCCTCGACCTCAGTCGCCTCACCACACCAGTGATAACCGTGGTTTGCTTCTCTCTGAAAACCTATGGGGCCGGGACCAAGGGGTCGCTAAGGTGGCGATTCCACCTTTTTTGGTCCTTAGGGCGCGTGGCAACAAGGAGCTTGGGCGTGCGGCAAGGTCAAGCTTCATTTGGCTGGCGACAACAATAAGATGAGGGGGTCGACACAAACACGAGGAGGAAGTAGGAGTGTTTTGGTAACTTTGTTTTTGGAAGATTGTCGCTCACACGATGTTCAAGAAGATGATAGGAATACGATATAAGATCAAGAGGTAAATCAAGATGTATAAGTTTTGGATGTGATCTTATGGATGAATCTATAAGAAAACGCAGGCCGCATTGAGAAAAAGATAAAATAAATAAATTAAGATGGCGGATCAGTAGAAATTGTTCTCATTTTGAATGGACGTAATATTTATGATTCTCACAACACTTTCATACATCTCCTTATTTGTCCCATTAAAGTCTTGGACTCCAATAAATACAGTATCAAAATCAGCAAACAGTTGCACAGTCGCAGATTGACCCTCTTAGAAACTCGTTGAAGAAGCTCGGTGAGATTCGATCTCCACATGCGAACCAGACCAAATCCCTCAATCGCATGTTGTTGACTTTGGATTATATTCCCCCAATGGATTTACGTCCACCACCAAAACACAGTGCCTCATCACCTCACATGCAGGCATTAACTGTGCGCATTGCTACCTCCAGTTCCTTCCTCAAATTGAAGGGAGTAGTTGGGCTGCACTTTGCTGCCTCCAATTCCATGTCATAGCGCACTGGTAGAGAGAGATTATAGAAACGGTAGGCAAGGACAGCCCGATCAGTAGCTCAGAAATAGCGCAGGCAGGGAATCTCTCTGCCCAGCATTTAACGCTAATTACTCGGAGAGTCGGAGTAACCAATCTCGGAGAGAGAAGGGACACTGCTTTTGATGCAATTTTGAAAGATCCATCCTGGACCACTTTCTTGAGCTTGCCTGTTAAAAACTTTGGCTCTTTATTTGAGCTTGGACAGAAGGGCGATGCGTGGGTTGGTCCCCCACAGCTCAACACTACACAATGCAATTTGGAAGTTTGCCGAGAGTCCTCGGAAGACGTACGGACAAAGATGAGGACATGGAGTTAGAAGGACGTCAAAATTTATGAAAGAGTATATCAATAGAGTGAGAAGGACACGTACGATATTTAAAGGATGAGAAACCAGAAAGAAACATGCTCGATGAGAAAGTTGGAGAAGGATTCGGGTAAGCCCGACTCTAGATGGTTGGAGATCATCCAGAAGGCCAAGAGAAGGTTGGTCAAACATAGGTTGACCAATAAACTCTCGGGCGCCCGAGTAATTTCGAGTGCCAGAGCACTTAGGCGCCCGCATGGACTCGAGCACTCGACCATACAAGCACTCGAGTCTATACGGACGTCCGAGAGGTCTTGACTTCATCCAAAACTACTCGTAGCACTCGGGCACCGGTGTAAGGCCATGCCAACAACTAAATAGAATTTCACGTGGACTATAAATAAACCCTTGAACTCAGTTTTTTCGTTCAATCGAATTGTAAAATGAATTTCTAGTATCCTTAATTTTCTTTCTGAGTTATAGTATGTGTAAGAGGCTTCTTCATATTCTTCATTTTCTTTCTAAGTTCTAGTCTCTGTAAGAGACTTCTCCGTCCCAAATAATTTGATCTGGAAATTGAGCTTATCTCTGTTTTGGAATAATAACCACTTTGGTCACAACTAAGTAATCCTTCTTGTGCCTCTTTTCATTTTAGTTATTTTATTCTTATATTATTATTTTGTTTGTTAACTAATCTCTATCTTTATTAAGGAGGACAAAAGATTGATTTATATCTTTCAAGGATAATTTATCCCCTTTTGTCGACCGCACGATCCCCAACAGTTTTTTGACGTGATTATGCTTGTTAGCTTGTTCAAATATTGTATAGATAATGACTTAGTAAAGATATCAACGATTTGACCTTCTACAAGATATAAGAGACGGAAAATTATTTAGTTGTCACACGTTAAAAATTTAAAAATTAATTTTCACATATGTTATACGACCATTAAATGTTGGATTAACTGTAAAAGATGTTGCTATGATATTATCGTACCAAATTTTTAGTGTATTATTTCATAAAGATGACGTTCAAAAAGAAGCGATTGAAACCAGATGATTTCACATATTATATTAGTTATAGTTTTATATTCAGTTTCAGTGCGTGAACGAGATAACATAAGTTACTTTTTCAAATTCCATGAGATATGATTTTGTCCAAAAAAATATTGCATCTCCATTTGTAGATCGCCTGTCTTCGGGGGAGCTTGCTCAATCTGCATCGCTATAAACATATAAATTTCGAGATAATTGAAGATATAAAAGAATATCATGAAAAATAGTACTCTTGAGATAGCAAAATATTCTTTATATATTATTCAAATTTTGCTCAGTTGGAACATACATAAATTGACAAATATTATTTACTATAAAGATAATATTAGGTGATGTGATAATCATATATTGTAAGAATCCAACAATACTTCAATAATCTATGGATTAGACAAATCAGGAGAGGATTAAGTTGTAGAATTATTTATAACAATCGGTATAGAAATTGAACGTTTTTTATCCTTTTTGACTCTTTTAGTTCAAATCTATTTTGATCTCGGAGTCGAAGAACGAGTGTTTTTATATATCTATCAGGCCTCAAATGTAACACCATCGTTTACTCACTTTCAAAACTCTAAAATCTGAAAGTGTGCTTAATTATAAGACAACTTGAAACGATGCTAGCTGAGGCCTTTGCAGCATTTGCTTTCATGAATCTCTACATGAAAATCGAATTGCAAATGACTTTATCTATAATTTAGCACGTTGTGCAGTAAATTCGCTGTTCCATCTGCATCAACAAATTAATCGACGATGATTGTTGATGGCTCTTTTGGATTATCATAAATTTGCTTTTAGAGCTTTTGCCGAGCTAGGGATTTCCTCGTTCAATGATTTTACTCCACCGGTTGGATTTCATTTTCCTTTTATTTTGTCCATATTCATGGCCCTGCTGCCGTACAATCACATGATCCACGAAGTGTCCCTTGTGTTGGCCGTTTGAGGAGCCGTCAGATCGAAGGAGCGGAACCGCGAACACTCCCAAAGCGTACGGCCTGATGACCCGTTGCTGTTGGGGCAAATATCTCACCTGTGGGCTGATTGGATGGTAAAGTGTCTGATTATTTATTTAGAGATTTCAGATTTAAGGGTCATCAGTTATGCACGAGGATAAAACTTTGATCTACTGATATTAATTTCCTTGATCCCAGGCGCCTCATCAAACCAATGATAATCGTGATTTATCTTTTCCGTATTGATTCTGGGATGGACAGACGGGGACGTTAAGGGCAAACGTTTTGGCTTTTTACTTTTACTTTACTAAACATCTCACCTGCTACTATTTATTGAGGGAATCTCCAATGCAATCTTGGCATTACATTATAAAGGACGACGGATTAATTATTATTTTATATATTCATAAATTAATTCTAAATATGACATATTTTTTAAGTTTTTTATGTAAATCCTAGGATATTAAAATTTTAAATCGTCGATCACGAGTACTTTCCGATTTATCCTGGAAATCGATAAAAAATTTTTATGGGGCCGAATCGATCATCCAGGTTGAAAAAATTTGATTAATTATTTTCCAATTGTAAATTTTTTATAATACCAATAAAAAATCGCAATTATATATATATATATATATATATATATTTAATATATATTATTTATTTCTTATACTAACGAATGAATCCAATAACATTAATATATATATACAAATAAATTGCATAAATAAAATAAAAATATAACAAATTTTATAATGATTATTAAAAAAGATCTACTCCTGCATACCATATTCATTTTTAATTGTTTCATAAAATTTAGAATTTAAAGTAAACTGATCCTCTGTAATCTGAATAATACCCTTAATAAAGATTTTATACTATTTTTATTGCAACCGGTGCTTTTGTATCTCTTTGTATTTTTTTTTTCATTTTTAATGCCTATTGTCGAATTTCATGTCATTGATATTTTTAGTTTTGGATTATCCTTCTTTTTTAATTTTTTGTTGACTTTTGTTCTATTTGACGAGTAGGGTCTTTACAATCATCCATGTAGATTAAGACTGCGTTTGATAAGGTGTAATTCATCCTATAATATAATCCAGATTACATTACAAGTTGGATTTCTATGTTTGAAATAACTTTAAAATTGTAATGTAATGTAATCTCGATTACAAAAGAGATTAATGATTTGTAATCTGGATTACAAAACAAAATCTCCGTAATCTGGATTACATTACAGCTTGTAAAGTCGTCGGCCGGGTGGCGACGGTCGTCGGTCGTCGGTAGTTCATCAGCAGGTGGCCGACGGCCGGCGGCCGGCGACGATGATGGTCGGCAAGTCCTCCGATCGACGATCCGATACCATCGACGGCCTCCGGCCGCCGCCCCGAACAAAACTACACCCTAAGGGGTACGATGACCCCGTCAGGGATCATCGCAATTGCGATTTCGTCGGATTCACCGTCGAATCCGACGAAATCGCAATTGCGATGATCTCGATCGATTCACTATCAGAGATTAATGATGGTGTCCGATTGACGATCGAAGGACTCGCCGACCATCACCGACGAGTTGAGACACGGGGACAGAGAAAATCTCGGGACAGAGGATCTATTGTTTCTATTTAAGACCTCCCAATTCCCAAATCATCTCCGCATCCGCATCCTTTTTCAAAAAAAGATGGATCCTCTACCTCGGCGGTCCCCTGGTCCCTACCCCACAGATGCTCAGAGAGAGTAAATTATGGATTTACTGGCGGTGAATAAGACGCTTGTGTCTGAAAAAATTTAAGCCAGATAGATTTTTTACCTCGTATATAACTGGCGACTCTTGAATCTGAAACTTCCGTTTCAAATGGACAGACACATTACCCATCGAGCCAATCCACATGAGTCATCTGCATCTCTCTCTCGCTTTGAAAAAGGATGCGGATGCTTTCCTTTCCGCATCCTTTTTCAAAGCGAGTGTGAGAGAGAGAGAGAATGGCCGAGGCGGTGGTGTTGCTAGATCTGTGGGTGAGTCCTTTCGGGCAGCGCTGCCGGATCGCGCTGGCGGAGAAGGGGGTGGCGTACGAGTACAAGGAGGAGGACTTGAGCAACAAGAGCCCGCTGCTGCTGCAATCCAACCCCGTCAACAAGAAGATCCCCGTCCTCGTCCACGACGGCAAACCGGTGTGCGAGTCCCTCATCATCGTGCAGTACATCGACGAGGTGTGGTCCGACGGCGCGCCGCTTCTGCCGGCGGATCCCTACGCCCGTGCCCAGGCGCGCTTCTGGGGCGATTTCATTGACAAAAAGGTATTGCTATGCCCGCCGCCTGTTTGATTCTCGGTTATATAAAAAACCCCTAGTTTCGCCGTACGTTTTATTCGATGGCAAAGGAGGTAGCTGCCATGGAGGTGAGCTTCTAAGCTGGCTCCAATCTCTTGCCTTCTTAATCAGCGTGATTTATCTCCTCCGTATTGATGCGGCGGAGAACAACTGGCGTGAAAGAAACAGGTGGTTGGAAAGTTCTTTCTCTTGGGGAATTGATTATACATTGGTTTTTTTTATTTTTTTGTTGGTCAATATTAGAGATTGGTGTGTAGTTCTTACTGTTTTCATCAGTGATCGAAGCAATATTCTTACCTTTCCCTTCTATCGCAAACAGTCTTATTCTCCTTATGAAGAAAGCGAAAGCATACCCGAAGTGTTCTTTTTAGCATTCCCTGAATGGTATGCTACTAACCGGATCTTACCTATAGTTTACGCCAGACATCCAGAGAGGCAATATACATCCCTCTCTGTTTCAGGGAGAAATTGGTTAAAGAAGATCTCGTTTTCTTGACCAAAATTAGGGGAAAAAATTCTTCAGAATTTTGTATAATTGTTGAACTGGTTGGCTATCGGAATCAGATAGAAGCGAGTAGGATTAGTAACTTACATATGAACTTCAAGTTTTTGTTTCGCTGTGAATTAAATGCTGACAAGTCGTCTGCCTCTGTTCTTGCTCCATTGATCAGATCTACGAGTGCGGAACGAGACTGTGGAAGCTGAAGGGAGAGGCTCATCAGGAGGCTAAGAAAGACCTCATCGAGATCCTGAAGATCCTGGAGGCTGAGCTGGGCGACAAGAAGTACTTCGGCGGCGACGCCTTCGGCTACGTCGACATTGCGCTGGTCCCCTTCACCGCCTGGTTCTACACCTACGAGACGTCCGCTGGTTTCAGCGTCGAGGTGGAGGCGCCGAAGTTGGTGGCGTGGGGCAAGCGGTGCATGGAGAGGGAGAGCGTTGCCAAGACGCTCTCTGACCCGCTAAAGGTCTACGAGTTCGTATGCCACTTGAAGAAGAAGTACGGAATCGAGTAGTTTGGTCTTCAATGAAATCCACTGTAGTCAACGTTTCTGGACGCGTGTCTTTTATTGTAGTCTGTGTTGTCCACGTAGTAAGTAGTAACTTTGTACGTGTCGTGTGTTGTATGGCTGCTTTGGTGCAGTCGCACTGGATGGTTTCGTGGTTGGCTGAGTCAAAATAAATTCGACTTATTTAAAATTTATAAAATGACGTATTTATTTTTGAAAAAATCCTTCACGCAACTCAACTCGCTTTGTTGATTCATTTTTATTTGACTGATACTATTTAATTTTTTTTAAAAAAAATGATATACTCAGGCATTCCTAATATTTATTTGTTTTTTCCCCGAGGGCACGACATGATTGACAATGACTCATTTGATTGATCTTTCACTTCTTAAGTTCGATTTTTCCCTGACAGAATGCGTAGTATGTTGACAAAAGAAATCATTGTAGGTTGTTGCGTGGTCGGATTATCCCGTACCGATATCATCAATTGTGAAATCGCCATGTGTCTCCGTCCCGCGATTTACTCTCGTTGACCGGTAGGGACTCTCGTTGAAGGCCATGAGACAGGGCTAATCAACTGAGCAGATTAGTCGGGCGTAAGCCTAGATACACCTTGTAAATAAAAGAAAAAACAGATTTATATACCATTGATTAGTATATAAAATTTTAATAATCATGATTTTAATACTGTCTCAATTCATCTTATTCCATTCTTGAAAAAAATCTATTTTTTTATTTATTTCATCTATTCCATGATCAAATAAAAGGGGATACATGTTACACCACGATTTTGAATCATAAGAGAGATTTCAAGAAATGGCAAATCTATTCACTCTATCAATAACCGAGCCGGATCTGGTGTATCATAGGAGATTTACCTTTTCTATTGATTCCTACGGGTTGGATAAATTTTTTTTTTTGAATTAGGTATTCAACTCCAGAGATCAATCGAAAAAGAAATCTTTATTAGTTCTACCTCCTCATTTTTAAGAAGAGAATGAATCTTTTTATCGAATCTAATATATTGGTCCTAGGGTGCCATATTCTTGGAGCCCAAACTATGTGATCGAATAAATCCTCCTTCATTTGTTGCGGGTCGATATCCTCTTCCTCTTCTTCAAACTCTAATTCGTATTTTTTGTTTTTGATCGGTAAATTAATCTGATTTATTTCGTACCCTTCGTTCAATGAGAAAATGGGTTAGATTTTACGGGATCAACAAACCTATGGAAACTTAAAGAACGGTGGAAGGGAATAAAAATAAAAGAGAGGTAAAGAAAATCGAAATGAAATAAAAAATAAAGAAAAAAGTTAATTTTTAATTAGTAATTAGGTTTTTATGTTTTTTCTGATCATTGTTCTAATTTGTAGCATATAAATAATTTGAGAATGGATTTTAAGGGATATTTGAGATGAATCTTATCTCTTTTGTCATTGATCCGGGGAGATACAGTAGGATCCCTTTAAAAAAAAATACTAAATTGACAAGTTAAATTGGAGTTAAGGTAAAAAGAATTTATGGGATCCACCGCTCTGTTGCTAAGGGCCAATCGGCCGCTCTTCGCGGCAAACGGCCAACTGGCCACTCTTTGTGACCGACTCGACCAACCCGAACGACCCGGCCAACCCGCCCTGGATGACCCGGCCGACCGACCGACCTTCGCGGCATATTGTTGATCCAGCCGACCCGCTGACCGGCCGACCTCCCTGGTCAACCCGGCCGAGTCGCCGACCTCCCTCGTGGACGGTCGACCCGTCGACCTTCCCGGACGACTTATCGACCTACCATCCTTGGCGACAGATTATAGACTTGTCGCTCTTCGCGGTTGAGCTGAACCGATCTCCAGCACCTGTCTGATTGACATGGCTGACCGGATGCTTCGATTCGCCTTCACTCCGATCTGCCGCCTTGGCCAGATCAAAATACAAAGTCCAACTCGCACATGGGCTGATATGACATAAAGAATGATGTAACATAAAATATGATGATATAAGCTAGTGACAGTATTATATGTCAGGAAAATCTCCACAAGGTATCTAAGATACAGGAAATCTAACAAATATGACTTATTCTTTATTATCAATGAGATAACTTATCAGAGATATTCTCTATATAAGTACTCATTCCCGTGTGTCAAGGAGCGGGGATTCATTCACTCCATTCTACCCAAAGGAAATCTCCATTGCAACCTCGGGATTATGTTATAACGGACGAAGGATTAGTTACCATTTTATATATTCATAATTTAATCTTTTATGGCATATTTTATAATTTTTTTAATTAGAATGTGAATCCTAGAATAATGGATTTATGGATGGTTGACCACCAATACTTATGGATTTTTTCTGACAATCGATGGAAAATTTTTATGGGGCCGAATTGATTATCCAAGAATGAAAAAACCTCGTTAATTATTTTTCAAAAGTAAATTTTTTATAGTCCTAGAAAAATAATTGCAATTATATATATATATATATATATATATATATATATATATATATATATTATATATAATTTAGCATTATGTATATTTAATATATATTATTTATTTCTTATACTAACGAATAAATCCAATAACATTAATATATATGCAAATAAATTGCATAAATAAAATAAAAATATAACAAATTTTATAATGATTATTAAAAACGATCTACTACTACATACCATATTTATTTTTAGTTGTTTCATAAAGTTTAGAATTTAAAGTAAATTGATCCTCTGTAATCCCAATAATATTCTTAATAAAGATTTTATACTATTTTTATTGCAAGTGCTTTTGTATCTCTTTGTATTTTTTTTTTCATTTTTAACGCCTATTGTCGAATTTTAAATCCTTTTTTTTTTGTTTTTTTGTTGTCTTTTGTTTTATTTGACTAGTAGTGTCTTTACAATCATCCATGTTGATTAAAAATATCCTAATTGGATGTGGACGTGCGTCCCCATAATTTTGAGACCTTTGCATTGTTATTTCCACGATTATCAACTTTACGTAGAATATACTTGTCAAAAAATTTTAGAACTCGTCAGATATGTCTGTAGAATGTTTGGAAATGTGAAACAGTAAATATGAATGAACGAAGCGTCTCCGTTGTTCTAGATCCTACCACCTTACCGTTGATCTCCCCATCGACGGCTCATGGAAGCTCCTCGATCGGCACTCATGACGCAAGCCGTGACTTGTCTCCCCGCATCGAATGCTTCTGACAGCGCACACCGGATCCTCTGTATTAAGTACACTCCGGTGAGTCCGGATCCTCTGCGCCGGACTCCTCCCTGTGCCCGTGTGCCGACTTGCCGGCGATCGCCGGCGAGTCGTCCGATCGACGATCGGACACCGTCAATAATTTTTGATCGTCGTTCCCAATAAGATGATATTCTCGGAGCACGGTGAACCCGTCGAAATCGTCGCATCTGTGATGGTACCGTATTCACCGTCGAATCCGACGAGATGTCTGATGCGACGATTTCGACGGGTTCACCATGCTCCGAAGATATCATCTTATTGGGAACGACGATCAAAAATTATTGACGGTGTCCGATCGTCGATCGGACGACTCGCCGGCGATCGCCGGCGAGTCGGCACACGGGCACAGGGAGGAGTCCGGCGCAGAGGATCCGGACTCCACTCCGGTACCTGTATATCAACTCGTCAGCGAGCGCCAACGAATCGTCCGATCGACGATCGAAAATCATCAATAATTTTTTATCGTCGTTCCGAATTAGATGATATCCTTGGAGAACGATAAACCCATCGAAATCGTTACAATTGTGATGTTACCGTATTCACCGTCGAATCCGACGTGACGTCTGATGCGACGATTTCGATGGATTCACGTTCTCCGAGGATATCATCTTATTCGGAACGACGATAAAAAATTATTGATGGTGTCTGATCGTCGATCGGACGATTCGTCGGTGCTCGTCGACTAGTTGGTACACGGGTATAAGAGCGTGTTTGGTACAGAGCCCGTCAAATTCTTCGACTACGGTGTAGAGAGAGAGAGAGAGAGAGAGAGAGAGAGAGAGAGAGAGACAATGGCCGAGGCGGTGGTGTTGCTAGATCTGGGGGCGAGTCCTTTCGCGCAGCGCTGCCGGATCGCGCTGGCGGAGAAGGGGGTGGCGTACGAGTACAAGGAGGAGGACTTGAGCAACAAGAGCCCGCTGCTGCTGCAATCCAACCCCGTCAACAAGAAGATCCCCGTCCTCCTCCATGACGGCAAGCCGGTGTGCGAGTCCCTCATCATCGTGCAGTACATCGACGAGGTGTGGTCCGACGGCGCGCCGCTTCTGCCGGCGGATCCCTACGCCCGCGTCCAGGCGCGCTTCTGGGGCGATTTCATTGACAAAAAGGTATTGCTATGGCCGCCGCCTGTTTGATTATCGGTTATATATAAAAAAAAACCCTAGTTTCGTCGTACGTTTTACTCGATGGCAGAGGCGGTGGCTGCCATGGAGGCTTTATGCTTCTGAGCTGGCGGTGTTTTTTACTTCTTGTGGATTTTGAGAACAACTGGCGTGAAAGAAACAGGCGGTTGGAAAGTTCTTTCTCTCGGGGAATTGATTATACATTCGTTTTTTTAGTTTTTTTGTTGGTCAATATTAGAGGTTGGTGGGCAGTTCTTACCGTTTTCATCAGTGATCGAAGCAATATTCTTCCCTTTCCCTTCTATCGCAATCAATCTTATTCTCCTTATGAAGAAAGCGAAAGCATACCCGAAGTGTTCTTTTTAGCATTCGCTGAATGGTATGCTACTAACCGGATCTTACCTATAGTTTTCGCCAGATATATATCCAGAGAGGCAATATACATCCCTAGCTCTCTGTTTCAGGGAGAAATTGGTTAAAGAAGATCTCGTTTTCTTGACCAAAATTAGGGGGGGAAATTCTTCAGAATTTTGTATAATTGCTGAACTGCTTCGCTATCGGAATCTGATAGAAGCGAGTTGGATTAGTAACTTACATATGAACTTCAAGCTTTTGTTTCGCTGTGAATTAAATGCTTACAAGCCGTCTGCCTCTGTTCTTGCTCCATTGATCAGATCTACGAGGTCGGAAGGAGACTGTGGAAGCTGAAGGGAGAGGCTCTTCAGGAGGCCAAGAAAGAGTTCATCGAGATTCTGAAGATCCTGGAGGCTGAGCTGGGCGACAAGAAGTACTTCGGCGGCGACGCCTTCGGCTACGTCGACATTGCGATGGCCCCCTTCACCACCTGGTTCTACACCTACGAGACGTCCGCTGGTTTCAGCGTCAAGGTGGAGGCGCCGAAGTTGGTGGCGTGGGGCAAGCGGTGCATGGAGAGGGAGAGCGTTGCCAAGACGCTCTACGACCCGCTCAAGGTTTACGAGTTCGTAGGCTACTTGAAGAAGATGTACGGAGTCGAGTAGTTTGGTGTTCAATGAAATCCATCTGTAGTCTACGATTCGGTACTCGTGTCTTTTATTGTAGTCGGTGTAGTCCATGTAGTAAATAGTTTGGTGTTCAATGAAATCCATCTGTAGTCTACGATTCTGTACTCGTGTCTTTTATTGTAGTCGGTGTAGTCCATGTAGTAAACAGTTTGGTGTTCAATGAAATCCATCTGTAGTCTACGATTCTGTACTCGTGTCTTTTATTGTAGTCGGTGTAGTCCATGTAGTAAGTAGTTGCTTTGTACTTGTCGTATGTTGTACGGCTGCTTTGGTGCAGTCGCAGTGGATGGTTTCGTGGTTGGATGAGTCAAAATAAATTCGACGTATTTAAAATTTATAAAATGACCGTATTTATTTTAGAAAAAATCCTTCACGCGACTCAACTCGATTTGTTGATTCATTTTAATTTGGCTGATAGTATTTAATTTTAAGAAAAATGATATGCTCGAGCATACCTAATATTAGAAGAACATAAGATTAAAATAACAGAAAAAGCAAAAACTCTAAAATTGTTAAAAATATAATTGCTTTAATTTGAAACGAATCCAAATTTTTAATGGCGTGAGTACTTAATTCCATTACTAGCAGATTGTATTTAACTGGATTGTTTCTAAACCTTGGACACAAAGTCAGCGAATTGAGTAATTCATAGATATATTTATTGACAATAAAAGTTACAACAAATGATTTAGAAAGTAAATGTCTGAATAAAAAATTTTGACCTTAATCGGTTATACAGCCGACTTTCATTTATCGATCAGACATCATTAATATTTTTTTATCGTCATCCCGAATTAAATTATATATTGGGAGGAGGATAACCCTATCGAGATTTCCGTTAATTGTTAACCCGTCGACATTATTGTAAAAGTCGATCTAGGCGGCCGCTTAACGCCTACTATGCACTAGGCAGTAGTCCTCCGCCCGATTACCACCTAATGATTTTTATAATCTTATTCGTTAGGATCGATGATGAATAATACGAGATTATAATTGTGACGATCTTGATAAACTTATCGTACATTTATAATATAGTTTGATTTCGGATGATATCCAATTAATTGTTAAATATCGGACGTGTTTTATCGACGATTAAATTTTTTACTAATATATTTATTTTTTCTTGTATATCATCATTCAAAAATGACCTGGTTGGCCCTACCGTATGGAAATAATACAATATTTATTGATTGATGACCAGAAGGAGGAGAATTGCAAGGCCACCTAGCACGACCGACATCACACTCTTTGACCAAAGTGAAAGCATCCCATAAACCAAATTCACTCTAAACCCATGTGCTTCCGGAGGAACCCCACGAAGCCGGCCAGCTTCTCGCCGTCCGGCAGCGCCTTGGCCACCCTCTCCCGCTCCTCCACGCACCGCTTCCCCCATGCCGCCAGCTTCGGCGCCTCCGCCTCCAGCGCGAACCCGCCGTACTTCTCGAAGGCGTAGCGCCAGGCAATGATCGGCGCGACGACGACGTCGACGAACCCAAATCCTTCGCCGCCGAAGTAGTTCTTCTCTCCCAGCTCCCCTTCCAGAGTCTTCAGCGCCGCCAGCATCACCTCCCTCGCTTCCGCCGCCGCTTCGCCGTTGCTCGTCGCCATCTTTATTCCGGCGTCAAAAATCTGAAAAAGGAGGAAAGGATATTTAAATTGATCGACCGTGATCATCGATCGAGAGTGAATTCGTTAATATTGCTGAACCTTTTTGTCGGCGAAGTCGGCCCAGAAGCGAGTCTGGGCCCGGGCGTAGGGGTCGGCCGGCATCAAGGGGGAGTCGGTGGCGAAGACCTCGTCGATGTAGTAGAGGATGACGAGCGACTCGCAGACGGCGCGGCCGTCGTGGATGAGGACGGGGACCTTCTTGTGGACGGGGTTGGCCTGCAGCAGCAGAGCGCTCTTGTCCATCAGGTTCTCCTCGCGGTACTCGTACTCCGCCGCCTTCTCCGCCAGAGCGATCTTGCAGCGAAGTCCGTAGGGGCTCGCCCAGCAGTTCAGCAGCACCAACCCCTTCACTGCCTCCATCGACGAAATCTTCTCGATTTCAACGACTCGACAGTGTAATCCTCTGTTTCGTGGTGTTCTCCCTGGAGGACTCATTTATAGGGGAAGGGATGGGAGAGAAATGATGGTGAACTAATGGAGTCGGACCGCAACATATCTTATTATCGTTCGGATATCATCCGGAGGAATAAATTATATTTTAGGGGCACGATGACTTAAAAATTTATATAAAGATGTTCAAGACATTGTTGTAGTGATAGTTTTAATATAAAAATAAATTAGAAAAAAATATAATTTAATATGAAAATAAAAATAAAAATATATAATTAAATTTAAACATCTTTAATGTTCATTAAAATTATAAAACAATCATAATAGATTTTTATAAGTTAAAAAATTAATTTAATATGAAAATAAATAGAAAAAGATATGATTTAATATGAAATAAATAGAAAAAAATATAATTTAATATGAAAATAAATATGAAAGAATATAAATTAATTTTAAATATTTTTAATAATAATTTAAAAATTAAAAAAGAACTTAAGAAGGACAAATTCTAGCCGGCTAGATTCTAGCCATTTAGCACTACCCTAAAAAATAAATCTGACGGCCAGAATAAGAAAATAAAAATAATTAAAATTTTAATTTAATATTTTTTTTCTAATTTTAACCTTTCTTTCATATTTTCATATTAAATTATATATTTTCTTATTTATTTTCATATTAAATTATTTTTTTATAAAATATATAAATCTATTATAAATTTATTTATAAATTTTAATATCATTGTTAAAGGTATTTAAACTTAATTATATTTTCTTATTTATTTCATATTAAATTATAATTTTTTATATTTATTTTTATATTTATTTATAAAAAATTATTCTAGATGGTCAAAATCTGGCCATTTAGATTTAGGGTAGTGCTAAATGGCTAGAATCTAGCCGGCTAGAATTTGTCCTTCTTAAGTTCTTTTTTAATTTTTAAATTATTATTAAAAATATTTAAAATTAATTTATATTCTTTCCTATTTATTTTCATATTAAATTATATTTTTTTCTATTTATTTCATATTAAATCATATCTTTTTCTATTTATTTTCATATTAAATTAATTTTTTAACTTATAAAAATCTATTATGATTGTTTTATAATTTTAATGAACATTAAAGATGTTTAAATTTAATTATATATTTTTATTTTTATTTTCATATTAAATTATATTTTTTCTAATTTATTTTTATATTAAATTAATATTTTTTAATTTTTAAAGGGTCATTCTAGCTGGCTAGATTCTAGCCATCTAGAATTACCCTATTTTTTAATAGTTGCAAAACGTATTGAAATAAATAATCCATCATTGCAATATTATTCAATCGCATATATCTTCGATTAATCCTAGAGGAATGTTTTATTTTAATTTATTCTTATTTCTGTTTGCGTTGGGGTTGTCGCATTGGCTAAACACGGAGATTACGAAATAATAAATGCCTTCGTGTCACATTAATCAAATCGCTCGTCGCTGCATGTTTTGTATCGTAGATTTTGGCTTTCTTGTATCCTTTCTGTTTTTATTTATTACACGGATCGAAAAGCCTTTCGTGGATTGCATTGTTGGATTTACAACGATGTGACAATGTCTTGATTGAGATTTTTTAAACGACAGTTCATGAAATGGCCTATCGGAGGGTTGTTCTTTTTTAATAATTATTGAGAACTAAAGTGAAAGTTATTAATTATTTAAGAAATAAATTCGATTGTTAGAAATTCAATAGGGAACCATAAAATTGCTAATTTTTTTAGAAATAAATTTAATTATTTAATTTTGCAATATTTTCATAATTAACCGTTTATTAAAAATAATTGAATTTTTACCTTCCTCCAATTTTATTTTGGATCATTAATTAAATACTGAGAGAGTAAACGGTTAGAATAAAAAAAATTAGGATATCTCCACAATGACATAATATTGTATATTTTGGGCCTAAGTCCTCATGATTTTGCTTTTGGGCTCTCCCCAAAAAGCTTCATGCCAATGGAGATAGCATATTCCTTATAAACCTATGATCTACTGACCTACTAGGACCACCTAGCCGCAACTATAACTGGTCCTCTTGATCAAGACACACCTAGCCGCAACTATAACTGGTCCTCTTGATCAAGACACGGGAGCCCACATATCCAACCTGACTCTGATATCATTTGTTAGGACCAAAAGGAATTAGGATATCTCCACAATGGCATGATATTGTCCACTTTGGGCCTAAGCTTTCATGGTTTTGCTCTTGGGTTCTCCCCAAAAGGCCTTATGCCAATGGAGATACCATATTCCTTATAAACCTATGATTTTTCCATGTGTTTCTCAATGTGGGATTAAATTTATACCTTACAACCTCTAACCGTTACATTACAAATGGATTAATTAAGTGTATGAATTTATTTATACTATTAGTGCTATGAAAATATTAATTATTTTTCATAATATTTTCATTATTTCGGGCAAGAGTAGGCTACAACTTTAGATGCTTAATGTATGTCTTTATATATATATTTGAATTGTTTTTGATTGTGAATGATTCAATTAATGATATTAAATTTATATTGAACGAGGAGTATTATTGGACCTGATGATTTTTTAAATTGGTATAATCATATAATTAAATTAAAGTTAGGTATGATAACTTGAATAAAAAATACATAAACATTTAGCTAAAATTATACAGAATTCAGACGGAAACAGATAATGTGAAGGAACGCGTAGTAAAATACATGCACGAATTTATAGTGAGTCATATTTGGTAAAATTACTCGATTTTATATTGAATTGGAACGTTGAACTAAATTTGTTCATTAACATCCGATTCATTCATTTACAGTCCTAAAGTTAGTCATCAGTTATAATGAAATCGTTCAGGAACCTAAAAATAGACCATGGCCATCAAGTTTATCTGTTTTTGATGAGTGTCCTGGGAAGGAATCCCTCGCAATCTAATTATGTTTCGTTAGATTCCTCTCTCTCAATTCTCTCCGACCAAAAGGTAAAGTTCTCTTGTTTTTTTTTGTTCTTCATTTTTCGATTCATTATTATGGATTTTGCATTGCAGATTGTTCTTCATTTTCTTATATATAATTATGACGGGTAGTCATCGTACAAATTCTTCTCCGGAATTACTTGATCAAATTCAAATCCCTTTAGAACAATCGAATCAATCTACGTTGGAAGGTAAAAAAAAACTAATTAATTAATCTTTTCTGTACAATCTATTTTGTGATCTCTTGTTTGACGAAGAAGAATTGGAATGGATGGTGATTCTGCTCGTAGGAAATGTGAAGTTGCTGACGAGATTGATTCAGGATTTCACCGGCGCCGACGCCGGCGGCCGCAAGGCGCAATGCATCACCGAGATGATGGCTGTCCTCGGTGACATGCAGTCAGAAGTCCAGAAGGTCAACGTTCCACGGCGGCGAGAGGCCGAGCTCCGCCGCTGTAACACCGACCTCCGCCGCGGCTTCCCCCCGCAACGGGACAGGGCCAAAGCCTCGGACCCAGCCGCGAACGACACTCCCGACGTCCAGAAGCTCCGCCGCGAGCTCTTCTCCTCCTTGAACGCCCGCCGGAACCAGGAGAGGATGTGCACCAGCCTCTCCAGGGAGAAGGAATTCATCGCGACGGAGCTCGCGCGCAAGGTGCGCGAGCTCGGCGAGGCGGAGGAGCTCGTAGAGGACCTCCGCCGTCAGAACGCGGCGCTTCTGGAGAAGCTCAAGGCCTGCGCGCCGGGGGATAGCGGGGACGGAGGCGACGGGGACCCGCGGACTCACAACTCGGCTCTGCAGGAGCGGAACAAGGCGCTGACGGAGCAGCTGCTGAGGTCGGTGGACGCGGGGCGGGTGATGAAGCGGCGGCTGGCGGAGGTGCAGGGGGAGAACGCGAGGGTGGCCGAAGTGACGGTGGCGGTGGCGAAGTTGGTGAGCAGAATACGAGAAAAGATGAACGCCGGCTGTGCGGATGTGGAGGAGGAGGTGGAGTCGCTGGAACGGGTGTTGATCGGCTTGCAGGGGAAGCTCCTGAAGTTGCACCAACGAAAAGGGAGTTAGGTCGTAGGTCAATAAACAGGGGGGAAATAAAATTATTGAGAAATTTAAAATTCAATTTATTTGGTGGAGAGAATATTGACAAACTATATTATTCTTATTTTCCATTTTTCATTTTTTTATTTAGCGAGATAAATTAGCCACGTCAAAATTTAAACCGCTCGTTCAAATTTGACTATTCGCGCCATTTCATAAAAATCCCCATTCGTCCTCCCGCGCTCGATTGCTCTCGCCCGGCTACTAATTGTCAAATCCCTAGCCTTTTCCCCAATTCAACAGCAAGACGCTCGCCGGTCGTCCTTCGCAGGCGCCGATAGATACTTTACCTTCTTGGCCCCCATCTCAGTCTCCGATCTCCAAAACCCTGTTCGCATTCCCTCCCGTCGTCTCGATTCTTCTGGTTTTTGTTCTCTTCTAGAGGCTTTGTGTGCTGAACAGAAGTGACTGAGTCGGAGATGCAGATATGGGCCTAGAGCTCAAGTGTCCAAAATGGTATATAATATCTCTAATTGCATCCATCCTTTTCTCCCCGTTCTTGTTTATTATGCGAATACCGTTGAAAGTTTAGCTTCATTGAAATGTGGTAATTAACCACAGATATGTTTTTTTTTCCCTCTCAAGGCATCTCAACTTTCATTTTTTGCAATCTAATGTGGATTTATGCAGCTGGAGCCTATTGAAATCTGCAGTATCGCTTGCCTGCAATCACGTCTTTTGCAAGTGTGTGTTCGTTTGATTTAATTGATCTTTAATTTTTTTTTTTGGTATTGTTTGTTATTGTACATATCTCTATCTGAACTCAGCTCACGCATATGGAGTCAATGAAATCTGTGTCGAATTGCCCAGTCTGTAATGTTCCATACCACCGAAGAGGTTAGCTTGCACAATTTTAAAAACCTATTTTTAAGAAAAATATGATGGAACGTATTCAGTTGTTCAATGTTGATACATTTTGTACTGTGCCTACATATATAGACTTCATTCTCAGTGGACGCCTGCAAATGTATACTGAATTCATCAGCGAATATGACACTTTGCAACTGATATCCATGACAATTTTATTAGTGGTACCAAATACCAACATATGTAATTTCCAATATTTTTTTTTACAATTAAGTTAGAGTAGCATAAGTTACATGTGCAATTACAAATGTTCTATTGACATTGTTATATTTTAACGAATTTTTTCCCTCGATTTGTTTTCCATTTGAGGGTGTTTGCATCGTTCCTTTTATTTTCTGAACTCTTTATCAGCATGCCTAATTCGATGTCTTTGTTGGAACAAGATTAGGAGGATTTCCATATCTCATTTTGTATAACTACTATATTATTAGGCATCTGTTGAAGACTCCTTAGAGGCTAATGCTGCAGGAATGAACTTTGCATTTTTTAAAACATGATGAGGTATTTGATTAAATTAGTTGAAGATCTAACATAGATAGCAGTAGGCTGTTGGTGACTACATGATAATTCATAGTGATCTTTATATTCGACCATGTGGGAGTTTGTATTATTGTTGTTTTGAACTGTAGTGTTTCTGAAGCGTGTGTTCTGTTGCAGAAAGTCGTGCTGCTCCTCACATGAACAATTTAGTAAGCATTTACAAAAGCATGGAAGTTGCATCTGGGACCAGCATCTTATCAATTCAAACAGGCACTCCTACTCAAGTTGAATGTGACAATCTTTTCTGTTCCTTTGCTTTTCTACACAACTATAGAAACCACAAAATCAGTTGCTACAGATCATTAGTTTCTTGTGTCATGAAGCACGATGTTGATAGTTAGCTGAAAGAGATTTAAATCCAATTCTTGTCACTCAAATATATTTGTATTTGCTACTATAAGTTCATCCACTTGTTACGGGATCATGTTTTACTACAATCTGTGAATAAGTAGTTGAGATTTCCACATCTATGGTTTTGTTTAGCTTGATTAATCTTTGGTCAATTCCATGCAAATATTTCTAGGTGATCAAGAGGAAAACAAACTTGCCAGTGCAATTAGCGTGAAATCCAAGAGAAAGGGATCGTCCAAAATGAAAACGGTCGTTTTCAATCATTCTCCTAAGCATTTGCCTAAGCAACCTTCTTTTCCTGCCAAGAAGAGGGTACATGTGACCCCGTACCCTATCTCTGAGACTCCATTGAGACCCCAAAAGTTCTCTATATCAGATGATCCAGTAGTTGAGCTCATAGAGGACAATAAATTGGGAACATATGAAAGAATGGTTCCAGACAGTGATGAAGACGGTTTACTTCAACCATTTTTTTGGCTGAGAGATGATGCTGGCAATGACAAAAATCCTTTTTAATCCCCCTCAGCGCTCGATCAGCGGAACCCCATCCCCGGTTTTCTCCTTCATTCATTGTGAAAACTGCCGTCGCGCCTCACCTTTTTCTTCCTCCTCTTCTTCTTCTTCCGCCGCAGCCACTCGCCGCCTGACACCGACGCCGCCGCACGCACAAGAGCTGTTTCTCCTCTCGGTTTAGCCCGATGCCACCATCCCTTCGCCGGTGTGATTTCCCCTTCACGTGATGTCCGTCTTGGCCGGCGGTGATCCTCCTTTTCCTCCACGCGTGACACTATCTTCCTCTCCTCCTCCTTAGCTATAGTTGATTTAGGTAATTCATTTACATCCAAAGATTTATTTTGATGAGGAAATCAGAGTGGATTATTTGTTGGGTCGATTAGAAACAGTGTGGATGAAGTTATTGTTTTGATCGGATTGGAGATCGTGATAGCAAACCTGCTAGGTGTTGATCTTAGTTTGTTTCGCTTGATCATAGGTATTTGGTTGGGAGGAAATTTTGGATTAAATTAGTGAATTAATACTTGGTTAATTAAGGGGATTAATCAGAGAAATATAAGTTCTCTAACCATGCCTGCTTATCTTCTTGTATTACTTCTTGTACGGACTACATGGCTGAATGAATGAATTAAAAACCTACTTCATTCAAGCTCATACTTGGTGATTTCATATCATAGTTAGTTTGATCAATGGGTATTGTAGTACAAGCTTGATCGAATTGGGAAGTTGGAAGCAATGCTAATGGTGGAATTTATGAAAGTTGGAAGCAATGCTAATGGTGGAATTTATTTCATGGTGATCTCATTTTATAGGTTCGAAATTAGTAAGGGTAATCAAATATGATTGGTTTTATGATGCCAAACTAATTAATGAGAAAGGATGGAAATGTAATTGTGTTTTTGTTTATTACCAACATGTGTTTCAATTGGATTCAAAAATTGTTCGTTGATGTAATAATAACTAAAATATGTCCTTGATACAGGACCTTGAGTTGGACTCGCACGGTTTATCGTGGGAGGTTTACTAGGAGACGTTCTACATTTAAGACGGGTACTTCTCCTTTGTATTCTTGTGGTTCCTTTATCTTAAATGCATGGTTGTTTATGTCTGAGTATGACTGTTTGACCTTGTTCTTTGTTGTTGTTTATTTTATATCGTCCGTTGATACTTTTTTGTGTTTAATCTTCGAGTTAATTAGTATTTTATATCCGTACAGTTTCTCGTTGATTTTCTATTCTGTAAAGTACCGCTCGTATGCAAGTACTTAGATGCTCATTAAACACCACTAGGATTGTTGGCATTAGAGATACCCTAGCTAGCAAGGTTGTAAAACTCGCTAGGCGGCAGTCGGGCGGAGAACTACCGCCTAGCGTCTAGGCGGCGGGGCCTAGGCGTTTTTACTGTTTATAAGGAGTCCAGTTAATGATATTATGAATAAATGTATGCTTCTCCTTTGGACCCTTAGCTTAAGATATTTCTATCATTTCGCCTACTAAAAATATAATAAAACAGGTATATACCAACCAATTAAACATTGACTATAGTGGATCAGTAATAAAATGATAGTAATATTTCCTCTGAACTTAATCAGATAATTCAAAATGACAAGAAGCTTAAAGTGTTTAAATTGACCGTGTGGAAATGCTTAACATCTTCCTCAAAGATATAAGCTTGCTGATATGATATTGCTCATTATGAATATCAAGGTGAAATTGATGGTTGTTCATCAAGTAGTTTGGAAGAACGTCCAGTCCATGCACCAATGCTCATGTCAAAAAGTACATCCCCAGGCCAACCAAGTGCACCTTTAATATTTTCAACAATTGATATTGCAAAACTTCCTACCTATCCTGTCACGCCTCGAGGAGCTGCCCGTCCGATACCGACCGGACTGCCACTCCCTCGACCGACGGACAATTCGGAAACCAAGCATCTACGACCACCTCAGTCTACTGTACCACAGCCTATAGGGCTGGAACAACCGTCTGAGATACACAAAAGCAAGACGACGATAAAAGTTGCGTACCGGTACGACTTATGACAAACGCAAAGCACAAGGCCTCCATGGCTCACAAAAGTACAACTATACCGCCGTATAAGACGACAAAACCAAACACGAATACAGCAGCGGAAAAGTACAGTAAAAGAAACTGAAAACGGGTACCAACATGTACCACCAACAAAGTAAAAGAAACATCCCGGAATCATCTTGAAGAAATACGCGAACTGGGACAGGCTGCCGGACACTCCAGACAATCATCCTGAAATAAAAACAGGGAGCTAACGGGGTGAGTCACAGTGCTCAGCGAATATCTCATTAGATATACAGGATAGTCTAAGCTAGCAATAGAGTAACAGGCAATCGAAATAACACAGGTACATGCAGTGGTAAGCATAACTGGAACAGGAATAGAAATACCATACCAATCTAGCTGAGTCGTCGAAACCAGACATAAGGGTCTCCTGTATGTGCATGTCAATCAAATGCAACATCCAAGTATAATAAGCACGGCAAGTGCAAAAGATGCGTATGCACATGGTGCAATGACATGGTCACCTCTGTCGCCGGTCAGACATCGTCACCTATGTACGGGAGGAAGCTGAACGGAGGCCAACCTCCGGCGTAGAACTGTGACTGTCGTCCGTACTCTGCCATCACTGCTCCTGAGCGACCGAGTAGACGATATGCTATCGGCGTAACACCCCTACCCCATGACCTATCCGGGGGATATCTCTACCTGAATGTTTCCTCACTGTCGGAGTAACATCCCTACCCCAGGTCCTCTATGGGGGATATCTCGCCCTCACGGGCTGGATCAGATGGTAAGGCGCTTGGCGCTTGAATCAGAGGTCATGGGTTCAAAGGTCAACGGTATGCGCAGGGATAAAACCTTGGCTGCTGTTTACAAAAAATCTCTCGAACCCCAAGCGCCTTGCCATCCCAGCATTCACCGTGATTTACCCCCTCTGGACACTCGTGGGGCAGAGACCAGGGGGCCGTCGGGGTGGCGGTTCCACCTTTTGAATCTATGGGGGATATCTCTACCTGAGTGTTAACACCTACCTCATATATATAAATGGGGGAGAGACCTCTCTCTCTCATCTCCTGGTATATGGACTACTCAAGGAGGGACCTCTGCCTGCCACCACGCTCCGATTCACTAACCCATGAGTGCATGAGCTGAGCAGCACAGAGCACACTACCCATACTCCGTCAACCACTAACCCATGAGTGGTCGTATGGATAGGTCAGTATGATTGTCGACCTGACTCACCCATAAGGGGGCCCCTGATCGACAGTGATGCACAGTGCACGATGATGCATGACTCTGGTCAAACAACATCCACTATCTAGTCCACCTATACCAACATGATATGCAAGGATCATAGATAATGCACCATAACCTAGGTTCCAAAGGTATAGATATCACATGCCAGGTATATCATAACAGTATCAACCAAGGTAGAGCAGGTATAAAATACTACATTACCCTACCGCTAAACATAGCATATCAAGCATATCAACTATGACTAATCTAAAAGATAAGTCAGAGGTACCCGCCTCAATATGAAGAAATTCAGGCGTCGAGAACCCCCCGTCCAGAAATAATATCCGCGACGAATGAGCTATGTCAATGCCCTGCATAAAAGAATAATAATTATTTAGCTAAAACTACATATAATATATAGCTAAATAACTATTAACATGAACCATGACTAATTAATTAGCCAATGTTTGTACCATGCACTCACTCAAGTTTAAACACAAATCCCTTAAACCGAAAGCTAATCAAGAACAAAATAAGGGAAACTACACCCAATAGCTAATCTGATCACAGCTCTCGGCAACTCTAACAAGCTCAATCCTAAGATCGTAACCAACTTCCAAGAACCATTACAACTCTTCGGCCAATCTGCTCAAAACAACAGATCATCCAAATCCAATCAAGAACAGAGGCATCTAACTACAATCGATCCAAAAACCCCTCTGTCCAATACCTACCCACAATTCGGTCAAGCAATCCTTTACATCTCGCGACAAAGATGAAAACACCAAGAATATGGCGAAATCAAAGCGGGGAAACAATCACAAAAACTAATCTGCAAGCTCAAGTTCTAGCTTCCATCCAGATGCAATTTTAATATAACACAACAGGGATTAATCAGAAAGCTGAAAACAAATATAAGCTCTAGATCCTTGCTCAAGAACAGATCCCTAATCTCGCTTTGATCCATAACAGATTTCAAATCGGAAGACCCTAAGAACCAAACAAATATACTGATAAACCAAACTCACCTCTGTGTGTTTGCTGGCAGAAACCTCAGCTCCAAATCTCCACCAAATGCCTAAGATCTGACTCCCCCTTTTGAAATTGCGCAAGGAGAAAGAAGACAAATGCTGGAAACCGATTCACTCGAACCAAGAAGAAGAAGTTCTGCCATGCCAAACATCACGAATCAACACTAATCCCTTCACACCTCAAACCAAGGCCCGGAAAGAAAACCTTACCTCGATCTGCCCTAGATGGAGAAGAGGAAAACCGAAAACCTCAATCCGCGCTTGATGAAGAAGAGGGGAACACCCGAAACCTCGATCAGACTCAGTGGGGAAGAGGAAGTCACCTTCCGATGACGCCTGGACGCCGCACGAAATCGATCGCCGACGCTCCGATCGCACGAGGAACAGAAGGAAGAAGAAAAGGGGTCGAGATCCACTTTGGTTCGCGTTCCCGATCGGCTGCGGAACCAAACCCTTAAATGGAAATCCATTTTTCAATTTACCCCTTCCTAATTCGAATTTCCCACAGAAACCCGAAATTTTGAAAAATTTACATTTTAGCCCTTAAAGTTTTACGTATTTTAACATATCCAACGCAGCTATTTAATCAAATAAATATCCAAGAACAACCAATATGCATATGCCTGTCCACAACCCTAATTTCTTCTCAAATCCCACCATTTCTATATTTTTTATATCAAATTTTCTTTAAAAAATTAAAAAATTGGCATGGGCGCCCAGGGCGCCTACGCCCCACCTAGGGCGCCTAGGCGGCCACCCGCCACAACCAGCCGATTCGCACAAACTCGGAGCGCCTGGGGACCGATTGGCGCCTAGGCGGCGCCTAGGAGAAGTTTGGTTTCAAACAAGAGGAGTACGCCATGCTAATGTGCCTTGGATGATCCACATCTCCGAGTCAGGCGCTGATGAGCACATTGAACTATCCATGTGGCTGAGAGCCCTCACAGCCTAGGCACAACGACGCAATTATCAGGGGCGCGCTCTACCGCTGAGCTAATAGCCCGTCGTGTGGGCCTCCCAGTGGGAGGCCTGCTATGCCAAAAGCGAGAAAAACCCAACCCGATTTTTATAACATTGCTAGCTAGTAGTGTAGTTGCATATTCGTTAGTTTCTGATACTTGTTGCTTATATCGTTGCATCGTTGTTATTCGGTTGTTTGTGCATTTTGGTATCATGCACCATATCTGCACCATTGCATACTAACAACTGTTGGCTTCCATATGGTTAAGCCGTTGTCAGTCATTTAGTTGCTTCGCCACTCAACCACTCGTCGTGGTAATTGCTAGAGTGCGAGCAACTGTCCTGTTACACCACACTCGACCACTCATGTACAACGAATGCTGGAGTTGTAGGTAGGCAGTTGACGCCCTCACTGTTGTTTCCAAAAGATATTAGAGCTTTGATGGCTCCCCTTTTATTCTCGAGGTTTTTGGAGTAGTTGGCTCTCCAGCATCCTGTCCACTCAATCACATATATCAGTGGTATTCGTTGGAGAGTGCGTACAGTTGTTACAGCCCTACCCACTCGACCACATATATGTAATGTGTTGGCGGCTTGACTGGCGTCAGGGGTGACACATGTTATTGCATCATATGCATCTATTACATTATGTATTTTCTTATGCTTGTTGCATTTATATGAGCTATGATTGCTGCATTTGGTTGACATGCATGTTTATTTGATATTATGTTATCACGTATGTTATCACATTGTTTTATACATGCTTAGATGTTCCTTTATTTCCTAAAGACTGTACATCGTTGTATCTGTTGCTTCATATATCTTTTGATGTCATGCATTTGTCTACTCATATACCCGCAGAGTCCGCCTGGACTCACCAACCCTACTACCTATTTTTGTTTCAGGTAGCAGGTAGATGCGCTACTTGGGGTCAGGAGATGATCCAATTGTCAGTCCCACGATGTGGAGTAGTATTGGAGTTTGTTTCCGTATTTAGTTTATTATCGCAGTTACTTTATTTCTGCGTTTTCGTTATTTTCGTATTTATTTCATGGACTGATATTTGTTTTATTTGTACGATATTGTCATAGTAGAGGTATGTTCGTTTTTGGACTCATATTGGAGTTTTCTTTTGTATACAGACTTTCTACTAGTTTTATTTGGTTAAACGACAATAACGGTCTGAGATGTTTGTCTATTTATCTTTGTCATTTTTATTGATATAAACTGTGTAGTTGTGTATTTATTTTTCAGTTATGATGACTGAGCTATCTTTTATGTTGAGATGTGATGTATATTTGTCCTTACTTATCCGTCGTACAGGGGAAATGCTGCCTGATTGTCGAGCAAGTATGAGTCTCTGGGGATGTGACAATTGAAATGTATGTATAAAAATACAAATTATGCATCATATAATAGAGATGTTATCTATTTTTCGAGTAGACATGGATCTCAAGGTGTAACAGTTGTAGCTTACAATAGAATTAGATAAAATTTAATGAAATCAAGTGTCATTTGGACATGAATAAACATTATAGAAATTCTTTGAGGCCAAAATCTGACAACCTATAATTAATTTTTTTCCATTAATTATCCTTATCCTTAAGCCTATTAAATTTTTTATTTATATTAATTTCTAGAGTATTACTAAAATAGGTTATATGTTTGATAGAAATATGTATATTTTAAATTAAAGTTACAAAATACATATTATGATTTATTTAAAAAGAATTATTTTTTTAATTATCTGTGAGTTCATTACATTTTTATTTATGTTAATTATAGTAATGATAAAATAGATAATATATTTGATATAAACATCTACCTATTTATTTATTAATATTTATAAAATATAATTTTTGCTATAGTACATATGTAGACGTGACATTCACAGGGAACTTACGATTCCCGCCTAAACCAAATAGGACATTTGATCTTTGTATGTTATTTTTCATTTTAATTTTTTATTTAATAATAAAAATTGATATATATATATATATATATATATATATATATATTATCACAAAACATGTTATTTGAATTGTGTAAAATTTTCGTGTATCGCAAGAGTATTACATTAGTGTATATTATAAATTAAAGTTATAAAATATATATTATGATTTATTTAAAAATAAAAAAATTTTAAATAATTTTAAAAATTATAAAAAAATAAATTTTGGATGGAGAAATTTTTAAATTTTTACCCTAAACATTATTTGAATCTTTGCAATCCAAGCAAGCGCAAATGACGATAAATCCCTCCCTTTATTTTAGTTGAACAACAAGTCGTTTGTGGTGGTACCGACGTGCTTTGGAATTCTGGACCGTAGGTTACAAGGCAAGCAACACGTATCAATTAGGTTCCCAAAGCGTTGACCTATTAATTTTATCGGCAAATATATATATTTTAAAAAATCGTTGATCATTAAAATATTAGCACAAGAAAACGCAGGCCGCATTGAAAATAAATAAAATAAATAAATTAAGATGACGGATCAGTACAACAGCAATTGTTCTTGTATTGAATGGACGTAATATTTATGATTCTCACAACACTTTCATACAGCTCCTTATTTGCCCCATTAATGTCTTGGACTCCAATTAAAACAGTATCAAAATCAGCAAACAGTTGCACAGTCGCAGATTGACCACCTCAGAAACTCGTTGAAGAAGCTCGGCGAGATTCGATCTCGACATGCGACAATGACCAGACCAAATCCCTCAACCACATGGTGTTGACTTTGTATCATATTCCCCCAGGATTTACGTCCACCACCAAAACACAGTGCCTCATCACCTCACATGCGCATTAGCTGTGCGCATTGCTGCCGCCAGTTCCTTCCAACTCAAATTGAAGGGAGTAGTTGGGCTGCACTTTATTGCCTCCAATTCCATGTCAAAGCGCACTGGTAGAGAGAGATTATAGAAACAGTAGGCGAGGACAGCCCGATCAGTAGCTCAGAAATAGCGCAGGCAGGGAATCTCTCTGCCCAGCATTTAACGCTCATTACTCGGAGTAACCAATCTCGGAGAGAGAAGGGACACTGCTTTTGATGCAATTTTGAAAGATCCATCCTGGAGCACTCTTTCTTGAGCTTGCCTGTTAAAAACTTTTGTTGTTTTTTGAGCTTTGACAGATGGGTGATGCGTGGGTTGGTCCCCTACAGCTCAACACTTGCACAATGCAATTTGGAAGTTGGTGGAGGGTCCTCGGCCTGCGCCTGCGTGGAGGTAAAAAGACAGAATAGAAACTGCCCTTTTGGAGCGGAGCGAGGACTTCCCTTCTTCTCTCCTGCAATCTCTGTTGGTTTTGTTGAGAAATTTCGGGAGTGGGTTGCCTTTCCGAGTGATTTGATGCTTCCGGGAGATTGTTGAGGGGGCCAATTCGGCCTAAAGCTCGGATCTTTACTAAGGCAACGTCTCTGGTAAGGAAAATGTTGGTTCTTGTTCTCGTGTCGTGGATTCCTTCGCATTTGAGGTTCTGGTGGGGGTTGTGGAACAATTTGCAGTATGTTCGTTGCTGTGATTAGCTGGTGGATTAGGTCTACTAGGGGTTCTGGCTCATTTGTGGGTTTGCTGCTGGTTCCTTTTCTTCATTATGTGCGATTGGCCTCAGAGTAAGTGTTTGTAAGCTTTTTTTTTTGAGGAGTTCTACGTTCTTGTGAATCTTGATCGGAGGCCTGTACTTTGAGCCTACAAGTTGTTTGACTGCGATTTTCAGAGTGCTTTACGGGTGATCACTGGTTCTTGCCAAGATCGTTGCCGCGTTCAGTTTAATTGAGGCTTGTTGACGATGGCCTGCAAAAGATTGGGATCAAAAGCTGATCCCTTTCAACGACAAGGGAAATCCTGGTAAGCTACACTGTTTTTCGCTTGTGCATCTGGATCTAATAGTTATCTTAGTTTCTCAATTTACTTCCTTGTGAAGTTGTTCTATGTAGTCGTTTTTCTAGTTTGAAGCTTCTGTTTTCTCTTCGTAATGCTGTTGATTGAGGACTCTGATTTTTTACAGTCAACTGGTGATCATGTAATTTTTGGTCTCTGAAACTATTATTAGGGACATGAAGAAAAAACAAAGTTGAAGCTGAAACGTCTGCTACGATCAACTCTAATAATTGTGATTAAGTTGAATTGATCTCGCCTCAAAAAGTCGTATGGTCAAAGTGTCTATAATCCAATGCTCATTTTTAGAAGATCTTTACTAACTTGGAAGTTGACATCTTCTCCAATTATTCTGATGTTTGAAACATCATCTTAACACACAAGAATATCTTGTCCATTTGCAGGTTCTGCACAACGGGGCTTCCAAGTGATGTTACTGTTGAAGTCGAGGAGATGTCTTTCCATCTTCATAAGGTGAGTTTATTAGGTATTTGTTCAAAAAGATCTGAACAGCTGTGTTTCCAAATTGCTAATCTACTTTTTTTTTTGTGGTTAATTCCATGTTTTTTTTTCTGTTTGTTTCAAAATTTTTGTCGCGGCAGCTTTGAGCCCTATTGTTATTATTTCTTTCAGTTTCCTCTTCTGTCAAACAGCGGACTTATGGAAAAGCTTATCAAGGAGATCTCTGATGAAGAAGAGAATTGTGTGGTGAAGCTACATGATATTCCCGGCGGCGCTAAGGCATTTGAACTAGTAGCAAAGTTTTGTTATGGAGTGAAGTTAGAACTCACTGCCTTAAATGTCATCTACCTGCGTTGTGCTGCTGAACATCTTCAAATGAGTGAGGAAATAGCAGAAAGCAACTTGATTGCACAGACAGAGATCTTTTTCAACCAAGTGGTTCTTCGTAATTGGAAAGATTCGATAAAAGCACTCCAAACATGTGATGATCTTCTCCCTCATGCAGAAAACCTTCAGATCGTCAAGAGATGCATTGATTCTTTAGCCGTCAAAGCTTATGCAGACCCAAAGCATTTTAGCTGGCCGACGATGGAGTATGGCATGCTGCAAAGCCCCGGTGGGAGCGTCTTGTGGAACGGCATTAGTACAGGAGTTAGGCCTAGAAATTGTAGTGCTGATTGGTGGTACGAAGACGCATCCTTGTTGAAGCTTCCTTTGTTTAAGAGGCTGATCTCGGTCATGGGATCTCGAGGGATCAGACAAGATGTAATTGCAGGCTCAGTAACATTTTATGCTCAAAGGCATCTTCCTGGTATCAGTAGGCGCCACAATCTTGCACCTGTTGCTGCCACAGCTGCGCCAACCGAAGACGAACAGAGACATCTTCTCGAAGAGATTGTGAGTTTGTTGCCTTCAGAAAAGGGCTTGACATCCACTAAAGTCTTGTTTGGTCTTCTTCGCACCGCCATGATTCTCCGAGCTAATCAATCGTTATTCATTTCAAACCTGGAAAAAAAGATAGGCTTTCAGCTGGACCAAGCCAACCTGGAAGATTTGCTGCTGCCAAACTTTTCATATTCCACTGAGACACTGTACAATGTCGACTGTGTTCTTCGAATACTCGAACACTTCCTAGCCATGGATCAAGTTGCCAATGGCGCATCGCCTAGTTCGGTTGACGAAGATCGGTTAATCGGTTCGCCTTCTATTGCACCCATTACTGCCGTTGCCAAGCTAATTGATGGCTTTCTAGCTGAGGTCGCATCGGATGTCAACTTGAAGCTGCCAAAGTTCCAAAATTTGGCCGGGGCAGTGCCTGATTATGCAAGACCGCTAGACGATGGTCTTTATCGTGCGATCGACATATACTTAAAGGTAATTCATAACGATTTGTTGAAGAATCTATCAGTTGGAACAATTTCGGTAACTGTTGTGTTTGTCTAATGACATGTGATGCTTGTTAATTCAGGCACACCCATGGCTCAATGAAGCTGACAGGGAGCAGCTCTGCCGGCTGATGGACTGCCAGAAACTCTCCCTGGAAGCCTGCACTCACGCGGCACAGAACGAGAGGCTTCCGTTAAGAGTAGTGGTTCAAGTGCTCTTCTTCGAGCAACTTCAACTGAGGACCTCCATTGCCGGCTGCTTGCTCGTCTCCGACAACCTCGACGCATCACGGCCTCTGAGGAGTGGGCTGGTTGGCTCCGGTGACGGCGGAGGTTGGGCAAACACTATGCGGGAAAACCAAGTGTTGAAGGAGGGAATGGACCACATGAGGATGAGGGTGTCGGAGCTCGAAAAGGAGTGCACAAATATGAAGCAGGAGATCGAGAAGCTGAGCAAGGTGAGGAAAGTTTGGGGTGGTGTCCAAAAGAAGCTGGGATTCAGGGTCAAGTCCCAGATGTGCAGTGCTCAACAGGAATCTGTCAGTGACCATAAGAAGATCGAAAAGTTGCCAACAAAGAACACAAAGCACATGACCTTTCACTGATGAGGACGACGACCAGTATGGAATCCTAAAAACTTTATTCTCCTTTTTCTTTTCTCGCTGCTGATTGATTTCTCTTGTTCTAGTAACTGTAAGTGTGCGGCGGTTTGTATCTCAGTTAGGAAACAGTTGGTGCTAACATGACACTATATTAATCACTGAATTCAAATCTGCAAATTGGAGGCTGTATCCTATGTCCCACAAATGATCCTGGTTCCTCTGTCTCATTTGTTGACGATAATTGATGAGTTGTCTGATCGTCAATCGGACATGCCGGTGATTTTCAATCGCTGTCCCGAACAAAATTATATCTTGGGAGATACGGTGAACCTGTCGAATATCGTCACAATTGTGATCTCGTTGTATTCACCGTTGAATCCGAAGAGATTATAATACGGCGATTTTGACTGATTCACCATTATCTCATGATATTGTTTGATTCGGAACGACGATAAAAAATCATCAATAGTGTCTGATCGTCGAATGGACGACTCGTTGACCATTGTCGACAAGTGTGGGACAGACGGGACAAGGATCGTAAAATTTTTGACTCCGCCATGAATCTATCCTGATTTATTTCTATAAAATTAGAATATGATAATTAACTTGATTATATCCGGAATCAACAATTTACATAATAGATAGTTATGTAAAATTTGTGAAATTGCTATTGCTAGCTCCTACAACTCTATTTATTTGTGTGATAGTTCAATACTTAAAAAATAAAATAGTATAAAATGTATTTTAATAATTTTAGAGGTATTTTTGAACTTTAGGGGACGTTAGTTCATTTGATTTATTACTTCCGTCACTTTCGCCACGCTCGAATGTATTACGTGTCGGTCCGTTACGAATCGTTTCCCTTACTTCTTTTGTACCCACATAGTACAACGTTGCCGATTGGTGTTTGATTTCCCTACCGTCTCCGGTAACTTTTTGGGCTGATTGCCTTCCAGTAATGCTTTTTCATGATTGAGTGTGCTGTTCCAAAGTCCGCTCTCATCGTGTCGCCATTTCAGTTCTTCCACGTAGCTTATTCTCATTCAAAAGTAAAATTTTTATATTTTTAATATCTTAAATCAAGAATATTTTTTTTTACTTTTTCTCTATTAAAAAAAATCTCCGTATAACTGTTATGAATTTCATATATCTTTTAAAAAAATATTAATTATTTATTAATACATCACTTTTAAACCATAGAATTTATTAAAAAATAATATTAAAAATATATAAATGTAAAAGAATAGAATATTAAATAATAAACTATTATAAATAATGTATAAAATTATTACGGTCGAAAATAAACGGTCAAAGAAATTTAAAAAAAAAGAAAAGTCATCTTTGCCGAAAGTCGGAAAAAATTTCATAAACTTCCCATTTTCAAATTCATCTTTGTATACAATCCCTACTCAAACTCAAATTTTTCTTTACATGCAATCCCTGATAAGATTAACAAGATAATTTAATGAGTATTATTTGAAGAAAAATTGAATATGAAAATTAGAAATTTGAGTATATAAGGTTGTATCTACCATATTAAGAAATTATGTACTCAATTTTCACTTTTTTATACTCAATTTTCATTTATGTATACTCAATTTTCAATCTTTTATACTCAATCAATTAGGGAGTGAATGTAAAGAAAATTTCAGATGGAGAGTGCATGCAAAGATCAAATGAGGATTAGGGAGTTTTCTACAATTTACCGAAAGTCAAAACGGTTCCAAAAATTTTAACAATGATAGGGATAGTGAAAATGAAAGAGTGAAAATCATAGTAAATGATGTGGCATGACGTGACATTTTACATGCACATGTCCGATTATCGCTTGGACACCATCGACGACCGAAATCCCGAATCAAACTATATCCTGGAGAGATACGATGAATTCATCGTGCATGTAAAATACCATGTCATTCAATATGATTTTAACTCTATCAATTATTATTTCAAAAATTTAATCGAGCCACCGTCCTGTAAAAAATCTGAGTTCAATTATTCAAACTTATTGCATGGGATGACCAGGCTTTTACACGGTTGTCGAAGAAAAAATCTGCGCGAAAACCTTGCTGGAGATGCCCTAACTACTTGGCCGCTTTTTCACGAGCAGTGGCCGAAGCCGAGCAAGGAGCAGCCGGATAAAGATAGGGTTCCTCGGATTCCCGTGTCCGATCTTCTCTTTTTCAGTTTTTTGTGAAGGAAGGCCTGACCTCTTCTTCCTGTCGTAGGCGCCGCCCGGATTGAAGGCGGCGTCTTAGGGTTGTAGTGAATAAGATGGAGAAAGTGGAAAAGGAGGATTTTGACCCCTGAGAAATTCTCGTTCATTCTGGCCGTTTCTGAGAAATGTTGGCGCAGGAAAGGGAAGACAATAGAAAAGAGAGATCTGCTCGAATACTCCAGCTTTATTTTCAGAGTGGTTTATCGAGTAAAATCTATCAATTTTTTACTTTTAAGAATATGATTGCTTGAGAGTTTTCGTCGTGTTTCTCTGCGGATATGTTCGGATGGTGGAGTTTCGGTTGGGTTTCTTTTGGAAGGTCTATAATTAGAAACAAGCGTTTGTGATTTCCATGGGCAGTGTGGGCTTATTTAAGCGAGGCTGGAAACGGCTTCATCCAAAGAAGCAGGCCTTTGCGAGTATCCGAGTTGCTGGCTTCGCCAGAGAGAGGCTCTTGTTTCTATTTGACCGCCACTGGCCGCTGATCTATAGATTGTGCGTGATTGCTGCTAGTTTTCTACTTGGGCTTTTGTCGCAGTGGAGAGAATGTGCTGTTGGAGGTGTAAGGTCCGTGCTTACTTTAGGTCCAACAGCTCTATTCCTCATTCTGTGGAGTTGCTTCCTTTGCTTGGCTTCAACGACATCACTAGTTTATGTGCTTCTGAGTCTGGTTTGTTCCTATCAAATTACCCTAATTTGATATTTCTTTTGACATTAACTTGAAACTGAAATAGAGCTGAGAATATGACATCAATTTGCCTTTATGCCAAAGCTTCATGTCTGCCTCTCTCTTTATCGTCTCTAGTGCATATGTCGGTTAATTTGTTTTTGATACATATTGCTGTTCGCCTTTAAATTTATTCCAATACTTATGGTTAAATCCATGATGTCTTGATCGCAAAAAATGATGAATTATTTATGTTCTCAATAACCCAATGCCCTTTTCCTATTAGAAAATGTGCGGCAACATGTGCTAAGCAGTCGGAATTTTTACAATCTAACTATAATTGTATATTAAAGCATGCACATATTTAGTACATGTACTAGCACTAGTAGATAACATTAATACATAATGTACTTCTCATTAGAGGATGTTAAAATTTGAAAAACTGTTATGGACCATTCTATAGAAACCAGATGAAGCCATATTTGGATTAATTGTTCTACCTGAATGGGCCATACAAAGACAAGTGGAAGTGATTTTGAAGTAACTGTATGTCACAGCACTTAGATTATATTGAAATATATAATAGTTACCAACATATTTTTCCTGTTCATTAGATGGTTTGTTGACGTAAAATTTGAATCATTCTATAAAAGATTGCTTTCTCATTGGTGATGTGATGTGCCACAGAGTTTGCTTTCTATCCCGCACAAAACTTGTAATT
Organism: Boesenbergia rotunda; assembly: GCA_024364735.1. Classification (NCBI taxonomy): domain Eukaryota; kingdom Viridiplantae; phylum Streptophyta; class Magnoliopsida; order Zingiberales; family Zingiberaceae; genus Boesenbergia; species Boesenbergia rotunda. Next base: position 53,692 of record JAGFNQ010005056.1, on the reverse strand, counting down.
CTACTGATTCATTTATCGATTTAGAATGTTTGTTACGAGAAGTCTTATCCTTTTCCTTTTATATTCCTTGTATATCTATCTACCTTCTTACTCTGCTATAACTGTTTCCCTTTTGTACTTGTTTTCCCCCCACTTTTGCCTCTTCTCTTGTTCTCTCTAATCCACATCTTGATTAACTTTGAATTCCTGTATTAAGAATGTAGGAAATTAATCAATTGCCATCGCCATCAAGCCATGCTACTACAAATTATTTTGGATTCGTTGCATGAATCTTATAATTCTCTTGAACTCTATGTAAAGTTATATTGCAAGGTCCTTTTAATCATTTTCATTTGTATTGACTTGAGGTTTCTTTTCTCTCCTTCTACACCTTGCAACTCTAACTCTAAATTTATTCAACTTGTCTACCTATAGAATCTACTGGTCATCTCATATTGTAATAATCTTTTTCTATCATTTAATCAACCTATTGGAGCTACACCTAATTGCTCTTGGTAATACTTTTTTATTTTATCTTTTTTTTGGTAATCTTAAACATCTGTCTTAGCATTCTCCTCTTTTCTATATTACTTTTTCTTTCAAAATAAAGTTTAATTTTGCTTTGTCTATAATCAATCATAAGTTGTTATCAGATGGGGTTTATGCTTTATCTGATTTACACTTTCCATGCATGTATTGTGATTTCTCTTAAAGATGCATGATTTTTGTTTTAGAATGCAGGAGCTAATGTAGCAGGTTGATTGTTGGAGCAATCGGCCCTAAGATGGTCCGGTGTGACCATGGGTTTTGATGTTTGTGCAAAGGGTTTAAGTTAGGCTTACCCTTGTATTTGATATGCGTATATGGAGTGTGCAGGTTGTACAGGTTACGTATATGGACCTGACTGGACGGCCTCAGTACGGTGAAGGATGGCATGGAGACAAGCTAGGAGGCTTGTGTGCGCATCTGAGGGACCTTGGAGTGCAGGGACGATGAGCTGATGGGCGCGGACTTCGAGGCGTACGTGAAGGGTGGCATGGATGCAAGCTGGAGGCTTGCGTGCACATCCGAGGGACGAGGGCCGAAGATGAAGAGGGCGCGAAGGCAACAGTCGAGGCTGCGGAGGAGGAGTCAGTCGAGTCGTGAGGGTTCGAGTGCTGTGTGAATGTACTCGGGAAGTCCTAAAGGTCGAGTGCTGAGTGAAATGTACTCGGGGAGGCAAAACCCTAGGCTGGTAAGCAGGGCAGTCGACTGCCAGGTTGGCAGTCGACTGCAGGAACTCACAGAAAATCGGGTCGACCCAAGGAGGGTCGACCAGTTGACTGCCAGTCGACTGGAATTGGTTCCAGTCGACTGGTCAGTCGACTGCCCTAGGGGCAGTCGACTGGTGAAGTCTGAAAACAGCTAAGAATTCGAACGTTGGGGTGTAACGGTCGGATTTTAGTGGTACCAGTCGACTGGCCCTGGAGCAGTCGACTGGTGGCGTGGTTTTCAGCCCGAGTCCTATTTAAAGGGACTCGTTTTGGGGCTAGGGGGTTTGGCGAATCTTGCTTGGAAAAAGCTTGATAGTAGCCTTGTGTGCTCAGGTGCTTGTAGAGGATTGTGGAGAGGTTTCTCCACCCACAAGGAGCTACACGAGATAGCCGGAGAGCATCCGGGGAGCGATCCGCCGAAGGATCAAGGGATCGTCCACCTCACGGATTGTCGTGGAGTAGGAGCTTCATCTCCGAACCACGTAAATTGGTAGTGTTAGCATTGTTTAGTTGTTAGTTTCTTTATTATTGTATTTCCGCTTGCGCAACTAACAACGTAGGTAAAAGAAGTCGCCGAAATTGCTATTCACCCCCCCTCTAGCTAGGGCAAAGATCCTAACAGCCCTCACTGTCTTTTTTTGGCTTTTAAATATTATAAGTGATTCTTTTTCTTTTAAATGTGTGTAGCTGACCCCACCTTCTTTTTCTTTTAAATGTGTGTAGCTGACCCCACCTAGTGGGATAAGGCTTGGTTGTTGTTTTTGTTTCTTTTAAATGTGTGTGTGTGTTTGTTCTACCACACATTCTCCTTTTCAACTCCATAAACATGGTTGAACTTGTTTATTTTTTGCTTCACATTGGTTGACAATGTATTCCATTTCATGCATTGATGTGATTTATTGAGATTTTTGGCCTTTATACTTTTCACTCTTATTTGTTTGATTGTATTATTTCTCTTATCTACTGGTGATTCTTTGTTACTCTTTGGTATTATTGTTGGAACTGGTGTTGGGGTGAGGTTCTTTAGGGGTCAATTAACCTCAATATACTTTAGAACAATACATACTACAAAGGGCAGCCTGGTGCATGAAGCTTCTGCCATGCGGGGTCCCAGGGAAGGGTCTATTGTACGCAGCCTTATCCTACTTTGTAAGAGGTTGTTTCCAGGACTTGAACCCGTGACCTTTTACGTCACAAGGCGACAACTTTACCATTGTCCCAAGGCTCCCTTTCAACAATATATACTACACGCAATAATATATGTTATTAAGTGACTTTTAAGATTCTTGATGATTGTGAAACTATTTGAATGATTTTTCTTGATAATTGATTATTACTTTTATACATTTCATTATTTGTATTTTGCATTTTTATTGTATTTCATTACCCTCATCTCGACTGGCTCTGCCATTGGTTGTTCCAGGGTGCTGCTTTAGTGGCCGTTAACTATTTGGGCTTTACACTTGGGCTTTTTATTGTTGGGCATTATGGAGTTTTGATCATGTGGATCTACGGGTACTTTTGGATGACGACAATTCTATTAATAACTGCAGGTATGTGAACGCCCAAATTATACTAATTAAAGTTGTCACGAAATGTATGGGCTCATCAAATTTAAATAAGAATAAAATGAATGAAAATGCTGGAAACCCTTTTACAATCAAAAGCATGAAAATGTAATATAGGGGCCACAGGTCGTATTTTTCTCGGGGACTAGTCGATATAATTTGATTCAAGCTCGTATTTAGGTGTCGTTTGTGTTTTCGGGTTTCAAATAAAATGTTCGGGTTCTGGGTTCAATTCGAATATGAAAATGAAATGATATGAGATACAAGATGTGTGGCACCAAAACTTGATACGCAAGGAATGAAAGAGACCTATGTGCCAAGATGATACTAAGTGCCAAAATTGTGATTAACCATTCTGATTTGAAACCTCTTACTCCAACTTGGAAGACAAACTACTAATGAAGTGCTAGCATGAATTAAAAAGGGAATTTCAGAAATGATTGCAGCATATCGGAAATGGAACAGAATTTCAGAATTATAATCAGCAAATTAGTGATGGAGCTAGATGCAAAACAAGCTGATTTCACTCTCTATAACACACTAGAATCTGAATTCAACTTGGCACAAATCAACAGCTGAGTTATTACTTGATACAAAATGCAGGCTACACTTTGATACTAAGGAAAAAGGTACACTTGATTTCAGCCAAACCGAAGACAAAACAACCAACAAGCTGAACTCGAGTGCAAAGATATAACTTCAGAAAAGATTCAACAGAGCTAAAGCTTTATTGGTTACTAACTCAGAAAAGCATGAACTCAAGAAAAAACTATACAAGAATGTAAAATGCAGTATCAATTTTGAGTGCAAATATGCAATGACAGATTGGATGCAGAACTCAAGCAAAGCAACTAAGATCAAGTTGAGAGCTTGAATCTAGTATTCGGTTTAGATCCAAATGAACTATGTTTACTTGACACAAAGTGCAGAAACTGATACTGATCTTAGCTGTAGATAAACTGCTGCACACTCTAGTTTGCAGAATAGGTTGAAGAAATGCAGAAAACTTTGACTGCAGGAATGAAACACACAGGACAATCTGAATGCGAGTGCAAGTTCTAATGTTCAGATAAGGTATAAGAGACCCAAGGGTTGCTTGACACGAATTTAAGAAGCTAAAAACTGAACATACAGACTTAACATTGAAGCTGCACAGAATTAAGTTGATACGCAGCTGAAATTGCAGAGAATCTGATACACAGAATTAATTCACGCTGCTCAAACGAATTTCAGAATTGAAACTACATGTGAAATCACTTGGATCAACTAAGTTCACACACGAAATTGGTCTTCAATGGCAGGAATTGAACTAAGCAAGAATCTGATTTGGAACAAACTGAAAAATCTCAGAAACAAAGCTGAATTTGCAGGGCAGGGCTGATACGCAACAAATGGAAATGGCACGCAAGGATTCAAACCAAAAACCAAACGGAATTCAATTACAATTGTTAACTAACAACCGAACTAGCTAATAAACTGGTATAATTGAAACTAATTAAAGCATTAACAATTCATAAAACGAAACTTAACCAAACTGAAACCAATTCAGAAACGAATTACAGCAGTAATGAAAATTAACAGCTAAAAAACCGAGATTAACCACACTTCAATCCCTCATCTCAGCTCACAAATCCTTGCTGTCACTCAAGGATGAGCTTCCAATTAAGATAGAAGCAATCCATACAAGAAAACGAATCGTCCGATACAAAATTCAGAAATAAATTGGCAGAAACGAAATTACAGCTACAACTTGAAAATTCGCTAATTAAACTAAACCCCAATCCTTCTCCTTGCTGTCACTCAAGGATTAGCATCGATTTGAGGTGGTCGCGCCTCCGGTTAAAAGAAAAATGAAGAAAAACGATGAACTCAGCTAAAAACGTGAAGAAGAAGCACTGTGCGGCGAAGACGCGACAAGGAGAAAGGTGCGCAGAAATTTGATTAAATAGTTAAGCACGGACGGTCCAGATTGATTTGAGGAGATCCAACGGCTGATCTTCATCTGATTGGAGCCAAACTTTTATGATGATGATCTGGGGTCAGGATCTGCCTTGTGGTAGCTCGGATCCTCCAGATGTGCAACGGATGGTCCAGATCAACTCTATCTATGAATGGACGCTCTAGAGCCCTCCTTGCTTGATCCAACGGTTGATTGAGCTCTGATTGGGATGAAACCTTCAGATCATGATCATAGAGCTTGATCAACCCTAACCCTAGCTCGGATTGCTTCAGATCGTCCCGGATGGCTCAGATCTAGCCGCTCTTGAATCGGACGGCCCGGATTAATCGTAGGCTTGATAATTCGATCCGGTTCACATCCGACTCAAGTTTGACCCAGTATGCCCTAGGTCCAGGATCTTTTCATGCCTACAAAAATATATCAGAAAATTAATGGCCAAATAATCCAAAAAATATGTAATTTTGCAATTAAGTCCAAAATAATAGGAAATCCTAAAACCTAGGGTAAAATCACAATTAAACAATAAAATCATAGGTCAAACATGGATTTTAACAATTAAAATAATCAACAAAATGATGCTTATCAGTATGCAAACACATTTTCATGCTAAATCTGTACTGACTTTCTTGTACTTTTCCAGTAAGTAGATATTTTATTCTGACGTGGACAGGTTATATGTTCTCACTCAATCGTGCTTACTTCGTAATCTTGCTGGCAACTGCATATTCCCTTTATTCTGTCTATATGCGGGTTGGACTACTAGGAGTTTTCCTGTCGATGAATCTTTCTTTCATCTCTAATTATATTTTAAATAAGATGCACCAAAGATACAACTATACTGATGAAAGTATACATGTGGAAGTGCAAAAGGATTCAGAACCAGTCATGGAAGACTTTTCTGTTGACACTGAATATTCTCCTCCAATAACAGAACCTGAACATGCGGAGTGTTCTAAATCAGCTTGCACTGCACCTGAGGTATCAAGTATTACAAATACTAACAAGGATGCTTCCCTTAGTAAGGTTGCTGTAGTTGAACCATCTTCATTTATTGAGATGAGAAGGATAATGAGCTGTTCAAACCATTATGAAGTTCTAGGTTTTCTCAGGAACTCAAATATTGATCCTGAGATACTAAAGAATGAATACCATAAAAAGGTGTGCAATTTGAATCCTTATTCACAGGTGTTTCTTAAATTAAAGAATAATCTTAGCTGATGCATAGACCTACAGAACAATATAAGTTAGGTTGTATGAATTGATTCTAGGTCTTGCTTGTGCACCCTGACAAAAATCTTGGGACGGGAAGTTCACTAGCATGTGAATCCTTTGTCAAGCTAAAGTTCTCATATGAGGTAAATTACATATAAAGTGGTTTAGAGGGCAATAATACAGTACCTGATGTTTTTTTATATACTTGTGGTTAATACTATGCAACTAATGATCATTAAATTTCAGGTTCTGTCAGATTTAACTAAGAAGAAACACTATGATGAACAATTGAGGAAGGAAGAACCTGATAGAGTGTATCAGAGGTCTTCCATGGCATCTCAGAAGGTATTATTTATAAGATGAATGCTGTAGGCCTGTATCTATGATTATTATTTTAATTTTAGCATTTGATGCAAAAGATGACTATCTATAACTAAATTAGTCATGCAAGTGTCTCTACTTGTTTCTATATTCTTGCATGCCATGTAAGAGACAATATACAATAAAGTATGCAATTTTCTCTTTTTATAGACTTTAGTAGCATAATATGGTAGTATTCCATTCAAGGATTTAGGTTTCGAACCGTTTCGGACGAAACGGGCGGAACAGTATTGTTCCGCCCGTTCGCCGAAACCGGCACGAGGAAGGCCATCGTCTCGACGCGAGCACGCGCGACAGCGGCGAGTGGCGACAGTGGCGACAGCCTGTCTCGCGCGACAGCGAGATTCGCGGCACAGCGAACGCGCACGGCACGCGATTCCTTCTGTCGCGCGTGCGTCGGTGCGCCAGCCTGTCTCGCAGTTTTTTTCCGGCTATAAGAGGACGGAAGAGCTCCGGTGGTGAGCAGCAACGAAGACGCAAGCAGCGAAGCGAAGTCGCGTGGACGCACAGCAGCGAAGGGCGGCGCGGCAGCGACAGGTATGAGCGAAGCGAAGTCGAAGCTTCGCCGGAGGCATTGCGGGACTCGCCGGCGTCGCCGGAGGTGTCGCCGGAAGCCTCCGGCGTCGCCGGATGCCTCGCCGGACGGTGGTGGAGCTGGACGCCCGGCTCCTCCATCTTCGGCGGATAGTTCCGCGGGTCGGAGACACGGCGGATCTCCGGCGACGTCGTCGGAAGTAGAGCTGTCAAACGGGCCAACCCGTGGCGGGGCGAGTCGGCCCATGGCGGGCCGGCCATTTGGCGGGGCGGGGCGGGTCGACCCGTCATCTAGGCGGGTTGGAAAATCCCCAACCCAACCCAATCCAAGGCGGGCCGTGGGTTAGGCGGGCCAACCCGTGGGCCCGTCAAAATATTTTTTAAAAAATTAAAAAAGTTAAAAAAATTCTTATATTTAGATTTCATCAATCAAATATGTTAAGAAATATATTTTTTAAATATAAATGGATACAAACGAGTACTCATGTGATGAAAAATATTATTTTTATTTCAAAAAATAACAAAAAAAGATAATAAATTGTCATAAAACTTAACTAACATGTGATTCTCAACCCGCGGGCCAACCCAAGCCCGTCGCGGGCCGACCCGTGCGGGTCGCGGGCCTAGGCGGGTTGGCCCGCGGCGGGCTTGGGTTGCTTAAATTCTAACCCAACCCGCTTAAATTGATTGGCGGGGCGGGCCAACCCGACGGGCCCAACCCAAATTGACAGCTCTAGTCGGAAGCCTCCGGCGTCGCCGGAATCTTCGCCGGAGGCTGCTGGAGTCGTGCGCCGGGCGGCTCCGGCAGATCTCGGCGGCGAAGCCATTTTGGCTCGGGCGGCGGAAATCAGGAATTTCCCGATTTCCTCCCGTAAATAAAAAATAAATAAATAAATAAATAAAAGTATTTATTTAAATTCAGCATTCCCTTTTTTAATTCAAAAAATTAAATAGATTTATTTAAGGAATTTTCTGATTTTATTTTTCTATTTTAAATATTATTTAAAAATTCTAAAATTTTTTTAAAAACCCTAAATAAAATCTAAAAAATTTATAAAAATTATTTTATAATCTGATAATTATTTATTATATTTATTATATTATATTTAATTAATATTTTAATATTTTTATCATTTTAAATATATATTATTTAAATAATTAAAATTATTGTTCCAAGTTTACTTGATAAAAATGTGTTGTAGTAGATTACTTTAATGAAGTTGTCTTTTATAGTTTTATATATTTAATTTGTTTGTTTATAATGATAAAATTGTTCTTGACAATGATGATTATTATTTGAGCTAACAATGTGAATTATTCTTAATTTTTTATAAGACATAGGTAATGGCACCCAAACATCAATCTGATCCAGCTTGGAGACACGCACGCCGATTAGAGAATCGATTCCATTGGCAATGTTTACATTGCGATATGATTGGACGAGGTGGTGGGGTCACACGCCTAAAGCAACATCTTGCTGGTGGATATTCAGATGTTTCGAATTGTCCAAAAGTTTCTCAAGAAGTTCGTCGTGCAATGAAAGAAGAACTTGAAGGTTACAAAGTAATAAAGTCTAAACAACAACGAGAACGTGATCTTCTTGATAGTCGAATATCTAGAGAGCCAATTTATGATGAATTTGAAGATCGTGGTGATGTTCCAAACGATGGAGATTTTTTAGCAGCTATCAATGCCTCACGAACTCAATATGACTATGAGCAAAATATGCGACATAGAAGTGACTCAGCTGGTACTAGTAGAAGTGGCTCAACTACTGCACCGACATTAGGAAGGAGTGCAAGTTTTCGTAGTACTTCAACACAAAGTGGTATTGGTCGATTTTTTTCTTCTATGGGAGGACGAAGACGTGCAGTTGATATTGCTGATATTGATCCACTGGCATTTCCAGACCAAGCTAGCAAACAGACTAGGATTGATGATGCATACACAAAAGAGAAGAAGAAATCAATCGGTAAAAGCATTGCAAAATTTTTTCATTTTAATCATATTCCTCCTAATGCAGCAAACAACACATACTACCGTAGCATGGTGTCCAACATCCAAAAATCTGGTCCTGGTATTCAGCCTCCGACTGCATATGAAATTGCTGGTTCATATTTAGATGAACAAGTGGAGGAGATCAAAACTTGGATCCTATCATGCAAAAAGCAATGGAGCTTATATGAGGTTACGTTGATGTGTGATGGCTGGACAGGACCTACACGGATGAGTATTATCAACTTTCTACTATACTGCAATAGAAAGGTGATATTTCATAAATCTATTGATGCAACTACAGATTTTCATGATGCACCCTATATATATCGTTTGATGGATAGTGTAGTTCAAGAGATAGGTGCAGATTATATAGTGCAGGTAATTACAGATAATGGTGCCAACTTTAAGAGGGCTGGAGAATTATTGGAGCAAAAATATTAAACATTATTTTGGACACCATGCGCAGCACACTGTATCGATTTGATGATGGGAGATATTGGTAAACTCGATATAGTGAAGAAGGTAGTGAAAAAAGGTCAATCTTTAACAAAATTCCTCTATAATCATCATTGGGTTCATGGATTAATGAGGAAATTTATCAATGGTGAGATTCTACAACCAGGAGCGACTAGGTTTGCCACTCACTTTCTGTTAAAANATTGTTCGTGATCATTTAAGGTGCATACTTGGACTATCACAAAAGACTTATATAGAAAAGGTATTCATTCAGTATGACATGTAAAATTATGCTCCAGGTGACAATTTTGTGTCAAAGGGTGATAGACTTAGCTTGTAGCAATGTCTGTTAGTGCAATCGACCTAAGGTTGATCGGGTAGATAATGGGTTTTGATGTGTGTGTCAATATGGTTAAGTTAGGTTTTCATGTTGATTTGATATGTGTGCTTGAGTCGTGCAGGACTTGGAGAATCACACATGAGTAACGAAGTGTAGCATCCGAGGGACGAGAGCCAAGGAAGAGGACTTCAAGGGCGAGCCGAGGAAGTAGACTTCAAAGGCATATGCGAAGGATGATATGGAGGCAAGCCGTGGGCTTGTGTGCGCATCCGAGGGATGAGAGCCGAAGAGAATTTCAAGGGGCAAGCCGAGGAAGTGGACCTCAAGGCATACGCGAAGGATGGACTTCGGAGTGAGTTTGAGTGAACTTGTAAGCTGGGCAGTCGACTGGCAAAGGGAGCAGTCGACTGCCAGCGTCGAGTGGAAACTCACAGAAAGATTAGTCGTCTGGTCCAAGCACCAGTCAACTGGTCTGCTCTAAATTGAGTCGTTAGGCTAGCCGTTGGCTGAGACATTAATTGACTGGCCCTGGGGGCAGTCGACTGATGTCGGGGCTGAACTGTTTGTTTAACAGCTCTCTCCACTATTTAAATGAGAGCTTAAGACTTTGGAGAGGTTAGCTCTTCATTGTAAGATCTTTACTCTAGTGCTTAAGTGCTCAAGCTCCAAGTGCTCACCTTCCTCCCAAAACCCTAGCTTCAACTTGTAAGGAGGAAGAAGGATTGTGAGAGGTTGTTCTCCACCGAGAAGGAGAAACACTTAGCCAGAGATTGTCGGGGCATGATCCACCGAAGGATCACGGGTTCGTCCATCTCAAGGATACGCCATGGAGTAGGAGCAAGCAATCTCCGAACCACGTAACCGGTAACGTGTTAGCATTGGTTTAATTATTAGATTAAGTTTTCGCTTGTGCTAACGTTATAGGAAGAATTCGAATTCGGGGTGACCGAGCTATTCACCCCCCCCCTCTAGCCATGCCATCGGTCCCAACAATGTCCATACCATAAATTTGAGATTAAGAAAATGCAATAATTACCTTATACATCAGTAGCAAAGAGTTTAATGTATGCTCAAGTATGTATGTATCTTGATCTTGCGTACATTGTAAGGATGGTAAGCAGATATTTGAGTATACTCTAGATCAGAGCATTGAAAAGTTATAAAGAGAGTTATATAATGTTTGCAAAGAACGAAAATCAGGTCGTCTGGAGATAATTCGATATTTAAACTCTAATTTTGTTGGATTCACCTCAGATTATATCTTCATGCTGGTAGGAGAGGCTATATCAAGGAAAAGTATCAAATAAACGCTAATTCACTATGGAGATAAAATTTATAGCCTACTACGAAACTTTCAACTACGGGATATGGATGTAGGACCTTATCACAAAGTTGTAGATCATTGGGGGCATTGATAAACCATTGAATATCAATTGTTATAATAAAGCTGTAGAATTGTATTTCAAGAATAACTATACTTCATGAAGTCTAAACACATCGATATAAAATTTTTGACGATTAATGAAAAAGTTCTTAGTAGTCAAATTATGATAGAGCATATACAGACAAATTCTATATTAGCGGACTTATTCACCAAGGATTTGTCACCCAAGGTGTTTCATCAGCATGTACTGAATATGAGGATTTTTCCTTTTGATGAAGTGCCCATGTGATAGAAATTTGTATTTTGATGTAATTAATTGTCTATATTAATAAACACATATATTTTTACCTTATTGTATGTACTAAAGTTTTAACATATATACGAGGTTTGACTCTTTAACATAAAGACATCATGATTTATTATTATGATTTTGCATACAATATTTGCAAATGTGATGTTGGACTCAATTTTAAGCCATAAGGTTGAATCATGATTTACCATTACGGTTTAGTATAAGGTTTTGATAAATATTATTTGGATCTAATTTGAGTCATAAGGAAGACTTATTGAGAATGAACACTTATAAATCACATTTCGTGTCATTCTTGTACTACACATTCACATTTGATATATGTAGTTAACGATATTAATACTATTTACTATTGAATCTTATAATAGTTATAATAACTTTGACTTCTATAGTCTTTTATTAATTGAATTAATGAACTAAATCATTTAAATGGGTATTTAACCCATTAAATTTTGATATGTTGAGCTAAACTAAGGTGTTATGTGGTGTATACAGTATCAAATATAGCCCATGTGAAAAATTATAGGATTTAATCTCTGTTTGGTTGGCTAACACTTGGCTTAACAACACACAACAATAGTATCACTAAGGAATTTAACTCCAATTAAGCGATTTAATACTTTAAACATGAAGGAAGTTTATATTATTGGACATGAATTTAATGTATGTAGATCTGTTAATCCGATTCATTAATGAGTTGTTGATAAGGAATAAGCTGTTATATATATAGATGATCGGTGAGCCAAGATATATGATCCTGTCGAAAAGCGAAGTGGACTCCCAAGAGCGAGGTGGACTCGGGAACGACTCCTGCTGGGGCTCCGAGAACTGCAAGCAAGATGACCGTCAACAACCCACCGGGAGAATTCCCCGGCAAGACCCTCCGACGATCAAGTTAGTGTTCGGTGGAGAAGAAAAACTGGAGAAGAACTATAGCTAAGATGAATTACGCGTACTTGCGGGCGAAGGGAGAAGAGCCTTATATAGCCAAGGGAGGCGACAAACTCTGCCCCGCTTCTGCAACATTTTGTCTCATGCGAGGACAAGATCCGGGGCCACTATCAGTTCGTCGACCGGCGCTGCCCATTCTGACACGGGCAGGGGACGTCGTGGTATGGGTTGCCAAAGTTTGCCAGGCAATTACTGTGTCAGCAGGATATCCATGATTCGGACACGAGTGATGTCAGGGCGGAGCTGACCTGTGCCGACTCTCGTACCACCTTTATCAGTATGGTGTCAGGGCCGGGGTAGGTACTGCCTCAGATAACGATAACTCCCGAGTTGGAGCGCCGACCGGCTTCCCCGAGTGGAAACTAGCTAGGCAGCCTGATCGAAGCATTTAAACCATTCCGAGTCGTGGGCTATTCAGACCTAGTTCGACAGACTTGTCACTCGGAAAACAGAATTATACCAGACCGAGTGGCAGACTTTGAGTCGGACACTCGGCGTTTCTAGGTGGGACTATCTCAGACTACATCTGATTAGCCATCTAGTCGGGCGATTCGGTCCGAGTGGAGCTTGGGCCCCTAGCTCTGGCCTGCCACATTGGGTTGTCGGAGTACCCATGGCCATGACCTATCCTTATGAGGTGTCAAACTGGCCGACCGAATTATACATAAACTAGGTCAGGATCAATATATAAAGAAAGAAGCTCATTGAGTTGAGCATCTTAAATGTTTGATACAATAGCTAGAGTTTCTTCAACTTCCTCTACTCTTCCACATTGAGAAGGAGCTCCGGTCGTTGCTCGATCCTGTGGAAGATCATTTGATTTTTTAGGAAATCTGGCGAAAAGTAAAAAAAAAAATATTACTTATGGACTTAGGTCAATATTTGATTTGCCGAGAGTGATATTTTTACGAGGTCAATAGTCGTGTTGCACATGTGCATTTGGTACGATCAACTTGAGTATATTGGGCTACATACGTGCTCCTTTACTCGTGGCCGGTGTAAAATTGTAGTGGACCAAATTTTTCGTCTCAGATTTATATATATACGCACCCCTTCATTTTCTTTTTTATGAGATTTTTTTAATCTCGGACGATTGATCTAATTTTACGAAAGTTTTTCATCAACCGTCAGAGTAAATCAGGAAACGCTCGCAGTGGACAGTCTAGAAGACCAGCGTTCCAGGATTCGTGTCTCCTTTGGAGAAAAAATTCTTGTAAATATAGAATTGAACCTAGATATCTAAAATAATAATTAGTCGCTCTACCACTATACCATAATTCCGGAGGCCACCCCTACATTTTAATGTATGATAAAGCCGAAGACATTTTTTCTAATGCACGATATTTGTCATGAATGCTCGTGAGTGATGGAGCAATGATTCAAGGTAGCGACAAAGCAAGACGTGTGAACAGAGCAGCAAGCGAGAGGTTGGCGGCGAAAGTGAGGCATCAAACATTGAACAAGGGCCGCGGCTAGTCGGCTAGGACACGGTGAACAGGAGGGTGACGGCGGTCATGGAAGGGGACGAATCAACACACAGAACTAAACGGGTCTCTAGCTAGATCGATTACACAGCTAGAAAAATAAAAAAAACAATTAATGAAACAACGCAAAACAGTCATATTATCCTATCTGATCAGAAAATATGCTACACAAATAAATCAGTTTTCCAACTAACAGATGAACTTTATGCAATTTCCAGCTCTATTTACAACAACAAATCCAAAAAGACAATGAAAATAATTAAACAACTTCATATGAAATTAATGAAAAGACACTACAATATATATACTTGATCGATGGTGATTTGAGAATGATTAAAAAAGAGAGAGATGAAGAACAGAATTTAATGGATCAAGGGAATTAAAATGATATATACCTGGTCTGTTCCGATCTCTTCCCAATTGATCCATGATTGAAAATTTAGGGAGAGAGATGCTTTTGAAATTACTTAAGGATTTAATTCAATTTTTATGAGGAGGAGGAGGAGGAGGAGGAGGAGAAGAGTCTTTCAAATCCAAATCTAGATCTAATCGAATTCATAGGAAAAAAAGAGAGAATTGGGGGGAATCGATGGTCGAGAGGACATCAGATCGAGCAACAAATGGGCCATTTTAATTGTAATTTTTCTTGTAATCCTAACTTTCGATGTACTGCTCATTTTTTTTAATCCAATCATATCATTTTCACATCCAATTCCAGTCGCATACATATTATTATTGTTGTTGTTGTTGTTATTATGAGATGCCAATCACACATTTGCTGTTAAATATATATTTAATCCGTAAATAATCCATACGCTGGAAGAGAGTAAGGGAAAGAAAGCTACGACGAGAAAGAGAACCACTGTCGCCAAAAAGTGTCGCCGGCAGCCGCGCGCTGCTCCCCACCCCCTTTCGGGGAGAGGAAATCCGTCGCTGAAACATACTGCCGTTCACCTTGCTGAAACATACCATCTTATAAGTTTATGATTTTCTTTATATATTTTTAATATGAGACTTTGTGTTATAAATATTTTGGTGGATCTAAGATGAGAAAATAAGAATATAGTAGTGACTTTATAAGAAAGTATGAGGAGAGAAAGGCAGAGATCTTCAGGGTTTATGAAAAGAAATATTTATTACTTGTTATTGATCATCCTACAATATTTATATTTATACATATTTTATAAAACTTTTAAAAGTAGATGATGCATCAAATATTAGTATAATAAAATGAATTGAACATGATATAAATGACATAACAGAACAATAATATAACAAGACGCTACAAAAGATATTGTTAAATATAAATTCTAGAACTTTGTATATATAATATGATTGTCATAGTCTTAATTTAGTACAATATAATATGATTAATTTTTGTCAGTGCTATGACATTGTTTGGTGTGACACAACGTAAATCTCATTATTTTCATTTTCTACAAGAAGATGAAAAATTTTGCAAGATCATATTTCTAATTTAACTCTTAAATTATTATCACAAACATATTGAAAAAGTCATTTTGAAAGTGTTAAAATAATAAAATATCTAACTCCAAAAATAAGTGATTTTAAACTTATAGAAACTAGTGATGATCATAAAACAAAAGGTGAAGCAAATTCTTTAGAAACATGAGTTTGTCTATTTTGAATTTTTATTAAGTATAGTTATTTGACATGATATATTATTAATAGTTAATACTTTTAATAGATTTCTACAATTAAAGATATGAGCATTGTTGTTGTATTAGATTAGTTAAAAGTTTTTATTTTTTTAATGATTACAGAGAAAATGGATTCATATATGCTATGATTTATCGATAAATTATAGAAAACTCATCAATCCCCATTTGATCTTTGCATGCACTCCTCATTTGATAAATTCTTTGTCGGGACCGGTAGGCGAGCTAGAGGGGGGGTGATTAGCTCCGATTTGCTCCGTGATGATTTGTCGCGGCGGAAGACTCGAGCAAACGCTAACACAAAGGATTTACTTGGTATCCACCCCGGTCGGGTGACTAATCCAAGGATCCACTCTCCTCACTCTCTCATACATTATGAAAGATCTCCTTCTTGAGGTGGAGAAACCTCTTACAAGCTTTCACAAAGATACAATAAGAATCAAAGCAAACACAAAATGAAATCTTACAAGATTTACAATGAATAAACTCTCTTTGCTTTCCTTGCTATCTTCAAGCTTGTGGTTGCCTCTAGAACCTTGGAAATGCAGCAGCAAAAACCTCCAAGACTTCCCTTGAGATGGCACCAATGAAGGAGGAAAAAGGGGAGAAGAGTTGTGGCTCAAAACCTGCGTGAAAACCCTTATACCCGACGCCTAGGGTTCCCTAATCGATTACCCAATCGATTACCACGTCATACTAGCCGTTCAACGGCTAGTTTTTGAACCTGAAACGATTAACCAATCGATTAAGACTGCTCTTAATCGATTGACCAATCGATTAAGAGAAGGCTGAATCGATTACCCAATCGATTCAGCCACCTTCTGTTCTCGCAACAAACTCTCTTAATCGATTACCCAATCGATTCACTTTCTCCTTAATCAATTACCTAATTGATTAAGATCCTCCTTAATCAATTATCTAATTGATTACCATCCTTCTTAATCAATTACCCAATTGATTAAAATCCTTCTTGTTTTCGCGAGACAACAACCCAATCGATTGAGACCAACCTAACTTGTGTTCACGGTCAACCCCTTTGACCAACCTCGATTTTACGGTCAACCCCTTTGACCAACCTGGACTTCTTCTGCCTAGTTCCCAACTAGGACTTAACCTGATTCCCCACCAGGTTTGCCTAACACTCGAGTTAGGTCTAGTCTCTCGGTAGACTTCCACCTTGCCAGCATGTGATCTCCCCGATCCATCTGGACTTCACCTAGTCCCACTAGGTCTTCTCCCATGCCAGCGTGCGATCTCCCCGATCCACCTGGACTTCACCTAGTCCCACTAGGTGTGCCTAGTCCCACTAGGTCTTTTTCCATGCCAGTGTGCGATCTCCCCGATCCACCTGGACTTCACCTAGTCCCACTAGGTGTGCCTAGTCCCACTAGGTCTTTTTCCATGCCAGCGTGCGATCTCCCCGATCCACCTGGACTTCACCTAGTCCCACTAGGTGTGCCTAGTCCCACTAGGTCTTTTCCCATGCCAGCGCACGATCTCCCCGATCCACCTGGACTTCACCTAGTCAAGTCTCCAGTCAACCTTGACCCACTTGACACCATACGGCATTCAAACATAATTATCAAATTCAAACATCAATGTCAAACATCGAAACATACACCTCAAGCTCACCCGAGCTTGCTAGACTCAAGCTCACCTGAGCTTTGTCAAACTAGGTCAACCCTGACCTAACCAAGATTGCACCAACAATCTCCCCCTTTTTGATGTTTGACAATATGTTTGAGAAAGACTAATCCCTATTAGCCTTTCAATTTTTTCCCCCTTTGACACACATCAAACACTCTCCCTGAGAGTCTATATGGTCAAAGGTATACCCAATGAAAATCCCATACTTTTCATTGAACCTATGCTCAACCTTGAGCACTCATGAAGATTCCCAATCTCCAAAAAAAATAAAAATTCAACCACATGTTGTTAAGGAAGACCTCCCCCTCAAAACATGCTCTAAACCTCTATCATTGCACCAACAATGATTTTTGAGTTTCTAAACCATTAGGAAAACTCAACTTGAGGTGATTTAGATTTTGGGATTCAAAACTTGAACCAAAACCTCTCCTTAACCCTTAAATGTTCACCAAACCATTTCCCTTTTTGATTTCACAATGAAATTTACCCAAATATACTTATAAAAGTAAGTCTAGGGTCTAGGGATTGTTAGGTTACTTAACAATGGGTTAATGGACTGAAAATAGACAGTTTCAGTCTCACCAATCGATTGGTGTTGGGAACCAATCGATTACGACCTGCCTTAATCGATCAGCCGATCGATTACGGCTACCTGTAATCGATCACCGGATCGACTACCCGAGCTTCTGTGCTCGTAAAAGGATCGACCAATCGATTGAACAATCGATTGGCTATGGTCCCAATCGATCACCCGATCGATTGCGAGTTTCTGATTTCTGAAAATAATTTCAGATTCGAATTTCAGAAACTCCTAAATAATTCTACAAAATTAAAAAAAATCTGAAATTTTGTGTAGATATTATTTATACCATATACTATCATGGAAAAATAGTTTTCTATGAAAATAACCTTTATTTCCAAAGATTGACACAAAATTGGAAACCATTGAAATACTTCAATGTTTTACTCTATTTTGTATCCAATTCATCAATGATGAGTGCTATCAAAAGATAGTCTTCACCAAGGTTTTCCAAGATAGTTGTAAAATGTTTTTCAAAAACAATATCCAACCATGTTCCTTGGGCTAAGTGTACATGACTTGTACATTAGCTTTCCCAATGATTGGAGTTCATTGAACTTCATGATTTGATGATACTAAAACTCAATAGGATGCATATAAATCAACACTTTGAGTTTTGTTCATCTTCCTAACATCTCACTTGTTCTAATGTGTCTCTAAAACACACACAAGTCACCTTATAGTCTTAGTGAGATGTGAAAGTCATGTTCTCCCTAATCTTAGGGTTCATGCATTTCTACCTAGGCATTATAAACCTTGATCATCCACCTTGGATGCCAATTAATGCCAATGTCCTTAATTTCAATTAAAATTGACTAAATGCATGATTATGACTATGACATGCATCATATTAGGTTTTTCAAAAGAAATTATAGCTAAATGATGCATGAATGACATGACATGTAATATTCTCATAATAAAATATGAGATATGGATTAGGATGTCATGGCATGTGATAGGGCATCCAAAACATGACATATAAGCATAAAAGAAAATACCTAGATTTCCTATCTAAGTATCAATAACTCATCGCTAAGCCATTGATAATCCTAAATTTGCCCTAATTTCCAAGATAAAGCCAAAACTCCCCAACTTGGCCTATCTTTGGATTCTAACCTAGTTGTGCCAACTTTATCAAGTTTAATCCTCAAAAAATATAGTTTGGCACAAATTTACTCCTCCTAGAATAAATAAATGAATCCTTCATTTTCAAGGGTAGTAGTTCCTTGAAAATGTCCCAAAGTGCCAACTTTATCAAGGTTGGGTTAACTACCCTTCCAATTAGAGTTGACACTCCCTAGACCTATCTAGGGTGTGGCGAACACACTCTTAGGAACCCAAAACCTATTGGTGCTCCTTGGGTGTTCTAGGTATTCACTAGGGATGACTTCCCTTGATACCTTCTTGAAGACTTTCTTAGGCTTCTCCGAAGCCTTAGTCACCTTTGTCTTGTCTTGGTCAACTCTAGGGATGGCTTCCCTTGCGACCTTGACTTGACTCCTAGACCTAGATTTAGTTCCATATTTATATGGAACTCTATGATAGGATGGACCATCATCCTTAGTCTTAGGTTTGTACCCCAAACCTCTCTTGCTCCTAGAGGGTTCTTGATTTCCTAAATCTAGGTTTTGATCCTTAGATCCCTTAAATAGATTTTCTATTCGTTTGAGGGATTTTTCTAATTTATCAAGTTTTGACATCAAAACTTGATTTTCAATCATTACCTCCTCAAGGCTTGGTTTTCTAATATAGCCTTGGTAATTTTTCTTTTTGGCCTTGGATTGGGTAGGTCTATCCTTAGATGATCTAAAATCTTCCCTATCCTTGGTTGTGGTAGACCTAGCATGAAAGGCTCTATATTTTTCTTTTGGTTTCTCATACCTCCTATTTTCATGATAAATAGCATTGAAATGATAATAATTATTTTTAGCATGCATATTATCATGATTTAAATAAGTACCATTACCTAATGGTACCTTAGTGTTATTCTTGGAGGCTCCCCCTTGACTTGAGCTCCTCCTTTTAGCCTTGGTGGAATTCTTCCCCTTTGGACATTGATTTCGATAATGTCCCTTTTCTTTGCATGAGAAGCACATAATGTGCTTCTTATCCTTCTTTGCCACGGGGTCGACCTCCTTTGCCTTCTCCTTGGTCTTGGGTGTCATTTGCACCTTCTTCTTGACCAATTTTGAACACTTACTCTTATAGTGCCCTTTTTCCCTACACTCAAAACAAATAATATGATTTTTATTTTTACAACTTGAAATTCTTATACCTTCATGTGGTGTAGAGGTGGCACTTTCTTCTTCTTCATTGACATTGGAATATGATGTTGAAGCTTGTCTTTGATCCGATGCCAATGACATAATGTGCTCCTCTTCAACCCTTGAGGTGGAGGCTTCTTGAGCTCCATCTTTGGATGTTGAGCACCTCTCAACTTCCGAGTCCTCTTCACTTGATGAATTTCCCTCTTCGGATTTGTCTTGATTTGGTAGAGTGGAGGGATCTTCATGAAGCTTTTCCAATTTTCTCCAAAGCTCTTTGGCGTCTTGAAATTCTCCAATCTTGTCCAAGATGTTGCTTGGCAAAAGATTGACCAATAGCTTGATCACTTTGTAGTTGGCCTCGCATCTCTTGATTTGCTCCTCATTCCATTTGCTTTTCTTGAGGAGCTTTCCTTTTGGGCTTGTTGGAGCTTCAAAACCCTCCATTAGAGCAAACCATTGCTCTATCTCCATCATGAAGTAATTTTCGATCTTTGACTTCCAAAGACCAAAATTCGCCTTGTCGAATGGTGGAGGTGCCCTTGTGTCATAGCCAAACTCCATTTTTGAAGTTGAACCCTTTTGATGATGATTTCTTGAAATTAGGGTTTCTTCCAACTTCTTCTTCTTCCTCTAGCTCTTGCCCTCTTGGCGATGAGTCCAATGAAGAGCAACCTTGCTCTGATACCACTTATTGGGACCGGTAGGCGAGCTAGAGGGGGGGTGATTAGCTCCGATTTGCTCCGTGATGATTTGTCGCGGCGGAAGACTCGAGCAAACGCTAACACAAAGGATTTACTTGGTATCCACCCCGGTCGGGTGACTAATCCAAGGATCCACTCTCCTCACTCTCTCATACACTATGAAAGATCTCCTTCTTGAGGTGGAGAAACCTCTTACAAGCTTTCACAAAGATACAACAAGAATCAAAGCAAACACAAAATGAAATCTTACAAGATTTACAATGAATAAACTCTCTTTGCTTTCCTTGCTATCTTCAAGCTTGTGGTTGCCTCTAGAACCTTGGAAATGCAGCAGCAAAAACCTCCAAGACTTCCCTTGAGATGGCACCAATGAAGGAGGAAAAAGGGGAGAAGAGTTGTGGCTCAAAACCTGCGTGAAAACCCTTATACCCGACGCCTAGGGTTCCCTAATCGATTACCACGTCATACTAGCCGTTCAACGGCTAGTTTTTGAACCTGAATCGATTAGCCAATCGATTAAGACTGCCCTTAATCGATTGACCAATCGATTAAGAGAAGGCTGAATCGATTACCCAATCGATTCAGCCACCTTCTGTTCTCTCAACAAACTCTCTTAATCGATTACCCAATCGATTCACTTTCTCCTTAATCAATTACCTAATTGATTAACCCTCCTTAATCAATTACCTAATTGATTACCATCCTTCTTAATCAATTACCCAATTGATTAAAATCCTTCTTGTTTTCGCGAGACAACAACCCAATCGATCACCCAATCGATTGAGACCAACCTAACTTGTGTTCACGGTCAACCCCTTTGACCAACCTCGATTTTACGGTCAACCCCTTTGACCAACCTGGACTTCTTCTGCCTAGTTCCCAACTAGGACTTAACCTGATTCCCCACCAGGTTTGCCTAACACTCGAGTTAGGTCTAGTCTCTCGGTAGACTTCCACCTTGCCAGCATGTGATCTCCCCGATCCATCTGGACTTCACCTAGTCCCACTAGGTCTTCTCCCATGCCAGCGTGCGATCTCCCCGATCCACCTGGACTTCACCTAGTCCCACTAGGTGTGCCTAGTCCCACTAGGTCTTTTTCCATGCCAGTTGACCCACTTGACACCATACGACATTCAAACATAATTATCAAATTCAAACATCAATGTCAAACATCGAAACATACACCTCAAGCTCACCCGAGCTTGCTAGACTCAAGCTCACCTGAGCTTTGTCAAACTAGGTCAACCCTGACCTAACCAAGATTGCACCAACATTCTTTGCATTAACTCCCTGATAGATTGAGTATAAAAGAGTGAAAATTGAGTATACATTGTAAAGATTTAAGTATAAAAGAGTGAAAATTAAGTATAAAAGAGTGAAAATTGAGTATGCAATTTTTTGATGTGGTGCATGCAACTTTATATACTCAAATTTTTAACTTTTATACTTAATTTTCTTCAAATAATACTCACAAAGCTGTTTTGTCAATTCCATCAGGGACTGCATGCAAAGAAAAGATTGGATGGAGACTGCATGCAATGGTGAAATAAGGATTGGGGAGTTTAAAAAAATTTTCCCATGATTTATAGCAAAGAGGTTGCAAATGAAATTAATATTGAACCAAAATTTTAAATTTTGTAAAAAAAACATGTAACTAAAAGAAACAAAGGATTTGATAAGAAAAAACTACCTAAAGAATCTTTTATAATTAATCACTTTAATTATATTATTCATTATGCTATTTTTTCACTTAAAAGTAAATTTGAACAATTTAAATTATATGAAAATAATTTTAATTTTTTATATAACGTAGAGAAGTCAAAATTGCTTCATGATGTTTTTTAAAAATAAAATGTTTAAATTTTGAAAACTTGTTAAGAAATGACATGTTATTTGATATTGATAGTTTAGATTTATTTTTAGAATTAAATATTTTAAAATAAATAATAAATTTAGAATTAAAAATAACACTTGAGAATTGAGATATTGAACTTATAAAAAATTAAATTTTTTTCCATGCATAAACCGCTCATAGAATACTATTGACCATACATATTAGCATAGCTTCACTCTAAATTTTTTTTCAAAATTAAAATTAATAAAATTTTATTTATATTTAATAATACCTCAAGAAAGATTAAATAATTTAATAATTTTGTTAATTAAAAAATTTATTATCAAAAAATGAACCCTTGAGACAAGGAACCCTTGAGACAGCTCTGGAAGACGAGGAAGGAATTAAGCAGACATTAATTACTAACACAGTCAGTTCTCTTCTCTTGCAAATGGTTTACTAGTGTGAGCGTTTGATGAGGAAGAATGCAAATTCATTTTGTCTCAATTTTAAATTTTAAATTGAACGAACACATACATATTTAAATTACAAATTAAATCTTAATTAATTAATTAATGGTGATGCGGATGATAAGAGTCCACTGTCCACGTGGTGACCCTTGATCAGTCAACAGGGAGTGCGAGTGTTCTTCGGGATTTAGTCAATGTAAACATTACGTGATAGTATTCCATCTTTCGAGATGGTATAGTCGATCTGATTTGTCGACCTGCACACCTCTCGAGCCGTCGACAGACATGTATTATATTGGTTACTCAAATTAAAGAGTAGAGCGGTTATAACAAAATATCTTAATGATTCTTTAATAATCCGTGATTAACTCATTAATAGTCCTTTAATGAGAAGGGTCTCCGGGATTGTCTCTCAGTAAAAATAAGGAAAAGAGCAGCTAAAAAGAATTCTCTAATTATGGTTTTATTCTTCTACCTTAAAATCAGATAAAACCTTCATGATAATTTTGATATCGGAGTGGTCTCGTCGGGGTAAATCCTTTCATATTTGTTACTCTTAGTAAGAAATCATGGTGTTACAGGAAGAAATCTAGCAGAAGGTTTCAACGTCATCGTTCTTTATGCTAGAACGAAATGCCCCCGACGTTATGATGTAGCGGAAGGACGATTAGTTATCTTCCAAGTACCCGAGGTTTGATCTCCAGCTATATATGGCGATTTTTATAGAAATTTTTTCTTCAAATGGGTCGTAAAACCACGGGATGTTGGGCTTCTAGACTGCCCACCACGAGCGATTCTCGATTTACTCTAGCAGGTGGTGGAAAACTTCGTAAGACCGAGTTGGTTATCTTAGATTCGATATTACCCAACCTGATTAATTATTTTTTTTATGTTGGAATGGTTTTCTACCGCCATACAATCTTGATAAAATTTTTAACCAAAATAAATTGACGTCTTCTGTTAAAACGTGTACCAAAGACATTAACCGTTTGTTTGGAAAGGGGTAGAATTGAATTTTTTCATAAATTGAAATTTAATTCCACTATTTAGAATAATTTTCAACAATGAATTGTCAAGAAACTAAAATTCAATTTCACACGAACAATATGGACTTTTACTCTCTTTATTTATTTGTTTTTTTTCCTTCATCCAATTTCCTTCTGAATGAACAAGAGATCATATTTCAAAAACTACACTGCAGGCAAAAAAATTATTCTTGATTTCGTTTCCACCGCTGTCGATTATATTGATGAACCAACAATAATATTGATCTTATGAGAACATCCAAACTCCTTAATCTTCAAAAACTTAAATCTTCTTCAACTCCACTCGATAAATGTTGATTTATTTCGGTTTTCTTCTCTAGATCTAAGTCTAAAACCCTTGTTTTATTTGAGCTATGATACACTCAATGAAAAAACTCAATAAAACGCTCAGTAAATGACGTGACATTTTACATACACGCGTCCAATTATTACTCGAACACCATCGGCGGTCTCCGACCGCCGTCTCTAATCAAACTATATCCTGGGGGACACAATAAATCCATCGAAAATCGTTACATCCAAAATATCACATTAATTTACTGAACTTATTTTTAAAATTTTTAATTGAGTATATCATTTTCCGTTTTATATTTCGGATATTCGCTCTGGATCTAACTTGCGCCTAAAATGAAAAAGATTTCAACTTCTTGTTTCCTTATTGTGCAGCTGGTTGGCTCCAGCTGGATGTTTGCGTGTGCGATAGTTTCGTCTCACATGGTACCACTTTAGTACACTGGCTACGTACTTGTCTCCTCGATATTAAATTAATATGATAAAGACGTTTTGCTAATATAATTAATGCATGAAATATATTTGCCATCCACGCGATCGAGGGAGGAGCAGTCCAAGAGTGAGAAGTGATCATGCATAGAAATTAAGTGCAGGTTGACAGGTGGCGATCGACAAAGCAAGAGGAGTGACGGAGGGAGCATCGGGAGCTAAGTCGAAAGTGAGAGGAGTGACGGAGGGGTGCATCGAGAGCTAAGTCGAAAGTGAGGCATCGAACACTGACCCAGAGGGCGGTGGCTCAGGGACGGTGAATGAGGGTGACGGCGCGGCCGGTCATGGAATTAAGGGGCTGGGACGAGCCATCACAGAGAATTTCCTACCTAATGGATGTCTAGATCACACAAAGAAAAACGAAAAACAGAATTTTCCAAGTATCTATCGTAATGAAACAGCACAAAGCAGTCATGTTACCCTATAAAAAATTTCTCAGTATATATATATATATATATATTTATCCGAAAGGCCCTATCCTAAAAAAATTTAAATCGGAAAAAATGATGAAAATTTATATGAAATTAAACGGATGAACTTTATGAAAGTTTCCTGCTTTATTTACAACAACAAATACAAAAGACAATAAAAATAAACGCGCGACTTGAAAAGTCAATATATACATGATAGTGATTTGATAATGAAAAAAGTAAAACATGAGATGAAGAACAGAATTTAATGGATCGAGGGAATGAAAATGATATATACCTGATCTGTTCCGATTTCTTCCCAATTGATCCATTATTGAAAAGGGAGAGATGCTTTCAGTGTTCTTTGAAATTATAAGGATTTAATTCAATTTGTATGAGGATCGGAGGAGAAGCGATCGATGTGGGAATATTCTTCAATTCGAATCCAAATCGAATTCATAGGAAAGGAAGAGAGAGATTTAATTCGGAGGGAGATCAGATCGAGCAACAAATTAAATGGGTCAATTTTAAATTTGCAATTAAAAATATATTTCATCCATAAATAATCCAACCTAGTGAGTTTTTTTGTCGTCTTCCCCAGCGCTCTCAAAACCCTAGCACAGCCCCAGAACCCTAAAGTGGCTTTTAGTTTCCCTAGCTAGCTAAGTAAAAGAGTGAAATGAACATAAAAGAAAGCAAGCTCTCGAAACGATCGTGGCCAGAAAACCGCCATGAGATGGCAATCAGACCACGAGCTCCAGGTAGAGTGACTGCCGCGAGCACGCAGCCAGGTAGCCATGCACTGCGAGCTCGCAGCCAGGCGAGCACTGCTCACCCGGAATATTCCGGCGAGCGCCATAAGTAAACATAAGTTCGCATGCAGCTAGGTGACCACCACGAGTAGATCGCAATTAGCTTAGATGTTCAGACATCTGCTGCGACCACATCGTGATCTCCCGATAGAACAAGTGGACTTACGAAGCTTGGAGCTAGTCAGTGTAACCTTAAATGAAGTGAACCCCTGCTCGATTCGAACGTAATATCATTTTCTTATCATACGTGCCCCCCATCCCATTTTGTCTTGGAATATGGCAAAAACGATTCGCCCACTCTAGCACCATGCCAATCCAACGGAGGAGATAAATCACAGTACTACTATTCCGGATACGGTAGCTAGAGCGCACGGGGAGAACGGGCACACTGTCAGATTTTGACTTTCAAATTTTAAGATGACAACACTCACAATTTAAGCATCAATCGATTCCGTTAGTACTCCCATGTTGCCTTAGAATTAAAAAAAATAATTAACGAGTTTCCAACCTTGAGTGATCGACCCGGTCCCACGAAATAGTTTCTCATCGGTTGTTGGAGTAAATCGGGAAGCACTCACGATGGACAGTCTAGAAGCCCAGTATTCCAGGATTCGTGCCCCATTTGAAAAAAAATCTTACAAATACGTCATAATTAAGGATCAAACCATGAATACACTGGTGACTCACCCTACCACTTAGATCACATGTTAGATAGCTTTTCCATCGCTCATGTCACTCATGTCTCTCATTTGGCCGTCTAAATTATATATTTATATACGTACCGCCGGGTAGAAGGTCGGTGTTTGGTCCAGATGCTACTTAATTTAGTATGCCGGTCAAACAATATTAACTTTTTTTTCTTTATATATATATATATATATATATATATATATATATATATATATATATATTCCGAGAGGTCTGAATAGCTAGCATGATATATATCCACGATTAAAAGGTACAAATCTTGCTTACCTTTTCTTACATGTACCATTTTTTTTTTAAAATGCATACATGCATGCAGCTAACAAACAATTGATATACACATGATATAAAGAGTGCATATATCCGATCCGTCCTGAAATATATATAATTAAACAGGCGATGAGTTTGGATGGCGGGGCGGTGACAGTACGTAGATCGCTGCAAAGCCAATTTCTAAGAAGAAAAACCCAGCAACGTAAATTAGAGGTTTACCGGCTGGAAGGAGATCGAGAAGAATCCGAAGCAGACAGGAAAAGACCGAGGAGACCACAGCCACCTCAATCGACCTTCGTCGTGTTTGTTGATAGCGAGGAGTACTATGGTGCCTGAGGAGGCTGACACCGGCAGCGACGACCGCCAAGCAAATGGAGGCGACGAGGGGACTATAACGAAGAGGGTGTGCAAGGAGCTGCTCCTGCGGCGGGATTAAGGCATAGACGCCGACGCATATGGTTGCCGCCAGGTTTTTCATCGACGGCATAGTGTTGTGTTGGTTATGGGTGGCGGGAGCTGCAGTCGTACTGCCTTCGGACTCGATGCCCTCGGGAGGCAGAGGTACTGGTTGTGGTGCAGTAGGGCCAATATGGAAGGTAGAGCGTAGGGTGGCGAGGATGTAAGCAAACATTACTAATACGGACAGATCTCTTCTTCGTGTAAATGGAAGCACGGCCGGCGTCTCTTCCATTAACCGCAAAGCATGTTGTTGGTTATGGGCTATTGCAGCGCCGCCGCCGGACTCGATGTCGTCCTGAGGTCGAGGTTGTCGTGGACCTTCCACAGCAGCGGTTCGAGGCTGCGGCGTGGCTAGGCCGCGGTAGGAAGAGCGGAGAGAGGCGAGGAAGGAAGGAAGCATTGTTTTTCGTAGAAATTAGGATATCCTACGTACGTAACAAACTCTCACATATACGATATGAACGCGCGTAGTGGGGGTGTGACAACGAGATCAAATGTGAAAGTGAATTCTTCGTGACTTCGCAGAAGCTCCAGCTTTTTTTTTCTTTTGGATTTAGATAATATCAAATTTGATTTCTATAAATAAGATTATCATAATTATATTGAATTTATGAGAGAGGATTATTGTATTCGGTTCCAATGATCGACGGGGATGATGAATCATCAAAGTATAACCTACGAAGACGATGACGTGGAGAAGATGCTTACGCCCTATGAGATTAACACGAGCGTTAAAGGGAACATACCGAAAAATTTTCCTGTGGAGCCCACTCCGACGCTTAAGTTAAGAATCTTATCTCTTTTCGAAGGACAACAAAAAAATCAAAGTTTACTCTAAGTTAGGAAAGTTAATTTACCTCCTACCTGAATGCCGAAGTATCTTACATATATACCTGAGGTTTCGGTCACATGTGTCTCCACATTCTCCTCTACGTCCCTTAATCATCGGTTACTTGATAGATATCCTATCTTTTGATAACGGCAATCGCGATCATTAAAGCCTTAATTGTCGGGCGTTGCAGACAATAATTATTCGATGATTTTTCTGTTCTAGAAAGAGGAATGACTATTTGAAGTCGGACTTTTTGACTTCTATGTTAATCATTGAGCTCCACTCTCCCGAGCCAATCTCGGAGTCTCATCTCCCAAGATGTCCTCAGGGCCTTCATTTGTTTTACTCAGATGGTCTCAGGAGCCTGACACCCGGTCTTTCGTCGGACGTCCGTCTCCTGAGGTAGTTTCAAGAGCCTGATTGTCATGAGTTTGACCTCGGGGTTCTACTCCATTCTCACGAGATAGTCTCGGTCTGACCTTAATGCTCTGGTCTGGCGGGTCCTGTGACATAGTTTCCCAGTACTATCTGTCCGCTCCGAGATGTTCATCCCTATCATATTCCATTTTAAACTCTTAATTATTAGCATTGAACCTTTTAGACAATGCAATTTTTAAACTCTCTTTAATTTAACCTATTTTTACTTTAATAATTTTTTAAGTCAAGCAAGCGACTCGATCGGAAAGCATTTTCCAAGAAATACTCACGGTGTGGTCCATGGCATATTCGTCCAAAACAACGCCATCCGATCCACCGCAAGCCCACAACTACATATCTTTATCAATTAGCACTTTAAAATATATATATACTATGGTTTAACTATTTATTTAATAATGCTAATTTCACTACAATTTTGTTATAGAATTCGAAGGATGTGGACATTTATAATTCACTAATAAATATACGTCCAGAAATGTGAATTATCTACTCGGCTCCAGAATTGATCGATCGAATCTGTCGTTGCACAAACACATGCATATATAATTAAATCATAATTAATTATTTAGTGGTGTTTGAGTTCTACCTGAAGCTTTCCGGGTCAATTGTTTAATTAAATTGCTGATCATTTCTCTCGCAACAAAAGGCCATTGACTTTCTATGTTGGTGATGATGACGCATGCAGTTGTTTCGTTTTAAAAAATATTTGCAAGCGTATATATATAGTCAGTAAAAATTGTGGCAAAAACTATTTGCTCTCCTGTTATCTGTCAAAACTATTTATAAATTATCAAATTAGTATTAATATTAGTTTATCACTATTATTTTAATATTTATTTGTGGCCTTCATGTACATATAAATACTGATAGAATTTTGGCGTGCAGCACGGCGTCCTCTCGTGCGCGATGTCCATCCACGACTGATTGAGTGTGCAGGACGTCCGAAAATGCTCCAAATGCCTAGAAATGCACTTTGTCATGGGCAATTACGCGCACTAGAGGACACACAGTAGATCACTTCTTTATACTCATAGATATCCTTCCCCACATATTAGTTACAGCATCCGGACTAATAATCCCTATGATTTATCTCCTCTGTATTAATCCTGAGACGGATTGACGAGGACACTGAGACGAACGAATCATCTTTTACCATCCTAAACACCCAACATATTAATAATCAACGAGCAGACTCGTTTAAATGTTTACTCATCCTTTCATTACTCATTTTATCAAAAGAGGAATGATACTCGTAGCGACAAAATACAGCGAACGGCCGCAGCGACTGAGTTGGCTGTGTGCGTGGCGAAGTCCACATCAGCGCCGCGACAAAACATAAACCTAGCGAACGCATCTCGCTACTCATTCTTTCTACTGCCGCAACCTTCTTCCCTCTTCGCTACTCGTTTTTTCTACAGCCACATCTCCAACCTTCTTCCCTCTGCCCCTAGCAAAGCAGCAACTTTCTTCCCTCTGCTTCGCCGTTGCAAACGACGATCGTTCTCTTCTCATCGCTTGGCCGATCTGAGCTCCACACATCGGGTGCCATCGCAGGTAAGGGATATTCTTGCAATCTTCCCCTTGGCTGATCGCTGTGTTTTGTTGCTGCGAGAATCATTTCTCGTTCTTTCTACCATTGCAACCTTCTTCCCTCTGCCCTAGCGAACTATTGTTCGCTACTCGAGACTTCTGCAGCAGCAACCTTGTTCCCTCTGCTTCGCCGTTGCAAATGACAATCGTTCTCTTCTCATCGCTTGGCCGATCTGAGCTCCACACATCGGGTGCCATCGCAGGTAAGGCCTATTCTTGTAGCGATTCTATGTTTGAATGGATTCTTCATAGTATTCAATTTTTGGTTGTTGTTCGGATTTGGTTCTTCCTGTAACAACTTAATTGAGTGTACCTTCTGTTGTTCTCGCACTCTAGAAGTTCTCTCACGGCAACCCTAATTTTTTGATTTGTAATTCTTCCTAGTGTAGTTTTGATCTTGATCTATAGCTTGTGTTCTTCTGCAGTTTAGGTTATTCAAAGAATCGTTGATTTGTAAAATTATCTTGAATTTACATTGAGTTGGTTGTCCAATTTTACCCTATCAAAATTTGAGATCTCAAGGTGATTGTTGATTTGCTTCAATTGCCTTGAATTCAAGCTGCTCGGTGCACTGAAGGTGTTTGTTGATTTGCTCCAATTGCCTTGAATTCTAGCTGCTCGGTGCCAGCTGCTCGATTCCAGTTGCTCAGTTCTACACTGAAGGTGTTTGTTTAACCCTACTCATCATTGCATATCTAGGTGTTGTTTATCATTAGTAACCTGTAAAAACCTGTCATTTATCTGTGATGCATCAGACCATCAAGTTCATACTCCTAAATGTTGTGTATATAGTTTTTGGTGATTCCAACATACCCATGTTTTTATCTCTCACTCTTGTTAATTGTGTGTTTATGGAAGTGACTTATTCTTCTCTCAGTTTATGAACATTAGCATTTTTTATGTCTATGTAGCATAAGAAAGAAACAATTTGTTTTGAAATGACAGTAGTATTGAGCTATTTGCACTCTCTAGTTACCTCAACGAGAAATTCCACCTACTAAATGTTGATCATTTACTGATTTTTTTCTCTTCTTTTTTTTGTGATGCATCATCAAGTTCATATTCCTAACTTTGAAGTTTTATGGCCCATCTATAATTATTAAGTTGCTATTATTTTAAATCAAAATAATAAAAATTTTATTATTAGGTTGCTATTTTATGACATCATCAAGTTATAGCAGCATCGACAATACAACATTTCAACCTGTAACATGTAGGGACTGCGGACGAAGAACATCAGTGTGCGTTTCTAGATCAACGAAGAATCCTGGAAGATACTATTACAAATCTGGGCAACATGGATGGCAAAAATGGGTGACGAGTAATACTAGTTCATTGGACAAGTTGAAAGTGAACACAATGTTTTTCATAGACATAATCAGGAAATAATCAATGTACCAAAATTCATTTGGATATTAGTGATAGTAAACTTGATTCTCTTAGCCATAATCTTGATTGGGTTGTTAGTTCATCTTATTAGTTAGTTTGTGTTGTAATGTAAGTGACAAATAATTTGTAATTCTGGACGCAAATTGGTTGTTAGTTTATATCATTAGCTACTGTTGATTAATATTGGTACTATTGATTAATATTGATTTTTCTGCTCGCTATTGAAGGATCTATGCGAAAGTAGTTAATTTGAGTTCCAGGTCATCAAAGAGAGTAGCTCTCAGGTAGAACATTTAGACGCAACACAGTCTAGTACCTCCTTCCAAACTGTTATATTACGAGCACTCCATGCAAAAGAAAGCTCAGTGAATGGAGTCATGGATACACAAGACCAGCAGTACTTGTTTGGTGTCGATGTCAGCTCTTCACTTGTAGAGCCAAACAACATTCCAAGCATCAACAATGGTCTCGACAAGCATGTGTTACACTGCTTGCAATTATTAAGCTCCTTACACTGCTTGCAGTGGACACTTCCGATGGTTTGAATGAATCTGGATTTTGAGTGAAGACACAAAGTGGAACGTTTGTTAGCAAATCCTCCAAGCAATGCCCAGACACTATGTCAATGTATCTTGCACAAATCACCTACAAGTCAGTAGGCACAAAGAGGACTCATCTCTTATTCTCCTTGCATTTCAAATACTTGATGAATAAAAAGAGAATCGAATAGGGAAAACTCGACATAAGCTTCCTTGAGTTTCAGAAAAGCCACATTAAGGAATGAATTTACTGGAGTTAAAAAGAGAGATAGAATCTGCAAAATCAAATGAGTTAAGTCCTTTGCTAACACAAATACAAGCTGATATAGAAGAATAAAGGTTGATTAAGGATGAGAAGCAATCTGTTACTGGGAAAAAATTTAAGAAATTAGGAAGACATGAAGCAACAAGGAGAAAAACACAGGTAAAGAAATCATCTTTATGTCGATGGCTCAAATTCTCGTAGTGAAGTCAAGCACATGACACCTTACCACTGGATCATAAGGTCATGGTTTGTTCAAACGTGAGCCAACCATGCACCAGAGCTTGAGACACAATGAAACCTTCCACTAAACCAGTCCAAATACCATACAAAAGTAAGTTTAATAGTCTTCTAAAATACAAAACAAACTCAAAACGTTGATGACAAATGTTGGTTTTCCAAAACATTGATGACAAAACTATTGCAATGGCAAGATAGGAAAGAGTATGCAGGCTTTCCAACACTTCTTCACCAAGCAAAATATTGATGACAAATGCAGCTCCGATATGATGAATGTGCACCAAATGCATCACCAGGTTAGCACAGCTCTTTTCTCCCTACATCACCAGGTAAACAAAAGTACATGAATCTACTTGAACAAAAGAATATACAAGTCAAAGATAATTTAGGAAACAATCTAGGTGGTGTAGTAAATTCCCCCTAATGTAGTAAACAGTACAGATAGACCTCTCTTCCATTCAGAAATTAACTTATCAAAAAAAAAGTGATAGAAGAGTTTAAATTGTTAAATTTCAATACTTCACGTTTCATTAAAGGAGCAAATTCTAGTGGTTCACTTTTGTCAAATATTAACAGAGACATGCTAACATTAAAAGAGAACATATTGACCCATTTTAATATTATGCAACCACGAAACTTGTTAGAAGACATGCTAAACAAGGAGTTATTCTAGTGGTTCTTCTAGCATTAGAATCTGTCATCGTCGGTAAAGTCAGTTTGATTCATCAAACCTAATCAAAATATTATCCAAATGGATGAGGTAACTTAAGGCAAGATAATATCTACTTTGAGCAACAATGTAACATAGCAACAAAAATCAGTCTATGTTGCAAATGGCTAAACAAACAAAGAAAAATAAAAGAAGCTTATTGATTCTCTCTCCATACTTGAACAATTCCATGACTAGCCAAGAGTATCAATTCCATGACAATCACATGTCTGTCATCTCAACTCTTCGACTCCCCAATCTTCATAGCTGTAAGATAAATTAGAAATAAATTTTAAATTAGCTAAAATCACATAAATATACTTGAACAAAACAAGACCACATAATTAATTTAGATATCTATTTTAGGTATCACTTACCTTCTTTTGGGTTTTTGCAACTGATTTCTTCATAATTTGTTCAATCTTAGATTGCCTTCTCTTTGTGGGTGGACGACCTCAAGATCCTACCTTTAATGGAGAATGTATTGCTTTTGCACCAGATGTAGATACTTCTTTCAGTGGCTCGGCCTTTGAATGCTCAAGATCAATAGCAATAAGTTTTTTCTTTGTGTCTTTTAAGATTTCCACCAAAATAGAACAACTATCATTATTTTTTGCACCAAGTTGTTGAACCTCTTGTATCAATGGAGTGAGAATATTATATCGATGTCTTTCTTCACCACAACCATAATCATCATAGATGTTACTGATACATTGATACCCACGCTTAATATCTTTACGCCATCGGTCCATAATATAATTCATAGGAACCTCATTCACCTTCATTCTTATCAACACTTTGATCACGTGCCTACATAAAATTCCCCGAAACTCAAATAGACGACACACACACTTCAATTGGCATTCTAACTCTGTATAATGTACCCTAAATGAAACTTCTCTTACAGGTTCGTTATTTTTTCCCAACATAGTTTCTACCACTTCAATATTAAAGTTGCACCTTCTTCCTTCAACAATGAGGCATCACAAAACATCAACCCTCTTATTTCATCTTGGAACAACTTAAATAAGTTGTTAGTGTAGGCATTTTGAAATTGTCTTTCAATAGGATGACCAAGAATCATTGGCATGATAGAATTAAAAGAAACAAAATCCAAATGTTTTTCATTCTCGATCTTCTTCTTCAAAGCACTATCATATTGTTCAACAAATTGCTTCAAGGATGTTTTAGAATGGACATAGTCATCGGAAAATGCATTCATACTTTCACTTCTTTGAGATGTGGACATACCTGCCTAAAAGTTATCTTTTACATATACAGGTATCCATCTATGTCGTTCTTCATGTAAAGATTTCAACCAATCATTCTTCTCCAAATTAAACTCCTCTATCATTTTCAACCATTTCTCATCACACTCATCAACTGTGAGTGAGTTATAAACAATATTCTTCAATTGTTTCGTTATCATTTTGTACTGAGCATGACCACCTAATTTTGCTGGAAGTTTTTTCATGATATGCCAAAGACATAGACGATGATGAGAATTCGGAAATACCTCTTTAATTGTAATTGTCATAGCGCGACATTGGTCTGTGATTATAGCCTTTGGAGCACGTCCGAGCATACATGTCAACCAAGAATTGAACAACCATATAAAAGTTGCTGAGTCTTCGCTTGATAATAATCCACATCCTAGCAAAATAGATTGACCATGATGATTCACGCCAACAAATGGAGCAAATGACATATCATAACTATTAGTCAAATAGGTTGTATCAAAAGTCACAATATCAGAAAAGTAATCATATGCAGCCCTACATCTTGCATCTGCCCAAAAAATATTTCTTATTCTAGATTCCCCATCTACATCAAGCACATAAAAAAAGTTTGAGTTTCTACTTTGCATGCGACAAAAATAATTACTCAAGGCTTCGGCATCACCATCCCCTAACCTCAACCTTCTAGCTTCTGAAATATAATTTCTACACTTTCTCTCATCAAATGCCAAGTTCTCGTAGCCTCCAGCCTCAACTACAAAAGATTGAAAACTTTTGCTTAAAGTTATTCCAGCTTGATCATTCAATTCCAATTTTCTCTTTGTAGCTGAATCCAATACTTTATTACATCTAAAATGTCGTGACTTTCCTTGGCTTAAAATATGATTATGTTCAAGGCATACACTAGTTATAACAAAGTTCTAATCATTTCGAATAGCAATATTAATCTTAGCTTTGCAATTCGTCTTAGTAGAAGGTCGAGGATACAAAATATTTTTTGCTTGAGATACTCTCCTACCATTTCTGGCACATCCAATAGAGAAATATTTTTGCTTTCCATCATCTCCATTTTTACCACCTAATTTGCAAATACCGAAACCAACATTCTGAGCATATGACTTATAAAAAGTACGAACTTCTTCTTCAGATGAAAATATCATTCTAATCTCAGGAAGCTGGACTTCACTTACACTAGATGGAGATGGGTCATGATCTGCATGATCATTGTTATCCTTTACCTCATTGGAATCAATTTTTCCTTCTTCCATGACACTTTCTTCACCTATATTTTAATAAAAATGTAGAACAAGCAAGGAATGTTATCCTATCACATCTATTCATAATTTAGCTCAATTAAAGTGAAGAAAAAAGTCAAACACACATGATGGAGATGGGTCTTGATCAGCATGGTCATTGTAATCTTTTATCTCATTTGAATCAATTTTTCCTTCTTCCATGTCACTAACTTCACCTACATTTTAATGAAAATGAAAAATAGGTAAGCAATTTTATCCTATCAAAATTCAGAATCTAACTAAAATATTCTCAAGTTACCAACCTAAACTGTAGAAGAACACAAGCTATAGATCGAAATCAAAACTACACTAGTTCCAATTACACATAAAAAAATGAGGGCTACTGAGGAGGGTTAAACAAACACCTTCAGTGTAGAACTGAGCAACTGGAATCGAGTAACTGGCACCGAGCAACTAGAATTCAAGGCAATTGCAGCAAATCAACAAACACCTTCAGTGCACTGAGCAATTGGAATTCAAGGCAATTGGAGCAAATCAACAAACACCTTGAGATCTCAAATTTTGAGCAGATAAAATTGGACAGCCAACTCAGTCTAAATTTAACCTAAACCGCACAAGAACACAAGAACGACCCTTACCTACGATGGCGCCCGAACACAAGCCTCCTCCCTTTCCCCCCTGTTATGATCCACGGCTTGAATTCCAAAGCAGAGACGCCCAAAGGTGAGGCGCTACGCTCAGTTGATGATGGTCCGGGCTGCATCGCCTAGGGGGAAGATTTTGCTTGTGTGGAGTTTAGATCAGCCAAGCGATAAGAAGAGAACGATCATCGTTTGCAACGGCGGAGCAGAGGGAAGAAGGTTGCTGTTGCAAAAATCTTGAGTAGCGAAGAGTAGTTCACTAGGGGCAGAGGGAAGAAGGTTGCGGCGGGAGAAAGAACGAGAAATGATTCTCGCAACGACAAAACACAGCAATCGCCCAAGGGGAAGATTGCGCTTGTGTGGAGCTTAGATCGGCCAAGCGATGAGAAGATCACGATCGTCATTTGGAACAGTGGAGCAGAGGGAAGAAGTTTGCGGCTGTAGAAAAAACGAGTAGCGAAGAGGGAAGAAGGTTGCGGCGGTAGAAAGAACGAGTAGCGAGATGCGTTCGCTAGGTTTATGTTTTGTCGCGGCGCTAATGTGGACTTCGCCACGCACGTAGCCAACTCAGTTGCTGCGGCCGTTCGCTGTATTTTGTCGCTACGAGTATCATTCCTCTAAAAAGAAATACTTACAAAAATCACATCAGATTTTAATTCAGAGGTCGAACAACAATTCGAGTTTTGGGGAAACAAACTTAACACTGAGCCACCCTTCAAACCAAAATTAATAGCAATTGTTGTACATTGACCTCATCTTCTTCATCAAGTGAGTGATGCATAAATGCATTAGAAATCCATAACAAGGAATAACTTTGGCTAGCCCTAGAAAGTAAAGAAAAAAATCATACGAAGTATTTCAGACAAATATTTTTCGGTTTTTGGATATCAGAAGGTACGCCTTGGTCTCTCCTCGGCGACATTAACTCGTAATGCACGACCATCCAAACTCTGGCAACATAGAAGGAGCAAGAATCATTAACTGAGCAAGTTTAACATTCAAGATTTGTAAACTCGGGCAGCTGCGAAGATATCGACAGAATTATAATAAACTGGCAAAACCAAGAAAACTCACCTGTCCATCCAGAGCAGCAATAGCATCGTCCATTTCTGCCTGCGATTCCATTTTCACAAAGCCAAATCCGCGCGAACGTCCGCTATCTCTATCATACACAACCCTTGCTTCCACCACTTTACCATGTTCGCTGAATACTTGCTCCAGGCGGTCGTCGTCCACTTGCCATGGCAGATTGCCAACATAGATTCTGAAGGAAGGTTCGTATACTCGCGGAGTTCTTTCCACACGAGAGCCCCTGGGGGCTGCTTTGTTTACGGCTAAGAGCCTGCCATTAATTTCCTGTTTCCATAACAGCAAACGTGTTACTATCACAAAACTCTACATCATGAGAAACTTTTTCTATTCTAGCATGAGTTCAGATATCTAAATCAGAAAGTAGCCAAAACAAAATAATGCAGGATGGTATCTTAAGATCATGGCTACAAGCAAAATTAGAATGGACGAACGAGGAAGCATGTGACAATTTAAACATGCAGATAAGCAACAAGAAGCAGATAAAAAAATGGTTGTGAAAGAATTGTTAATCTGGCACATTAGATTCAACAGTCTGAAAGGTTGGGAATAGTTGGAATGACTAGATTTTGATGGCCTTGATCCCTGTCGGTAAAAATAATTGGAAAAATAACATTTCTCCTTAACCTTGATACAGTTTGATGCTGAAGACTGAATACTTTTTGCTTGTCCTTTCTCAGACTGAAAGTCAAATGCTCCAGTCTAATCAAGTTGGTCTGTGACTAGGGACCAAACGATTGATATGATGATATACAAAGCATCAGGGTGTATTTAAAGTCTGAATTGCTAGTTGCACAAGTGACAAATTGAACACTCAGACAAGTCTTGTATGTAACAAAACAACTAGCATACAGAAACAAAGCAGTTTTCTAGATAAATTTCAAGATTTGGTCTTCTGTTGTTATGCTTTGGAGTGATTAAACGTTTTGTTTTAAAACAACATTAAGTTAAAATGTCATGAAAAAGAAATCATGGAAATTTCTATAATATTACCAAGATAACTTCTCCTATGAAAAGGCAAGACATATAGGATGATAGACGTCACAAATTTGTTCCAACAATCACATTGCTCCAATATGATGCAATTTAATCCTAAATTAAGTAATCTGCTTGGGTCACCAAATAAGAAAAGTGAAACAGCAACTCAATGGCAGATTTTCATAGTGTATCACCAACATAAGAAAAGCTAGCAAACTGAAATTTAATGGATTTTAATTGTCGAATATGAGGGTATGATTCAGAGGTTCATATTCATGTGATCTAATTTTGGGACTCAAATTCAAATGCTTCTGTGTTCAAGTTCTATATCATAGAGAAGAGCAATTCAATAATACAACAAATCAGAACAATCCACTATATTTTGAGGATGAACAGAGGAACAAAAAAAGACAGATAACGTTAATATCCTATAGAAGGAAAGAGTAATTTTCCAATAATAAGAAGAGTTGGCCAAATTTCCTGCCATCCCGACAGCTAGTTACATGGTAGGTATGAGAAAGTTCACAAATAGTCAACATTCCAGATTGGTTACAAGTACTGAATTTATATATCCATTGAATTTCCTACACTGAAATATCCAGATGCAACGAACCCCAAAATAACCGGGGCTTACGCTGCACATAGAAGAAGGTCATTTATATAGGCTACATGAGATCAAGTCCTGAAACTTAACCTAAACCATCCATTGTTAGCCTATATGAATGAGCCATCCTCAAAGTTTGCCACAATGGTTCACAAAGACAATGCTAGCATTCTGATTATTCACCTTTCTACCACACAACAACAAGCTATATCTCCCAATTATGTGAGGCTAGCATGTTATCCATGATTATAGTTTCTCTTATAAGGAGAATATGGGTCAACGCTACGGCAATATCAAATTCCAAGAGGAAGTGTTGAATTAAACTCGATCAAATTACACATAAAATCTTAAAACCAAGTAAGAACAGTAAAGCATAATGCATCACGACACAATCTTGACTCTTAAGGACAAAATAGCTGAAGTGTAAGAAACCAAGAAGCAAACAATTTTATGGAACCAGAACCGGCATAAAGCATATATTGATAATTCATCTTTAACTGAGACAGTGTTTGGGCATTCACAGATATTTTCCACTCAACTTTAGGAGAAAGAATAGCATTTTTCATAATAATCATGGAGAGGGCTTACATAACGATGGAACATCTCTATGGCTTTGTCTGCTTCTTCTACAGTACTCATCGTCACGAATCCAAATCCACGACTTTGATCAGTCTGACGATTGTAAATCACCTGCAAGTACAGAAGCCGAGACCAGAATCGCAAGAAATAACTTAATCACGTATAACAAAGATAATAAAATGATCGATTGGTGGACTGAAAGCTTAAAGAGACGTCTTCATTTCAGGATCCCATCAAACGCCATGAAGAGTTTTTACCTCCGCGACCTCGACAACGCCAGCCGAATCGAAGAGCTGGGCCAATTTCTCGCTGTCTATATCAAAAGGCAGGTTTCCGACATAGAGCTTAGCCTCCTCAGGCGGCTCGGCATAAGGCTCCTCTTCCTCCCCCACTGCGAAGCCGCTTCCTCCATCGTCCACTACCACAGATTCCACCGTCGGCTCCTCTTCTCCCTCGTACTCCTCGATCCCAGCTGCGGCTCCCTCCTCGCGCTCGTCAAATACAAAATCTCCGTCTTCCACCTCATCCTCTCCCGCCTCCTCGTCCTGTCGAGCCCAACCGGATGTCTGCGCCACGAGGGGAAGAAATCGAAGCTTCTTTTCGAGGGAGAAACGCGAAGCGGAGAGAGAGGAGTGGAGGAAGGGGAAGGGCTTGAAGGCGCGAGGCAATGAGAGGAGAGGGAGGGAGGGCTTGGTGTTGGACGAAAAGAAGGTAGTGGGGAGGGAGGGTAGAAGGCCTTCTGCCATGGATACGGGCTTGAAGGCCGCGGCTGCCGCCATCGATTGCAAAGGGTAAGAGATAAGGGAAAAGAGGAAGAAGAGGCGAACAGAGACGGGCCGTTTGGGGTTTAGATTCAGCGTGCGAGACATATCGACGGAAAATTTATTTTTGATCCTTCAAAACAAAGATATTGTCAAATCTAGCTCCTTGATCCTTAGCTCAAAATATGAAGGGACGAATTAATAAATCTCCGTCTCAAAGTAAAAGATTCCGCTCCGGCCGATTTATATTTTATCATTTTAATTGATCAGCGTATGTGAACTTGAGATTTAATTTCCACTTAAATTTATTTAAAAATTATAAAAAATAAATATTTTAATCATCATGTGACCCTT
Source organism: Boesenbergia rotunda (assembly GCA_024364735.1). Lineage (NCBI taxonomy): Eukaryota > Viridiplantae > Streptophyta > Magnoliopsida > Zingiberales > Zingiberaceae > Boesenbergia > Boesenbergia rotunda. The sequence continues at coordinate 12,719 of JAGFNQ010005056.1, read as the reverse complement.
GAAAATTTTATAGTTTAAAATCATCTTTCCTAAATGATCCTGTCGTGAAACGGGGTGGCAATTCCGCGAGTCAGACAGTCTCCCGGGTGATATGAGCCAATGAGGTGGCAAAGAGCTGACCGCGCCTTAGCATGGCACTATAAAACAGTGACCGTTAGTAAACCCGCCGGGGATTTCCCCGGTCAGGCACTCCGACGGTCAAGTCAGTCTCCGCAGGCACAGTAGTGGAAACTGAATCGAAAAATGAGACAAGAGATGCAAGAACTCGTGCGCGCGTACCTGCGGTAGGAGAGTGCGAAGCTTATAACCGGGAGAGCTGACAATCTTTGTCCGTATGGACGAGACAAGAGTGTGGTAGCTGTCAGCTCATAGGGGACACTTAGGAGCGGCGCAGGGTGCTCGAGTAATACGAGAGTACTGGGCGCTCAGTACGAAAGTACTGGATGGGCGAACCAACTGCTAGAGATAGCAGAGGTGAGTAAGTCATGAGTGTTGATGCAGTCTGGCCCGGTTGTTGTTTTGGTGTTTGACAATGATTTAAGTTTGGTTGAGCGAATTTAGCTTAAAGTCCTAGTCGGGGACTGGGCATGAAACCCTGGTGAGTGAAGCCAGGTCCTAGCTTGTGAAGCTAGGTTGAAATCCCGGTGAGTGAAGCCGGGTCCTGGTGAGTGAAGCCAGGTGTTGGAAATCCCGGTGAGTGAAGGCGGGTCCTGGTGAGTGAAGCCAGGTGTTGAAAAGTCCTAATTCGGAAGAGGTGGGTGAAAAGTCCTAGCTTGGAGGGCTAGGTGAAAAGTCCTAACTTGGAGGGTTAGGTGAAAAGTCCCATCTTGGAGAGTTAGGTGAAAAAGTCCTAGCTTGGAGGGTCAGGTGCCTAGCTTGGAGGGCTAGGTTGGATGAAGGGCTTGGAGGGCTAGGTGAAAAGTCCTAACTTGGAGGATTAGGTGCAAATTCCCAACTTGGAGAGTTAGATTGAAAAATCCTTAGCTTGGAGGACTAAGGTGAATGAAATCCTAGCTTGGAAGGCTGGGTCTGCGTCCCTGGATCGGTCTGGTGACCGATCAGGGAGTTGGCACGCTACTCCTTCGTGGATCGGTCTAGTGACCGATCCAGCGATGGCTGATCGGTCTGGTGACCGATCAGGGAGTGTGTGTTTCACTCACTGCACAGCTCCTGATCGGTCTGGTGACCGATCAGGGAGCGAACAGTGAGTTGAGTTCCCCTGCTGATCTGCTCCTGATAGGTCTGGTGACCGATCAGGGATACTGCTCAGATCGGTCTAGTGAACGATCATTTGTCGCAAGGTTCTCACTATCACCGATCAGGATGACTCTTGATCGGTCTGGAAGCAGCCTGATTGGTCTGGTGACCGATCAGGAGTGTGCAGAAGACTTCTGGATTGGTCTGGTGACCGATCAGGGTCCTTCCTGATCGGTCTGGTGACCGATCAGGCGCAGAACTTTAATTCAAATATGCTGTCAGAAGTCTGTTTTCTCTGCCGATTCTCTGATACACTGCTGATATGTTTTGATATGCATTGCTAAGCCTCTGTTGGAGTGTGCAGGTGATAGCAGGTGATTCAAACACTCAAGGAGGGTCAATGGGAGGCTTTCCGTTGAGCAGGTTTGGCTGCTTCTCATTCTCAGGTTTCAACGGGCAACTGACGCAGCTGGCGATTGACGGAGGCTCAGCTGGAGAGGAGGTCTTCAGTGGACTGAGTGCTCAGGGAGGTCAGTGGGTTCAGGCTGGCTCAGTGGATGCTGATGAAGCTTGTGATGGTGAGCAGAGCTTAAGTGACGAAGCTGGAAGCAGAGGAGCGGAGGAGAACAAGACAGAAACTTGGGAAGTTTGGCTGGGCTGTGTTCGTGCTCTCTGTTGCTTTGTGCTTAAGCGATCTTGTTGCATTCCTGTGAGAGCTTTGTGAGTGTTCCTTCTTGTGTGATCTCCTGTACTCAAGTTCTATCATCCGTGAGATCTGTGGAGAGGTTTCTCCACCGAGAAGGAGGCTCTATCTTATCCGGGTTCACCGGGGCTTGATCTGCCGACGATCAAGGGATCGCCCACCTTACGGGCACGCCAAGGAGTAGGGGCAAGTTATCCCCGAACCTTGTATATCGAGGTGTTAGCGTCGGTTTGCTTTCCTTTTGTGTTTTGCTCGCTGTTCTTTATTTCTGCTTTTGTGTTTTTGTTTCCGCTGCTACTAATCTGATCACGCAGAAGTATCAAAGAGCAAGAAATTGTGATTGGCTATATTCACCCCCCCTCTCTAGCCATCTCGTTTCCAACAAGTGGTATCAGAGCTTGGGGCTCTGTTCACGGCTTTGTTGGGACCGGGTGCATGTTGACAAGGATACGGGTTCGTAAATTTTAAAATATTTACGTGCAGCGGAAGAATTAGCATAAATAATTTCTTAAATTATTTTTAACCACGTATCTAGCATGCGACCTTATGATGTGTGGACATGATCATAAATTAAAATTTTGCAGAAAGTAAACTAATTTACTCGTTACCTCGCGTAACTCGAAGTAAGGGACGAGATCCAACCGTAGCGTCCCTTGGAAGCTTCGCCTCTATTCGCGTCCACGCCGAGTTCTCTTCGGGATGACTTCGCAAAGCCACGAGTTTTGTGCTGACGAGAACTACTAGATTCTCCAAAGGCATAACTAGAATATCAAGAGAGAAAAGATAGAAACTAACCACCGAATAACGGAATCAAGATTCCGTGAAGGGAGGAAGGAGTCGCTACCCGCTTCGTCTTGGTGGTGGCTCACGGCAAGGGAGATGGCGCCGGCCCTAGAGGGAGAAAGGTGGGCGCCGGCCCTAGAGAGAGAGAGGTGGGCGCCGGCCCTAGAGAGAGAGAGGGAGAGAATTAGAGAGAGAGAGGGAGCTACTTAATCTCTTGATAATTCAATTGAGGAATTCAAGCCTAGCCTTGGTTCCTTTATATAGTAGTCTCTCCATCGTCAAGTCTCCTCTTTTAACGGAATAAATTTTCATAAGAAATTTATCCTATAAATTTTCTTATGAATTATTCCGTTATGCCAAGTTTTATTATAACTAAATTTATAATAAAACAAATACATCTCTCCTTTATTATGGAATAAAATTTACAAAAAATTTATAAATTTTTCTTATCATGGAAAAATCAATTCATAATTGATTTTATAAAATTAAAATAAACCGATCCATGGTTCATTTTAATTTTCATAAAAAAAGAATAAATTTCTATAAATTTCTTTATATAAATTTCTTTATATAAATCTCTTTATATAAATTTCTTTATATAGATTTATTTATCCATAATTTTATAAAATAAATCGCGCTTGATTTATTTTATAAAATAAACCAAATAAATTGGTTTTCTCTCCTTGTAGTGGCCGGCCAAACCAAAGAGGGTGGGTACCCTCTTTGGCCGGCCACATCAAGCCAAACCCTCCGAATTAAACTCATTTAATTCGCCCAATAAGCCTTCAAAAGACTTAGCCATTTTAAGCTTCCATTGCGCCTCTGATTAATTCAGATTCGACTTATTTCTCTTGATCGGAAAATCCAATTTTCAACTCGTTTTAAATCCCTCGGATTACTCGTAGTGCGTGTGACTAAATAGGCTTTCGATTTATGTTGGCCGTCTATAATCAACCAATTATAGAACGATCATGAGTGACACTTAGTAGTACATCATGACCCCCAATTAATCGAAAGATCAACGGTTGACCTCAGAAATAATTCTGAAACCCTTCAGCAGCTCTAATGAATCGTGCCTCATTCCCTTCACCATTTTATACCCACTTGGTTCAGGACATGGTCTGTGTGTGTCAGTCCCCACTAGGCTGACTACGTCACACCTAGCCCAAGTAACGTTCTCTCGTCCTTTGGATTTCTAATTACTCTCATGTATTTAAGAGACTCATACTCTAAACATGACATGCTCTGGCCAGAGGCTTTGAGTAACAATCCGACGATAGGCCTGGGTATACATCTCCTCGCAAGGAGTGGTGAATCCTTTGTAGGCTGTTCAAACATCTTCAGGCACTTCGGCTTATACCCAACCATCCTGGGTCCACACCTCTTTGGAGATGCTTGCTTAAGATGTTAAAGCATAAGTCTCCATGACCAAGATGACTTGAACACCGCAAGTCAAAGGAACATCGCACTTAAGCTGCAGTAAGAACTTCACTGACATGTCTATATATAAACTATCATATGAAGTTTTACAGTCAGTCACTCCAATGAACTAGTTCCCTTAACTAGCATTCATGTTTATCTCCGGACATCCCAATATCACCAGCCAGTGAGAATCAGCTGATTAGAGAATAACTCATGCTAGTCTCAACAGAATTGATAGTGTCCGTGTTTATCAATTCATCGACTAGGGATATTTTCAATACTTCACAATTGCACATGTAGAGATAATCTCTAGTTGTGAATTCATCACAAATTCTCTCATGCTATGAATTGTATTGCGGACATTCAGTAAATGAGTTTAAGATCCCAATCAAATACACAAACATATATACTCAAATAGTGAATTTTCATTTATTAAAATAAATGTTTACAATCATAAGGCGATTGCCTTAGGACACTTCTCTCATATTACTAACAGGCTTAACATCCGAGAGCTTACAGCAAGATGGCTGGAAGAGAAGGAATGAGCACAAACCGACCTCCATTCTTCGACGGCACTGATTTTTCATATTGGAAGTCAAGAATGGAGTTTTACTTGAAGACAAACATGAGCTTGTGGTTCGCTGTCAAGGAGGGGTTTTCCCTTCCAAAGGATAATGAAGGAAAGGAGCTTGAGTTTTCCAAGTGGTCGCCTGAGCAAATCTGGAAGGGGGAAGCAAATGCCAAAGCTGTCGTGACCTTGCAATGTGGGATGACCAAAGAACAGCTAATCAAGGTTGGCTCCTTCACCTCTGCCAAAGATCTATGGAATAAACTTCTTGAGCTCCATGAAGGAACTCAAGACACCCGGACTGCCAAGAAGGATCTTCTTCACAACCAACTCCAGAACTTGACAATGGGAGAAAATGAAACTGTAAGTATGCTTCATTGTCGATTCAAAGATGTATTGAATGGTCTCCACTCCATTGGTGAAGAGGTAGAAAATTGAGACCTAGTGAGGTATGTCCTTAACTCATTTCCTAGGAATGCCTTGTGGTCATCCATGGTGGATGCTTACAAGGTTTCCAAGGACTTATCTGTTGTTAAGTTAGAGGATTTCTTTTGTGAGATGGAATTACATGAGATCTCTAACCAAAGTCGCAAAGAGAAAGGGATTGCTTTAGTGGCAGGTGACAACAAGAAGAAGGAGGAGGAGAAGAACACTCACTGTTACATGGCATTCATGGCACTAGAGGACTCGAGAGAAGAAAGTGATAACGAATCAAGTGACTCCTCAACCGTGCCTTCATCATCTTCGGATGATGAAGAGGTAATTTCTCCCGAGTTAGATAAGTGCTATAGAGCTATCGCATGTTTAACCAAATTGTTAAAGAAATCTAAGGCCAAAGTCAAAGCATTAAGGTTGGAGGTAAAAGAATTGAAATCCTCTAAGGTTGAGGACATTAATGATTTGCATGACAAATTCCTTGAGGATGAAAATAAGGATTTGAAGAGCAAAGTTGAAAACCTCAAGAATATTCTTGAGAAGTTTTCAACTAGCTCTAAAACTCTAGACATGATACTAAATTCACAAAAAGCGGTTTACAACAAGGTTGGCTTAGGTTACCAACCTAAAGAATCAAGTTTCATGTCATTGATGTCTAGAACCCATTTTAGATCACAAAATAATTCTAGGATTCAAAAGGTTAGAAAGAAAAAGACTAAGGCATGGGTGCCAAAGTCTTTGATTGAAGGTTCTTTAGGTCCCAAAATTTGGGTACCTAAAACATCTATCTTTAGAATTGTATAAGCATTATTTGAGGGGGAGCATCTATCAACATGGGAGGTTGATATTTGGTGCTCCAAACCCATGACCAACAAAAAAAATTGTCATTCACATGATTGGTTATGGAATGTTCAAATTAAGTGCTTTGATCTTCATTGTCTTAGCCCTTATAACAATATGATCTCTTGGTTAGTGGGTTATGAAATCTCATTTGGGCAATAAGGAAACTTTTCATGCAATGAATGATAGTATATCCATGCTTCAAATTAAATCTACAAGTTTTGGAAAAATTATATATATATATTGCATGAACGGTTTAGATTGACACATAACTTGCGTATACCATGGATTGCTTAAGTTGATCAGTTTTATTATTGAATTTTATGGTTCAAGCTTGAGAGGTTGCGTTTAATGAACATATGCCATGTTTTACTGTATGTGTTGGTAACGTTAATGTGTTGCATACAGATTTTTGAGGAATATATAGTTTGTGATGATCATCAAAAAACCTCACAAGGCAACATCAATGCATGCTTTTAAAATGTTATTAAAACTGGCTAAATGAGATAAAAGCATGTCGGACAATCATGTGTTAGAAAGCTTGATCATGTTTTGATATTAATTTGATACAAGCAGGTTTTTGAAAATTTGATCATATTTTTGGTTGTATCATGAAATCTGATTATGTTTTGGAAATTTGATATTAATATCATACTTCGATAATTGTTTGAAGAAATGTATTTTAATTAAGGGAACCCTTAGGATCAAACAAATTAAAACCAAGTGAATTAGGGTTTAGGAATGGTTGAGATTTGAAACAAAGTTGATTTCATAGTTTCTGAAATTTTATTTCTGAAACTGAAAAACCATTCTGTATCAGACCTGATCGGTCCACCGACCGATCAGGGATCACTCTGATCGGTCCAGTGACCGATCAGATCAACTCTGATCAAGGAACTCCCAGATCGTTCCAAATTGATTGAAAACCTCCTCAAGCCAATCTCTTCTCATCAAATTGTATCAGTGTAATGATAATACCACATACAAATCTGATACAAACCGAGTACAATTGAAACATACTTGATCATCCATTGGTACAAACCTGGTACTAAGGAAGTACAAATTTGTTCAAGTGGTACTTGAAACAAAACCTAAATACTGATTTGATACAAACCTATGTTGGAATGTTCAAATTCATAAGAAAGGGTTTGTTTGAGTCATGACTCTTGTTCTTAATGTCGTGTTTCAGAAATTTTTCTGAAATATCGAATATTAATAGAGTCTACTCCCCGGTTATGGAATGCCAATTGTTAATGCAGTCTGATCAGGAATGTATCAAAGTTTCAAGAATTTTTCTGAGATTTGATCGCTCCCCAGACTAATAAGAAATATTTCTGTATCAAGTTATCAACGAACTTGATCGGTCACGGAGACCAATCAGGACTATGTGTCAGATACAGATGCATTCCTTACTTGTCATGTGAAACATATACATGTTTGACCATGTTATTATTCGGTATATGTTTTCATGTGTAATTCAAAACTTAACCTTGATTATTTTGGGTTCGGGGAGAGACCCGTGTTTGAGAGGGATGTATGTTCAAACTTAATAACCATACTCTTTTCGATGTTTGACAAAGGGGGAGAAAATGGCTGATTAAGTTTATGGTTATTATAGGGGGAGGATCATGATTCCCTTATGAGAATTGAACGAACTTCAATTGATTATTGATACCTAAACTTAAATCGGGTTGTCAAACAACAAAAAGGGGGAGATTGTTGATGCAGTCTGGCCCGGTTGTTGTTTTGGTGTTTGACAATGATTTAAGTTTGGTTGAGCAAATTTGGCTTAAAGTCCTAGTCGGGGACTGGGCATGAAACCCTGGTGAGTGAAGCCAGGTCCTAGCTTGTGAAGCTAGGTTGAAATCCCGGTGAGTGAAGCCGGGTCCTGGTGAGTGAAGCCGGTGTTGGAAATCCCGGTGAGTGAAGCCGGGTCCTGGTGAGTGAAGACAGGTGTTGAAAAGTCCTAATTCAGAAGAGGTGGGTGAAAAGTCCTAGCTTGGAGGGCTAGGTGAAAAGTCCTAACTTGGAGGGTTAGGTGAAAAGTCCCATCTTGGAGAGTTAGGTGAAAAAGTCCTGGCTTGGAGGGTCAGGTACCTAGCTTGGAGGGCTAGGTTGGATGAAGGTTTAACTCGGAGGAGTTGGGTGAAAAGTCCTAGCTTGGAGGGCTAGGTGAAAAGTTCTAGCTTGGAGGGCTAGGTGAAAAGTCCTAACTTGGAGGATTAGGTGCAAATTCCCAACTTGGAGAGTTAGATTGAAAAATCCTTAGCTTGGAGGGCTAAGGTGAATGAAATCCTAGCTTGGAAGGCTGGGTATGCGTCCCTGGATCGGTCTGGTGACCGATTAGGGAGTTGGCACGCTACTCCTTCGTGGATCGGTCTGGTGACCGATCCAGCGATGTCTGATCGGTCTAGTGACCGATCAGGGAGTGTGTGTTTCACTCACTGCACAGCTCCTGATCGGTCTGGTGACCGATCAGGGAGCGAACAGTGAGTTGAGTTCCCCTGCTGATCTGCTCCTGATAGGTCTGGTGACCGATCAGGGATACTGCTCAGATCGGTCTAGTGAACGATCATTTGTCACAAGGTTCTCACTATCACCGATCAGGATGACTCCTGATCGGTCTGGAAGCAGCCTGATTGGTCTGGTGACCGATCAGGCTGGAGCCTGATTGGTCTTGTGACCGATCAGGCAGGATCCTGATTGGTCTGGGGACCAATCAGGAGTGTGCAGAAGACTTCTGGATCGGTCTGGTGACCGATCAGGGTCCTTCCTGATCGGTCTGGTGACCGATCAGGCGCAGAACTTTAATTCAAATATGCTGTCAGAAGTCTGTTTTCTCTGCCGATTCTCTGATACACTGCTGATATGTTTTGATATGCATTGCTAAGCCTCTGTTGGAGTGTGCAGGTGATAGCAGGTGATTCAAACACTCAAGGAGGGTCAATGGGAGGCTTTCCGTTGGCTGCTTCTCATTCTCAGGTTTCAACGGGCAACTGACGCAGCTGGCGACTGATGGAGGCTCAGCTGGAGAGGAGGTCTTCAGTGGACTGAGTGCTCAGGGAGGTTAGTGGGTTCAGGCTGGCTCAGTGGATGCTGATGAAGCTTGTGATGGTGAGCAGAGCTTAAGTGACGAAGCTGGAAGCAGAGGAGCGGAGGAGAACAAGACAGAAACTTGGGAAGTTTGGCTGGGCTGTGTTCGTGCTCTCTGTTGCTTTGTGCTTAAGCGATTTTGTTGCATTCCTGTGAGAGCTTTGTGAGTGTTCCTTCTTGTGTGATCTCCTGTACTCAAGTTCTATCATCCGTGAGATCTGTGGAGAGGTTTCTCCACCGAGAAGGAGGCTCTATCTTATCCGGGTTCACCGGGGCTTGATCTGCCGACGATCAAGGGATCGCCCACCTTACGAGCACGCCAAGGAGTAGAGGTAAGTTATCCCCGAATCTTGTATATCGAGGTGTTAGCGTCGGTTTGCTTTCCTTTTGTGTTTTGCTCGCTGTTCTTTATTTCTGCTTTTGTGTTTTTGTTTCCGCTGCTACTAATCTGATCACGCAGAAGTATCAAAGAGCAAGAAATTGTGATTGGCTATATTCACCCCCCCTCTCTAGCCATCTCGTTTCCAACAATGAGGAACCCCGTTAGCAAGGTCGTACCCTAGATATAATGATGTATGGACTGTAGGGGCGGGATAGCTCGTACCCCGAGCGCCGACTGGCGGGTCCGAGTGCTGGGGACCGAGTCCGGGAATGACCAGTGAGCGTGGGCAGCCACACGTCCGACTGGTAGAATGGAAGCGCAGGGTACGCCCTGAGTCGGGGGTTTACCAAGGGATGTCTGTCCGCTTCTGCTAAGTACTCGGTCTCTGTGATGGCACGAGAGCGTGAATCGTCCCGCATCTGACTATGATGTCTGATTCAACTCTAGGTCGGGGAGGGGCCCAGGAGCGTGGGTGACTAAGCACCCGCTTAGTAGGATGACTGGTGGTTGGCTCGACACAGCCCTCCGGAGGGCTTCCAGGCTCGGGAACCTACCCGGGGATTCTGTTGCTGATCTGTCTATTACACCTTCCTGGCGCCAGGCTGGTTGGCGGGCCCGGCCTAGGCACCTCTCAGTAGGCAAGGCCGGGATCACTAAATATAAAATTCATCTTAAATTTTAGAGTTAAAGTTGAAAAAAAAAATTTACATCAGCTACTCTATTTATTCTCTAAATTTAAATTTTATAAATAATATTTTTTTAATTTAAAAATAAAATTTATTTTTTAAACATTAAAATATTATTTAATTTAGGAAAGAGGAAAAATAAAAAAAATGGATTGAATAGTTAAAAGTGGAAAGTATATAGAGAAAGAAAAAATAATTAAAAAACTACGCTAAAGTATAGAGAAGTTGAAGTACTTTATAGTGAAAAGTGAATAAAATTTAATAAAATAATTTTTTTATTCTAAATTTTAAATTTTGGATAGAGAATGTGACGCCATGTAAAATTATGTAACCAAGTAATCTCGAATTATTTTTTAAAAAAAAATTAGTATTTTTTCAAATAGGTTCATTTTTAATTTTTTTAGTTTATAGATACTATAACTCAATTAAGAATTTTGAATCATGGATTTAAAATCTTAAAAATTAATTCAGTTATATTTCTTTTTAAACTTGAACATTATAATTTAATTAGAAACTTAAACCTTAGGACTAAAGAATTAAAAAAAACTGTCATCAATTCATACGCCTAGATCAAATCTAAGCGGCCGGATCAAAGTCATCAATCCATACGCCTAGATCAAATCCAGCTAGACATCTGGATTTTATCCAGGAGCCCCAATCACCCGTAGATGCTTACGCAACATGTGCGCAAATATCATGATCAAATTATGTGTTGGATAACAATATTAAATAAGATAGCTCATAAATAATCAAATAATTCAAATATATATAGAGTAGACAGCAACGGCGGCGGCGGCGGATATGAGCTTCTTACGCGTCAACACTTCTTTAGGGTTGGACAAACGAGGGATAGTTAGGGCTTCGCCGAGGAGGAGATTGCAGAAAAAACACAAAAACATGGTAAAAACGGTACCTGCTTCGGCGAGGGGTAAAAACAGAGAAAATTGCAGTATTTGCCCTAACCTGCGGCGACGAGGAGGGAGGCGGGGGATGTCTGCTTTGGTTCTTGCGGTTAGTCGTCTACGATTTGGAAGGACGAGAGACGCAGAGAAAGAGACGCGAGAGAGGGAGGTGGGGATCGGCGCAGGTTAGGGTTCGGAATCGTGAGAGAGGGAGGACTAGCGGGCCGGAGAGGAGCCGGATCGCGAAAATAAAACACGCGATTTGTTTTTGCCACGCAGACCAAATCGCCTTCGTTGCCACGAAGACCAAATGCGCAGCGCCCGTTGCCACATAGGCGTCGTCCGCAGGCAGTCCGCAGGAGTGGTCCGCAGCTGATCACCTCTATATATATATATATATATATATATATATATTATATATATAAGATGATATTATACGCGCCAATCTATACGCGCCCCTGCGCGTCGGCGAAATTTTCCTTTTTTTTTTTTTGAAATTAACATGTCCTCTGTTAATTCATTTTTATTAATTTTTAAAAACAAAATTCTCCTTCCGTCGTCGTCTTCTTCCTTGGCGCGCCAGACGACGGGCGACGGCGGAGGCGGGACGCAAGCCGGAGGCGGCGAGGGCAGACGGAGGCGACGACTGCAGGCGAACTCCTCCCCGTCATCGTCTTCTTCCTTGGCGCGCTAGACGACGGGCGACGACGGAGCGGCGACGCAAGCCGGAGGCGGCGAGGGCAGACGGAGGAGGCGAGGGCAGCAGCCTGCAGTCGTCGCCTCCGTCTGCCCTCGCCGCCTCCGGCTTGCGTCGCCGCCTCCGCCGTCGCCCGTCGTCTGGCGCGCCAAGGAAGAAGACAACGACAGCACTGGTGTCGCCGCCTCCGTCGCCTCCGTTTGTCATCACCGCCCGTCCCCCGTCGCCCTCGCCAGTCGCCCACCATCACGCCAAGGAAGAAGGAAGAAGGAAGAAGGAAGAAGACGAGCGGAGAGGAGAAAACAAAAATAAAAATTAATAAAAAATATTAAACAGAGAAAATATTTAATTTCTAAAAAAAAAAGGAAAAAATCGCTCGAGTGCGCAGGGGCGCGCATAGTTGGGCGCGCACTATATCACTACTATATATATATATATATATATATACACACGTTCCAAATAATTTTTAATTTAAATGTGGTCGAGGTTATGATGCAGCGGTAGACTTACTAATTATCATCTAAAATATCCATGATTTTATCCCAATTACGATGTATTTTATATAAAATTTGTTTTCAAATTGGACTCGAACCTTGGGACGTTGGACTTCTGGATCGTCCGCAGCAAGCGCTTTCTGATTTACCCTAATGATTGGTGGGAAACTTCCATAGTATCAAATTAATCCGATCAGCTAAAATTCGATCATACTCAATTTCGTTAATTTTTTTTTTCCTTTTGATCTAAATGCGGCAAAAGATATGTGCTGTCCTAGACGCCCCCTGCATATTCATCCCAAAAAATTTGGGAGGAAGATAAATTACGGTGTGATGATAAATATCATCCATTAAAATGATAGTAAATGGATTCATAACCTTTGACCCCTTCTTTCTTTTGCTCTATATATTTGTCTTCGATCCTTTTTTATTTTCATCTTACACACATATCAACTACAATAACATCGTCTTAACAAATAAATTCGCAATGGCACGCCCTCAAGCTCTCATCTTTGGC